>OZ020572.1:23128753-23476253 GCA_963971525.1 Cephus spinipes | reverse complement strand
TGCAAGGATGGCTAAAGCTTTGAATGACGACGAAGATCTATTGAAGAAGATGATGCAAGCCTGTGAAGAGAATCGAGTCCTCATGCGTTATCTCGGCGGACGGTACAACCAGATCGAATTCCAATGTCTATAAACTTTGTACTCATGTTAAATAAATATACAACTTATTATATCTTATGTCTTTATTCATAATCAAAAAATATACATTCCGACAACCAATTCCTTAACAATTTAACGTTTTCCATCGAACATTGGAAATGGGGAGCATGATGATGCGAGCTGCGGGTAAGTAAGTTTTTGTGCAATTTTTGCAACGAAGGGCATCCCAGATCTCCGAGATCCACGATGTGTTCGCTTCGTCTAATGAAAGCTCCCAACCAAACTTTCTTCTCCAATCCTTTTACGTACATCTTAGATGCATTTTGTAAGATGGCTCGAAGAATGTTTCTAGCTTGATTGTAAGCAATGTCTCCAGCGCTCCAGGATATAGCATGAAAATTGCGCTCCAACCACAAATTTATACTCTTGTACTTGGCGGGTAAGCATTTCCATGGAGAAGGTGGTTGAAAGCGAAAAGTTGCAGGCTCAGAAAAATTGCTGCCGACTCCAATCACGGATAGCTCTTTCAACACAAACTCGTTCGAGGGTTTCTTGAAACCTTGTACGTCCACGACGAATTCCATTTTTTTATGAACTGCGCAGAGAGAGACGATTGCAGCGTCTTTATACCAATTTATTCACCCCACCACTGATCGGATTATATTCGACTATGCGATCGTGCAGGATCAGACAGAATGCCGATGTTTCGGCAGGGAAATTGTCTTGCGCCTCGAATTCCAGACGAATATCGACGGGTCCAAGTTTAAGGGACTCGTTTTGTTTGGAGCAATCGATAACGATCAATGGAGCGTACTCGAGAAATTCATTCTTCTTCAGCAAAGGCTCGGGATCCTTGCCGTAGTACGTGGCTTGAAAGTTTACATGCATCTCGTAGAGCAGAGCAAACTGATTATGAGCAATGTCGAGATTCAGATTTCCGTAGGGATAACATTGCGAGTTCAAAAAGAGCTTAACGTCTCTGACGTTGCAGTGGTCAAAGTGACTAGCGTTCTTATCTTTCTTATTCTTTCTGCTCGTCTGAAAACCCAGTATCACGTATCGTGGTTTTTCCAACTGAGTCGACGTCTTGACGGTCCATACGTGTTTCGAAGTGGTGGGGAGTAGAGGGTACTCCTACAGCTCCCAGGTACGAAAGCTCACGGAGATGGGTGCATCCCTCTCGATGAATTTCAGCAGTTCTATCTTTCGTCGATCCGACACCTTTACGTACGGTATCAGCCTTTCCAATTTGTGAATTACGACTTTGCATTCTTCCGCAGCAGTTTGTACTATTGCATTGACGTCGCTCTTTGCCCTCGTCAGAATCAACTCGTGTTTAGCGTTAACGACGATCTTGCGATAATCTTCGGCGAAACCCAGTATCAGACTCAGCGGTACGGATACGTCGAACCGTCCGCATTGGTCAACTTCTCTTGTTCTCTGACGTCGAGCCAACCGGCGTTCTCCATCAAGGATCGTTGACCGGGACTCAGGGAAACATATCCCTTCATGAAACTCGTGAGACCAACGTTCTTGCTGTGATCGATCTCTATAGCATTCATTTCGTAGCGAATCTCCTCGAAGAGATGGCATATGACATTGTTGACCAGAGTCGTGCTCGCAGTCGCTGTGGACCCATCTTCCTTGACCAGCTTTCCATACACGTGCAGCGAACTTTTGCTCGGTAGTAAGCATAGATCTTGATGTTGAACGGAGATTCGAACCTCATCGCTGTTGTTGAACGTTGACGAGGCGTAAGGTTGATGCGCATGCGTTTCATAGTGTGCTATAGATTCGTCGAAGACGATCGGTGTCTGAATGTTCAGCGTTTCTTCCTCCATGGTACGCGGCAGACGAAAAGAACGCAACAGAACGAACGCTTTACTTTTCTCTCGCGACCTTGAATCCTAGATTTTCCAGAAACAAGACGTTTCGACGTGTTAGCGTCTTGAGAAGCGATCGACGACTGATCCCTCTTTGGCATATCGGCCTACTGTTATAACCACTGACGATTTTTCTATTGTAGACGATACCCATTATCGCATGGATCTGACGTGCAGCCTGATCGTTATGACTTCTCCTTGAAAATTCACCTGGTCCCCGTCTTGATCGACTATTCGCAGCTGCAGGTGATCTATCGTCTTGGTGGCGATCGGTAGATAAATGACGTGCGACGGTACCTCTATGATCTTGTATCCGGGTGGCACGACCGGAAAGAATTCGTGTATGGTGTGCACTTTACGTTCGTTGATGTAAGCGCCCGTCGTGACGTTGCATTCGACTCGTAGGGCGTTCACCTTGAGAATGGCGACCGGTACGTCGGACGTGTGTAATTTATTAGCTTCCAGAACGCGTTGAGTGAAGCCCAACAAGCGACCTATGGGATCTTTGGGTCGAAAGTCGACATCACGGTTGCACTTAGTTTCGCTGCACAACGTATTATTGTTAGGTTTAATGTAAATGACGATGCTCTTGTCCGTCAACGCGCTATGCACGTAGCTTTCGATATCTTCGATCTCGTAGCTACCAGTGGGTATAGTGATGACTTCATCCCCCACGTAGAGCTTGTTGTGATCCGTGTCCACGTTGGGAATCGAATTGAAGGTCAGCAACTCGATGAGCCCCAGAGCATAATTTTTGTACGGGGAAAGCTCGATAGGGGGAAAGTATTCGGCTTCCAGTATAGAGGAGGTGCCTGATAAGTTCAACGTGAATGAATCCTCCATGATTGCGAACGCTCGACTGACCTTGCGAAATTACATAGCAAGCTTATATAGACGATACTTGTTTTTACGATTTAATTGGCCGCACAGGAACTTTAGACACAAGTGTCCACACGCAAAAGTATCGTACTCCTGATATCGTTCGTAATTGTACTCTACACTACCAGCACCGAGATATCCGATAAGGTCTAGCGGCGGTCGAATATTGCCGAAACTGTCGAAATAAATGACTCGGTCGTTGAGCTTCTTGTACGCGACCCAGTGTGTTCCTGGTCCATCTTCGTCGTCGAGATTGACGATTGCCGACTCGTACTTGTACGGCCCACCCTTCGGCATAGCGTTCCGCATGAAGACTCCGCGAAAATGTGGAATCTTCATGATCTTGGCGTATTTGAGCAGATCCGCATCGGTCAGCGCTCGGCGTGGTACTTTCACTTTAAGTTTTTTGGTTTCAGATGAAGGCCTAGTCCTTTCTTGTAGGGTTTCAAGTACAGTCCTTTGCCTAACGCGATGGCTTCCATCGTCTCGTTGTGTCTCTGACTTTCCTTCAGTTGCTCCTTGCTTGCATTCGCATCGTTCACGGCTTTGGCTATGCCCGCAGCACTACCGGCCAACGCTCCAGCGGCGCTGAGACCCGCAAACACGGGGACGAGAAACGGCAGGAAGCCTCCGACTTTGGACGGCACGGGTAAAATGCGCGGTGTGCGGACGTTGCGCTTTCCACCCGCTCGCTTGACGGCAGCTTGAGCGCCCTTGAGAGCGGATTTGATAGCTAGCCCTGCGTCGTTGCTGGGAATCATCGATCGTTTGGCTTCCTCGATGACTTTCCTCAGCGTTACAGTATTTGGTTTTTTTTTCTTCTTGAGTCCCATACGGAGTTTCGACTTGGCACCCATTACGTTCGCTACGGACCAGGCCGCCACCTTCTCGGCGAGACTCGCGTATTTGGCGAAAACGCGCTTCCAAGCTTTGTCGGCGAGTACCCTGTCCGCCGCCCCTCTGTGTTCGAGGCTCTCTCGATTCTTCGAGTAGGCTATACCGTGCTCTTTGCAGGCCGCATCCAGGGGGTTGAAGCCCGGATAGCCCCGCGCGAGTCTCTTTGCTAGTTTCGTACCGGGCCCGCAGTACTGATAACCGGGTATGTGTAACTCAACGGGTAGACTGTTGATGATTCTGTTGACTAATCCCCTGCCACGATGAGATTTTTTCCTCCCAATGCGTTTACGCTTAGAATGCACGATCATGTCCCTGCGGTGAAACAGTTCCGACTGAACACTGATCATTATAAACTAGTTATTTATAGTTTCCACGTTAGTCAAGATCGAGATGAGGTTCGAGAAACAGTCCGTCAGGTTACCCGTAACGAACTTTGACAAAATCGTGCGAGTAAAGGAGAGGAAGGAGGCCAAGCGAGACGGTGAATTACTGCCAAACAGTATACGTGCAGTGTTTTGCGGACCATCCAATTGCGGTAAGACGAACGCACTGCTCGCTCTCATAACCCATCCCAACGGATTAAGATTCGAAAACGTCTACGTATACTCGAAATCGCTTGATCAGCCAAAGGACAAGTTTTTAGAACGTTTACTCACGTCCGTGGACGGCATCGGGTACTTTCCCTTTACGGAACACGAACAGGTGCTGCCACCAAACGAGCCACGTCGAAACTCGATAATTATTTACGACGACATTGCTTGCGAGAAGCAAGATAACATTAGAGCCTTCTTCAGCATGGGGCGGCACAGGGACGTTGACTGTTTCTATCTCTGTCAGACGTACGCTCGCATTCCCAAACATCTGGTACGGGACAATGCTAATCTGCTGGTGCTCTTTAAGCAGGATGAAATGAATCTCAAGCACGTGTACGATGACCATGTAAACACTGATATGACTTACGCACAGTTTAAAGACCTGTGTTCGGCATGCTGGAACAGTGATAAGTATGGGTTTCTCGTGATCGACAAGTACAGCGACCTCGACGGAGGTAGATACAGAAAAGAATTCGATTGCTTCGTGAGCATAAATGAGTGATCATTGAAAAAAGTGAATGCAGTAGCGTTTTGGATTCGTCAGCGAAAACATGCAACGCGGAAAACTTCGGGAGCAAAAAGACGTGTTACGTCAAATCGCTAAAGCCAGCGATGCGATTCGCAAAAAGCATAGAATGATAAAATTGGGTAGAGAGAACGTCGAACAGACGATGAGTGAGGTTTTGAAACCGGTAGTGACTCCACTGCAGAAACTAGTAACTGCATCTCAGCCGGAGGGTAATCTTATCAAGGACGAGATTAAGGATGAAGTAAAGCATGACGTAGAAGCGAACGATACGTTTAGAACGGCAGATGAACCCTTCAAGTCGCTAAAGAATGATTCTTTCGAAGAAGAAGAGGAGGAAAAGGAAGAAGGTAAACATGATGACGAAGGAGATAACGATAACACAGACGTATCCGTTGATCAGAACGATCCTATGCAGCGGTATCTCGATATGCTGCTATCGAGGGAGAATAAACAATTGGATACCGCCTATGGTGTGCATAACCTCGCCAAGAACAAATTGATGATAGGCGATTCGCCCATCAGCTTTGAGGGTGATCGAATCCATGTAGGCGACACGACTTACTTGAAAACTGCGGGTTTGATCGAACTCTTGTTCAAGAAGGTACCTGACGAGACTAGTATAACCCAGGATGACATGGACAATTACAAAAACATTATTTTAACGACGAATGCACACAGAAAATACTATAAACCTGATGGTGAAATTCGTAAGAGCAAGAGTTTCAAATTCAATAACGTTATTGCGAAACTGATCGAACAGCCCTCTGTAACGGGCAAAGGTATAGTACCGCGGTACATGATCGCCGCCAAGGACGAACGAACGGATTACGTGTACTGGGATGATCCCAACGAACTGGTAGACCGCCTTCGCCTACTCCTTGCGTCTCGGGAAGCTGGTAACCCTAGTCACTCCAACGAAATCGTGTCGATTATCGAAGAATTGCGCGAGGCGGGTATCATTTATTAATTCTGTAAAACGATCACGCTCGTCACTTTGAATATGAGCGTCGACGTGTTTGGACGTCAGTTGAGTAGCAGGACCGCGGTTACAAGTAGCCATGGTCTCCCTGGCGTTGGATTCAAATTTACTGCTACTGGACACTACGACATTGATAATAAGAAGCTCTGCAACGTTGCCAATCCCGAGGAGGAAAACGATGCTGTGACCTTGAATCTGATGAAAACTGTAGTGAAGCAGGAATTGAATACCGTGTTTCAAGTGACTGCCGGAATGCGCAACGATATCGATAACAACAACTTGATGATTCAATCTCTCGATTCTACCACGAAGGATGCGTTGAAACGTCTGCAAGCTGATATCGAGCCAGGACAAGAATTGGCTATTCGCAACTCTCTGATCATTTCTCAGCTGGACGCGAGACTGAGTGCGCTGGAGAATGGACGGGAAAAAATTAGCGGTGGTGAAGGAGCTGCATAGACCTGCCAGGTGGAATTACCAGCGCCGACACGTTGACGTCCGTGGGCTGGACGAGACTTGGAAAGCGGATCTCGTTGACATGTCAGCGTACGCCAGAGAGAACGATGGATACAAGTATCTGCTCACCGTCATCCACATATTTTCAAAGTTTGCTTGGGCCGTGCCGACCAAGAGCAAGAACGCCAAGGACGTGACAGCAGCTATGAGATCTGTACTGGCGAAGGGTCGAATCCCGAAGAAATTGCACGTTGACCAAGGCCGAGAGTTTTACAATTCCGAATTCAAGGATCTTATGAAAAAACACGATATTACCCTGTACTCGACATTCAGTAACTTGAAGGCATCGATCTGCGAGCGCTTCAATCGTACTCTGAAAAGTAAGAGGTGGATGCAGTTTAGCCTACAGGGCAATCACCGGTGGCTGAATATCTTATCGGACTTGATATCTTCTTACAATAACAGTAGACATCGCACCATTGGTATGAAACCGACGGATGTGACTGCTCGTAACGAGAAGGAACTACTGCAACGGGTGTACAAGAAATTCAAAATCAAGTCCACACTTAAACGATCAAAGTATAAAGTCGGCGACAGAGTACGAATCAGCAAATTTAAACATGTTTTCGAGAAAGGCTATACACCCAATTGGACGACTGAAATTTTCACCGTAAGTCGAGTGAAGAATACCGATCCGGTGACGTACAATCTCAAGGACTACCAGGATCATCCCATCGAAGGCGGCTTCTACGAGCATGAACTTACCAGCGTCAAGAATCCCGACATATATCTCGTGGAGAAGATACTGAGGAGACGTGGAAACAAGCTATTTGTGAAATGGTTAGGGTTCGATGGTTCGCAGAATAGTTGGATCGATAAGTCGGATTTTTAAGGTGTTTGAAATAAATCAGAACTAAAATATTTATTACGTCTTGTTATTTATATTTTTTTACAGACTATTTACATTTGTACATATATACATCTTACATTCTATAACCCGACGGTAGGGTGTCAGTCGTATCGGGAAGAATGACCCTTTTGTCGTCATTCCAGCTCAGTGCTGTTTTTCTCTGTTGTACAGTATGAACTTTATGTTTTTTACTTTTAATTAAATTTTGAATTTTAACTAAATTCGTGTGGTATGAAAGACATTGCTTATAATCATTAAAAGTGATTGTCTTTAGTGTAGATCTTTTTACCCCCTTAGCTCGCTTTTTATCTTTGCCTTCTCCTAACACTCTGAATGAATATAATTTTGCTCGTAATCCTATAAATTCAGTCATAATTTTCCCATTGTTTTCATCCTTCATCAGACCCAATATTTTTTTATTTGCTAGTGGTATGTCGTAAACATTATCTGGGGGATAGTCTGAAGTATCGAATTTAGCTAGATCCCGTTTGATATAATCATATATGTTCGGAACGGTAAAATGATAAAGAAGACTGTCAGTGTCAGTATACATTAATTTAGCTTGGTTATCAAGCGTATTCTTTATGTAATTATAATGGAAGTCATAAATATATATTTTGGAGAGATCGAGAATGGAAAATCCTGCATATATCGGCTTATTGAACTTAATTTTAACACGACTTAGTTCGATTATAACCATATCTTCATCGAAGACAGTGCAGCTATGGAAATTTGGTTTCGCTATGAGATCCTTTGCTCCATACCCCCATCCCATTTCGTAATGAGCCTAACATCTTTTTGTTTTCTAACATTTTCCATTGTCTTGCCAAAAACCGCATTATTCATAAGTTTAAAGAAGTTCTTTTCAAAATCATTATTCGACTTTTTTCTCATTTCAGTGTTTAAATCTATGTACTTTTTGAGCCATGGTGACTGCCTAAATTTTAGAACACGGTGAATTTTCGTTAACTTCATACCCAATGTCAAACACTGTTTCAAATTTCGATAATGAATTATGTATCTTTCTTTTGGGAGGAGTGTTGTCATCAATTTTGATTTGTTTGATCCTGCAGGAGTATACTGCTCTGGACATTGTGGTAAATCTCTATGGAGTTCTTGAAGTTCGATTGGATATTCTATATGAACTTCGAGTATATAGCCCGTAAGAGAATCATCGGGAATATTGCAACTATGTAGTTTTTCAAAATTTTCCTCCCACTCGAAGGAGTCGAATGGAAAAAATTGGCTCATAGCTGCACCGTACAAGTTATTTACATCGTAATACATAAGATATGATTCATCTTTGCTTGGATCCAACTCTACGCCCATAAATCTGTTGTTCGCTTTGGCATATCTGTTTGAGCATTGTGCTACGCCACCTATAATTCTTCTCTCAATGAATAGCAACATCTCTACGTCGGTTAACAACTCAAGTTCAACGCCAGTAGACTTAAACATAGCATCAAAAGCGAGGCCTGGTGCAGTATAATAATGAAGAGGATCTAGATTGTATATAGAGGAGCAATTACGTCTGAAATTTTCAAAGATGTCAGCCAAAAGTAAAACATCCGTTTTCAAATACAAATCAGAATATTCACCCAAAGTTTTTATGTGAAAAGTTTGCCAAACTGTAGATGCATGTATATAATCTGAGTCTGAAATTTCTTCATTATTTAATTCCGAATAAAATTTTTCTTTAGGTGGTAATTGCTCATCATCGAGTTTTGTCCAACTGTCCACGTAATCGTAAGGAAAAACACCTTTTCTCGTTATTAAATTAAACTCTTCTTCACTGTTGCAATGCTTACGTATGATTAATTTTTCATCATCTTTCAAATAGGATGCTAATTTGTCAATACTACTCGGCATAAACCTAAATGAATCGATAAATCTGAAATTTACGATTGTATCTTTAACGCTTTTTGTAAAGGATATATATCGTTCTTTGTTTACTGGCAATAAGTTCATTGAACCTTCGAAGGATGTTGCTAAGGCTCTAATCAAGAAATGCGAGTCATAGCCAGATAAGTTATGAAACACAACAGGAATGGTACGCGAGTTCTTATAATTTAAATTACAACTCTGATGCGCAGCACCCCGATATTTATCCGTAAAATGGCAATGATCGTTATGCTTGATATCTTCAGATGTGAACAATTTTTCACAAATGTGGCAAGTCTGTGTAGAATAAAATTCATTTTTCTGCTGAAAATTCAATGGTTCCATAGATACGTTGCATTTAAGATAAAATTCTACGAATTGAGCTAACTCTTGTAATTCGTTCATAAACCATTGTATACAATTATTTCCACGATTGGCTTTAAATTTGGAGATGGAGTCGTCAAAGTTACACTGTAGATAGTACGCGATACTGTGTGGAACATGCTTCTGATAGACCGTTGTGTTTGACGATTTAGAAACATTCGTTACTGACTCTAAAATACACTCAATGTCAGCGTATATAACAAACGGTACAGCTTCTTTGTATTTATAATTTTTGAATTTTAGAATTTTTTGATTTGGTAATTCATTTGGTAATTCCACTCTACATTTATTTATATTTGATGAGACGTTTCGTGATCCTTGAGTATTCGGAATCACGAGACTTTTTGAAGGGTTTGTGCACTGGGCAGGCGTCTTTAGAAACAATTTAGACACTGGAGGTTTTAAAATAATAAAATAATGATATATTGTCCTATAAGTTACAGACTAGATCTCCTTAATCTTCTATTTTGCACTTTCTCACACATTCACACACTTATAAATGTCTCTCGCTTGCTAGTAGTACCACCGGCGACAAGAAGTGTTTTTGTTTACTTTACTCTCTCTCTCTCTCTGCTAGCCTTTCGGATGGGAAAGAAGTAGCTGGAACCACAATACAGCAGATTGCACGATGCGTCCGAAGACTGTGGTCCAGTTGAAGGTTAGGATGATAATGATTCAGTACCCACAGGAGATCACAATGAACCCCGTTTGCTGAATCCCTTATCTTAAGGATAGGTTTGACTCAGACAGCTACTAATCACAATGATATTGGGAGCTGAGTCCTTTTACGGTGGGTTGTTTTTGTGGGTGATCTGCAATCCTGACAGTTCTATTACAATAACTTCGCTGCAGGAGATCGCAGAAGGAATTGGGATGCCCTTCCTGACACTAGGGGGTATCACAATGATCCCTTAGGCCTGGCAAGAGCTATGGGATGCTCAGACAGCTACTAATCACAATGATATTGGGAGCTGAGCTTTTTTAAGGAATGTTGTTGTTCTGTAATGGTCGATTTCTGACAGCTCCGGTACAATGCTTTTGATGCAGAATATCTACCAGGATGGCAGATTCCTGATACAGGGTGGAGACATAATGCTTTCCAAGACCAGGACTGCCGAGGATGAGTTCCCACAGTTTGCAGTACAATACTGTTCACTGGTTCGCTCTGGAACAGAGGATTGGTTTTCTCCTAGCTTTTTAGATAATTTATACTTTCCTAAGTTTTTTACTAGCTTCTTGTCGTCTTGTGGTGTACAAGGGTTTTGTTGATTCGTCTCGATAGCTACGAGTGGATCGAATGAAACGAAAGAATCGAATGAATACCTGTCGAGGAAGCCGCTGCTTATATCCTCGATAGGAATACGTTAAAACTAGTGGGGATAACGATTTTTATCCGCCTTAGGTGTTAACGTCGCTTTTTGGATTTGATATTTTGATTTACGATAGTTTGATTTGACTAATTGGATTAGCGGTTTCTTCAAATATCGGCTTACCGGTATTTCTATTGTATTCGGTGCGTACCGGCTTATCGTGCCTGGGCACTTGTTTGTTTTGATTTCAGTCCGTCGACTGTATTCTGGATTCTAGGAATATTAAATGTAATAATTTCTAATATTATTTCCTCCTGATTGTCGCTATGACTATTCTCAAGGGAATTATGCAATTAGAGAATTAAAGGTCCTATATTCCCTTTCCTTTATCGGCGTCGCTGTGAGAGGTCGATAGGATTCTTGAGGAATGTTAGGATTTTAGCAGTTCTCTCAGATACAGTTATACACATCCACAGTGCGCTATGCACTCTTATGTGGGGCTCTTGATGTATCCATCATCGAGACTGGATGATTGGAAGGAAAAAGGATAGAGGATAGGGGGGTATAAGGACGGAACGTTACAATTTATACAGTCAAGTCTATGTTTTTGAAAAGAAGTTTCTGTTTTGAAGTGACATAGGCATCTGTCGCACAGTCTGGTACGATGCTCGCGCTTTGAAATTTGAGAACTCAATAAGCGAGACAGATTTCGGATCCAAGCAAAGTGATAAACATTACAATCTGTGAAATCTATTTCATCTCCATTCGAATAAATTTCTGTTTCGAGCATAAGTAGGTGAATCCATTCTTTATCTGATTTTTCTTTACTTAAATAAATTGGTACTATTTCATTACCACTATCGCTCTCTATTCCATAAACATTTATTGCCAAATCATTCATCTTTTCGAATTTTGGAATATCCTTTAACCCAATGGGAAAATTTAAACCTTCATACCTTAGCATTGAGCTGAAGTGAGGGTACGAGCTGATAACGCTTACATTATTTTTAACTGGATGGAGAGCTGCGGTGACGGACCAGAGGAAACAGCACGAATCGTTGTTTCTAACGTTCACAACTGCTTTCTTCCTTTGTACATCCATCGGTAGTTCAATGAAGGTAGACAGGCCACCGTGTTCACCGCCAAGTTTATAATTTCAAGCAATGACCAGCCTGATTCTCTCTCTTGAAAGTCTTCAATTTTTGTCAGTATTTTTTCTCGCACATTTGTGTTGAACCAATCACTAATATCGGTGGACGGTAGTATAACTTCGTTCTTGGTGTTGAAGAACTTTAGTTCTTCGACAATCTCACCAGCTTTCATGGTCTCAAATTTGCAGGACAACACGACGTTCACCTTCAAATTTCCCTCTTTTCGAAGTTCGTTTTTTACTCTTGCAGTAAACAATTTTCTTGCATCATCCAGGAAACGAGCCAAGTCCTTGTGTCGCAAGTTTACAATCACTCCAGTCCTTATTCTCCCCTTAAAAGCAGGTTCCAAATCATCCCAACGTACTCTGTCACTTCTCCTCTCTCTCGCCGTTCCCCCGCCTCTTTTTTGAAGTTTTTGTTTAAATTTTTCGTTCAGAGATTTGAGGATCCCGATCGTTGTTAAAATTTTGGTTTTCTCTCCGATCGTAAGAGTAACGTTTCTCAGAATTTTGTTCAGAAGTCTGATATTTTGAGTGCCAAATTTTCTCCATTTTTCAATTTCTGCAACCGTAGATCCCTTCTTCAGAAGTTTGTACGCTCCTTCCATAATCTCGATCAACTTTTTACACTTTGCAGAATCCATCTCGTTAATAGCAATAATGCACTTGAAGGTTTAACAAACATTGATCGTTGCGCATCATCGAAGGGCCTTTTATACGAAGCTCCCAAGGATTTCCTGGAATTGTTTTGCATCGGTTCGAACGATGAGACACCTACCCGAATTGCGAAATCGAGAACGCATTTTCTAGAATATTCAGTTACTGCAATCAATAAAATTTTGAACTCGACTACATGAACCTGTATGGGTAATTATTCTTCTCATTGAAACCCTGCAATTTTCTAGGAATCGAATCACCTACAGAGATTCCTGGAATCGACGTCAAGGTCGATGCATCTTCCGGAATATTCCTCAGCTCTCCACCGACGACGATGACGAAGTTGCGTCGCGCGCGCTTACGTGTAATTTGACACCTCGGGGGGATGGGGAACTGCATTCTCGACGCTCAACTCTACGAGATAACGTTCGGTATTGCGCATTAGAACAACCGATACATAGATAATTCTAGAATGACTTTGAACTCGCCGGTGCTCTCGCACGAGGCTGGGGGATGGGGAAGCTTCTCGGTGGGATGAGGATGCTGACGAATCGGGGGATGGGGAAGCCTCTCAGTGGGATGAGGAGGCTGACGCGTGACCACTGCGAGATAACGTTCGAGGTCGCGTCGCCTGCCGTCCGACACCTGCATGGTATCAAGAGACTCGGTCGAGTCTCGCGCCAAGTACAGGCAACCAGCGGTACAGGCAGCGGCTGACAGAGTCAAGAGACTCGGTCGAGTCTCGCGCCAAGTACAGGCAACCAGCGGTACAGGCAGCGGCTGACAGAGTCTCTTGACGCGAGTCAACTCGCCTTATACGTGCTAACATAGGCCCCAAAATGATGCCGCTCGACGGCCGTGGCTATTATACCCGAAATATCTCTCTGTATTGGTTCTACAACTAATGTTTCAGGAATGACTACACATCAGGAGGAGTTAAGGATTAAATTGATATTAATTTTATATATTCCTGATTGATGGTCACAGAGATATATATGATGATATATGAGTGCTCGAGGGACGATGGATTTCATTTCAGTTTCAGTTCCGTCGTCGTCGTCGTCGTCGTCGACGTCTTCGCACATCCATCACGTTTTTACGCCGACGGATGGGGTTAGTTCCTTGTTTTTTACTACTCTTTTACCCGAAAGATGGCGCTGGTATCTTTCGCTAGAGCAATATTGTAATATACATAGTGATCAATTAAAAACTGAACACCTAAGTATTTACTTTATTTGTGAATATTCGAAAAAATGTAATTCAACGTATGATTTGAAAATAGTCTTTTAAAAGCAGATACGTTCTTCGGAACCATTCAAATAATGTTAATGTTAAACGTTTTTTCGCGTCTTGACCACCAAAGTAGATATTATCCCCCAAAAAACACTTACGTGTAAAAAACTACGCCAAGTACAGGTGTGCTGTGTATTCCTCTAATAAAAAGTATTGATATCAGATTATTGAGGCCAAGTACATAAGTCACTACATGTTTCCCTATTATATGATCTAGCACTGGCCCATCATTTTAATTGTATTTTCAAAATTTCCTATAACGTTTTCACTACTCTTTTACATTACTACTGTTTCTCGTAGTTGATTATGAATTAATGGTTATTTAATAATTAATAAAACTTTAGCTGATTCCTTATCGAGTACTACTTGGCGGGTCCGTGCAATACTTGATATAAATTTGCATTCATAATGCCAGTCATTAAACTCAAAACCAATGTCAACTTTCTACATCGTGCTTATTAACGATAACTCGTTAATAATAATCACGGTAAAATCTTAATAACAAACATATAATTTTAGGATACTATTAGTACGTTCAAAGTAAGTACTTTGGAATTTCTGGCACGGACCCGCCAAGTAGTACTCGATAAGGAATCAGCTAAAGTTTTATTAATTATTAAATAACCATTAATTCATAATCAACTACGAGAAACAGTAGTAATGTAAAAGAGTAGTGAAAACGTTATAGGAAATTTTGAAAATACAATTAAAATGATGGGCCAGTGCTAGATCATATAATAGGCAAACATGTAGTGACTTATGTACTTGGCCTCAATAATCTGATATCAATACTTTTTATTAGAGGAACACACAGCACACCTGTACTTGGCGTAGTTTTTTACACGTAAGTGTTTTTTGGGGGATATCACAAGTTTTTGTTGTTCAACGGGACATAGAAGTATTAAGCACTGAAATCTATATTGTCACAGATATAAAATGTAAATGCATTATGATGTTGCTAATCAGAAAAATATATTGCGGTGTCGAAAATGTTTAATGGCATATAAACTTAATTTGTAAGTCCCTTTTTCTCCAAATGCATGAAGACATATACAAATTTTTAAAGAAAATGTAATCTTCAATGCATATAAGCGTCGTTAATGGTGTCCAGATTGTTGAAGCCGTGTGGTAAACGTAAGAGAGGAGAGTGTGCTGGATTATTTCAGGCCTTGTACCTCAGGCCGTGCGAACATCAAAGAGGATACTATAGTTTGAGCGAAGCGCCAAAGCTTGTTGCACACTTTTCTGGACTTCTACGTCCGACACCTAGATACAAGAAACTATGGAGCGGAAGACCTGGACACACTGAACTTCCACATCCGACACCTAGATACAGAAAACTACGAAGCGGAATACCTGGACACCCTGGACTTCCACATCCGACACCTAGATACAGAAAACTACGTAGCGGAATACCTGGATACCCTGGACTTCCACATCCAACACCTGGACACAGGAAACTACCGAGCGGAATACCTGGACACCCTGGACTTCCACATTGACTACCTAGATACAAGAAACTACGGAGCGGAATACATGGACACCCTGGACTTCCACATCCGACACCTGGACACAGGAAACTACCGAGCGGAATACCTGGACACCCTGGACTTCCACATTCACTACCTAGATACAAGAAACTACGGAGCGGAATACATGGACACCCTGGACTTCCACATCCGACACCTAGATACAGAAAACTACGAAGCGGAATACCTGGACACCCTGGACTTCCTCATCCAGTACCTAGACACAAGAAACTATGGAGCGGAACACCTGGACACCCTGGACTTCCACATCCGATACCTAGATACAAGAAACTACGGAGCGGAATACCTGGACACCCTGGACTTCCACATCCGATACCTAGATACAGAAAACTACGAAGCGGACTACCTGGACACCCTGGACTTCCACATCCAGTACCTAGATACAAGAAACTACGAAGCGGAATACCTGGACACCCTGGACTTCCACATCCAGTACCTAGATACAAGAAACTACGAAGCAGAATACCTGGACACCCTGAACTTCCAAATCCGACACCTGGACACAGAAAACTACGAAGCGGAATACCTGGACACCCTGGACTTCCACATCCAGTACCTAGATACAAGAAACTACGAAGCGGAATACCTGGACACCCTGAACTTCCACATCCAACACCTGGACACAGAAAACTACGAAGCGGAATACCTGGACACCGTGGACTTCCACATCCAGTACCTAGATACAAGAAACTACGAAGCGGAATACCTGGACACCCTGAACTTCCACATCCGACACCTGGACACAGAAAACTACGAAGCGGAATACCTGAACACCGTGGACTTCCACATCCAGTACCTAGATACAAGAAACTACGAAGCGGAATACCTGGACACCCTGAACTTCCACATCCGACAACTGGACACAGAAAACTACGAAGCGGAATACCTGGACACCCTGGACTTCCACATCCAGTACCTAGATACAAGAAACTACGAAGCGGAATACCTGGACACCCTGAACTTCCACATCCGACACCTGGACACAGAAAACTACGAAGCGGAATACCTGGACACCCTGGACTTCCACATCCAGTACCTAGATACAAGAAACTACGAAGCGGAATACCTGGACACCCTGAACTTCCAAATCCGACACCTGGACACAGAAAACTACGAAGCGGAATACCTGGACACCCTGGACTTCCACATCCAGTACCTAGATACAAGAAACTACGAAGCGGAATACCTGGACACCCTGAACTTCCACATCCGACACCTGGACACAGAAAACTACGAAGCGGAATACCTGGACACCGTGGACTTCCACATCCAGTACCTAGATACAAGAAACTACGAAGCGGAATACCTGGACACCCTGGACTTCCAAATCCGACACCTGGACACAGAAAACTACGAAGCGGAATACCTGGACACCCTGGACTTCCACGTCCGCCACCTAGATACGAGGAACTATGTTGAAGCACACATATACATACACCCATACACGCGCGCTCCACATGAATGCTATTAAAAACTTAATAATTGTATACGGTGTGAAAGCACCCTTATACTAACTGGAAATTCGGTATGAACAGTAGCTTCACGTATAAAGTGTATTTGACTGTGTTGTGTATTCGTAAATTACTAACACGATTCAGAGTACAAATAGGTAATGAAGACACAGCAGTCAGCGCCATCTGTTGGGTAAAAAATGCGATGGACGTGCGAAGACGACGACGACGACGACGACGACGGACCTGAAATAAAATCATCTCGCTCGCCATCTCAATACACCCTGATCTCGTATAATAATCGTATTGAATTTAGTGGCAATCAATTCAGAACCCTTGATTCCTAGAGTGAATGTATCAATAAATTTTTCTCACATACAGCCGTTCATAAGATATTTGAGTCGAAACACAGGTACAAGCGATGCTTCGAGTAAAGAGTCTCGGCGAGCCGTGCCCCGTACGGCGGGTTGCCTGTACTTGGCGCGAGACTCGACCGAGTCTCTTGATCTACTTTGGTGGTCAAGACGCGATGAAACGTTTAACATTAACATTATTTGAATGGTTCCGAGGAACGTATCTGCTTTTAAAAGACTATTTTCAAATCATATGTTGAATTACAATTTTTCGAATATTCACAAATAAAGTAAATACTTAGGTGTTCAGTTTTTAATTGATCACTATGTATATTACAATATTGCTCTAGCGAAAGATACCAGCGCCATCTTTCGGGTAAAAGAGAAATAAAAAGCAAGCAACTAACCCCATCCGTCGGCGTAAAAACGCGATGGATGTGCGAAGACGTCGACGACGACGACGGAACTGAAACTGAAATGAAATCCATCGTCCCTCGAGCACTCATATATCATCATATATATCTCTGTGACCATCAATCAGGAATATATAAAATTAATATCAATTTAATCCTTAACTCCTCCTGATGTGTAGTGATTCCTGAAACATTAGTTGTAGAACCAATACAGAGAGATATTTCGGGTATAATAGCCACGGCCGTCGAGCGGCATCATTTTGGGGCCTATGTTAGCACGTATAAGGCGAGTTGACTCGCGTCAAGAGACTCTGTCAGCCGCTGCCTGTACCGCTGGTTGCCTGTACTTGGCGCGAGACTCGACCGAGTCTCTTGATCGCGCGAGAGCGACAAAGAGACAACCTATAGTTGACCTGGTAGTTTGACAAAGACACTGGAGGGCTGAACGCGCATGCGCTGGAATATTGATTTGTCAGTCCGAGCGTCGGCAACGGACCACGTGGTCAAGCAACAAGTGAGCCGGTAAAATAGGCACCGCCTAATGCTTACGACACTTCTATTTCGTCAATTGAATAGCGAGGAAGTCAGCCCTCGAAGAGTCTCGCCTTCGTAATTTGTCTGTCTCACTTATATTGAAATTTGTGTGAATCTGGAAATATTGAAATTGACATATTGTGAACCTGAATAATTGGATTGAACAAATTGGAAATATTGGATACATTGAAATACCGAAATATTGAATTGACTGGAAATAATATTGAAGGATTGAATATTATAATCGACGATTTTCGACACGTTGCAAGTAAGTCCAATTAATAAATCTATATTCTCTTTTCGAATACTGTGTCTTTGGCTTTGCAATTTATTTTCCTTGGGTCGTCCAATTACCCACCTTGCGATCGTCTCATGGCTCAGCTAGCCGATAATTATTTTGAAGAAAGTTTGTTAGTTCTCAAAACTAACTGGCGCTCAACATATAGAAATTTATTACTCTAGAGCCCTGGCAGCCAATGACCGAGGCCGCGCCAGGTGAATATATTTTCAGGTTGTCTAGTGTATAGGAAATATATCGTTCTCAACATTACACCTAACAATAATACGTTGTGCAGCGAAATTAAGTGCAACCGCGATGTCGACTTTTGACCCAACGATTCCATAGGCCGCTTGTTGGGCTTCATTTAATGCGTTCTGGAAGCTATTAAATTACACACGTCCAATGCACCGGTCGCCATTCTCAAGGTGAACGCCCTACGAGTTGAATGCATCGTCACGAGGGGCACTTACATCAAGGAACGTAAAGTGCACACCATATACGAACTCTTTCCGGTCGTGCCACCCGGATACAAGATCATAGAGGTGCCATCGCTCGTCAATTATCTACCGATCGCCACCAAGACGATAGATCACCTGCAGCTGCGAATAGTCTATCAAGACGGGGACCTGGTGAATTTTCAAGGAGAAGTCATAACGATCAGGCTGCACGTCAAATCAGACAACGATCGTCTTTGATGAATCTATAGCACACTATGAAACGCATGCGCATCAACCTTACGCCTCGTCAACGTTCAACAACAGCGATGAGGTTCGAATCTCCGTTCAACATCAAGATCTATGCTTACTACCGAGCAAAAGTTCGCTGCACGTGTATGGAAAGCTGGTCAAGGAAGATGGGTCCACAGCGGCTGCGAGCACGACTCTGGTCAACAATGCCATTTGCTATCTCTTTGAGGAGATTCGCTACGAAATGAATGCTATAGAAATCGATCGGAACAAGAACCTGGGTCTCACGAGTCTCATGAAGGGATATGTTTCCCTGAGTCCCGGTCAACGATCCTTGATGGAGAAAGCCGGTTGGCTCGACGTCAGAGAACAAGAGAAGTTGACCAATGCGGACGGTTACTTCGACGTATCTATACCGCTGAGTCTGATACTGGGTTTCGCCGAAGATTATCACAAGATCGTCGTTAACGCTAAACACGAGTTGATTCTGACGAGAGCAAAGAGCGATGTCAATGCAATAGTGCAAACTGCTGCGGAAGAATGCAAAGTCGTAATTCACAAATTGGAATGGCTGATACCGTACGTAAAGGTGTCGGATCGACGAAAGATAGAACTGCTGAAATTCATCGAGAGGGATGCACCCATCTCCGTGAGCTTTCGTACCTGGGAGCTGTAGGAGTACCCTCTACTCCCCACCACTTCGAAACACGTGTGGACCGTCAAGACGTCGACTCAGTTGGAAAAACCACGATACGTGATACTGGGTTTTCAGACGAGCAGAAAGAATAAGAAAGATAAGAACGCTAGTCACTTTGACCACTGCAACGTCAGAGACGTTAAGCTCTTTTTGAACTCGCAATGTTATCCCTACGGAAATCTGAATCTCGACATTGCTCTTAATCAGTTTGCTCTGCTCTACGAGATGTATGTAAACTTTCAAGCCACGTACTACGGCAAGGATCCCGAGCCTTTGCTGAAGAAGAATGAATTTCTCGAGTACGCTCCATTGATCGTTATCGATTGCTCCAAACAAAACGAGTCCCTGAATTTCCCTGCCGATACATCGGCATTCTGCCTGATCCTGCACGATCGTATAGTCGAATACAACTCGATCAGTGGTGGGGTGAAAAAATTGGTATAAAGACGCTGTAACCGTCTCTCCCTGTGCAGTCCATAAAAAAATGGAATTCATCGTGGATGTACAAGGTGTCAAGAAACCCTCGAACGAGTTCGTCCTGAAGAAGTTATCCGTGATTGGAGTCGGCAGCAATTTTTCCGAGCCTGCAACGTTTCTCTTTCAACCACCTTGTCCATGGAAATGCTTACCCGCCAAGTACAAGAGTATGAATTTGTGGTTAGAGCGCAATTTTCATGGGATCTCTTGGACCTCCGTTGATGTACCTTACAATCACTCTAAGAAAATATTTCGTGTTATTCTGCAAGATTCCTCCAGGATCTACATGAAAGGATTAGAGAAGAAGAGTTGGTTGGGAGCTTTCATAGGGCGATCCGAACACATTACGGATCTAGGAGATCTGGGATGCCCTGTGCTGCAAAACCTGCGCAAGAACTTATTCACCCGCTGTTCGCAACATCATGCTCCCCATTTTCAATGTTCGATGGAAAACGTTAAATTATTAAGGAATTGGTTGTCGGAATTATAAATGTATTTTTGATTATGAATAAAGACATAAGATATAATAAGTTTTATATTTATTTAACACGAGTATAATGTTTATAGACATTGGAATTCGATCTGGTTGTACCGTCCGCCGAGATAACGCGTGAGGACTCCATCTTCTCACAGGCTTGCATCATCTTCTTCAGTAGATCTTCGTCGTCATTCAAAGGTTTAGCCGTCCTTGCAGGTAGAAACGTCTAAAAGCTGTCTTCCACGTTCAGGATCAATCTCATTCCATATTTGGTTTGAACTTTTCTTATTCTGGTGATTTTATATTCTTTCTGGGGTTCCAACTCAGCCAATTTCTTTGTCGGAAGAAAATCATCCAAACGACCGACTTTGTTAATTGTTGAGAAATCCATTTTTTATTGTAGATGAAGTTTTTTTAGATTCCGTAAAAGGCTGTTATAGTTTCTTTTAGCTTTGATCAAATGTTTCACTTCCGCGATGTTCTTTAATAGTAACTGTATTTGAACTTGCGTTGTTTCCTCTTATTTAACATCGGTCGAATTGTCACAGCAAACTAACGAAGGCACGTTCAGCTTCTCCTTTTATAGGAAACGCTTAAGGACTTGGAAGAGATTCTTGGAATCAATGTCAAAGTCGATACATCTTCCAAACGGAGCGACTTACGTTCTAGAACATTAGGATGAACCTTAGCTCTTCTCCTACGAAGTTGCGTCACGCGCGCTTACGATTAATTTGACACCTCGGAGGGTGAGGGACTGAATTCTCGACGCACGACTCTGCGGGATAACGTTCGGTATTGCGCATTCGAACAACCGATACATAGATTTTTCTAGAATGACTTTGACTCCACCGCCGCGAACCATTTCGACTTGCACGAACCTGCACGAGGCTTCCAAGGTTTTCCTGGAATTGTTTTGCATCGGTTCGAGCGATAAGACACCTACCCGAATTGCGCAGTTTGAGCTCGAACTCTACATCAAAAAGTTTGCGAAGTGCACGAAGGGTCGCTTATCTTCTGCGAGTAATTCGATACTCTGAATAACAAGGTCAAAACAGTGTTCGGCTGCCGCTTGAAGTCTGCATGGGGGTGGGGGGGAGTCATCGAAAGCTTCGGGGCGGGGGGCTGCCGTCCGAAACCGGCACGGAGGCTTCCTGGAATCGAATGGCTGACTAATTTCCTGTAATCGATGCTGCTGCTGCATCCTCGATACGCAATTCTGCGAGATAACGTTCAAGATCAAAACGACTGAAGGCTGCCGTCTGAAATCTACACGGATCGGAAGGGAGGAGGGGGCCCACCGAAGCTTTTCGAAGACTCGCCGGGGTGGGCGGCAAGGGGCTGCCTCAAAACGTCGCGGGAGAGGACTGTGGACTCTGGGAGCGATCCTTCCCGACTTAGCACGGACACGAACCGCCGAAGCTTCTAGAAGGATCTAGAAGCTACTAGAATGTTCTAGAAGGTTTTCGATCGTATGTAATTCCTAGAATCGAAATTCTCGAAATATGACGCAAAATTCCCGGAATTGAGCGAAAATTCTTGGAATCGAGGGGTCTTGGTGACGTCATTTCCGGAAATCGTAGAGCTCACGACGGCAACTTAGCACGGACACCCACCTTCGAAGGTTCTAAAGCGTCGGTATATGTCGGTTACAGGAATCCTGGAACAGAACTTATACTACTCATAACTCCTCCCGTCGAAGTTCGGAAAACGATATCATTTGTTTGGGGGGTACCCACTGGCACACAACCCGATTGCGCACACGCCCAGTTGGACACAAATCATTGGACACAACACGATTGGACACAGTGTCCATTCCGCACAGCAATATTGGACACAATGCCGATACGACACATTAGTTTTGGACACAGACCGTTTAGCATGCGATAACATTGGACACATTAGAACTGTGTCCAATCTTGTTGTGGCGAATTGGTTTCGTGTGCGATCTGACTACGTAAGGACGGACCGTGAAATTGGACACAGATAGTTGTAGATAAATTTCAGATAATTCATTGGACACAAAGCTAGCTGCACAAATATTATACATACGAGATCAATGGAACAGGTTCTTACGTACTTTTCTGAAATAATGTTGAAGTTATTATAGAAATGTTACATGCTAGATTATAGGGAAGTGAACGCTCATAAGTTTATCCCAACAGCATTTAAATACATATATGCATATTAAAAAGCTGCAATATCAAGGATTCAAATATGAGTGAAAAAATAGTATTGTGACGTATAACTGTTCTGTACGGTTACGGGGTAAAAATCTGGCCCATTATTACATTATTATAAAATATTCATCAATAGTCGTATTCTTTACAAAACGTGTGACTTTCAACTCACGAATAAATCCCATTGGCTAGTGTAAATTATCATGTTATAATTAAGATAATAATTAAAAATTTCATCAAAATGCATTACCAAGTCATTAACAAGAAACATTGAACATAGAATTCATTTATGCCTGATGACGATTATCTCTACCTATTTGACGCGAACACTTTGTAAAGTTACAAATATTGGAAGATCATTTTTAGAAGATATATAATAAATTTATTATAAATGTACCACAGCAGTTCACATTCCCTCACTTCTTGTAGAGTTCTGGTTAGATCGATATACCTTATTGTGCAGCTAGCTTTGTGTCCAATGAATTATCTGAAATTTATCTACAACTATCTGTGTCCAATTTCACAGTACGTCCTTATGTAGTCAGATCGCACACGAAACCAATTCGCCACAACAAGATTGGACACAGTTCTAATGTGTCCAATGTTATCGCATGCTAAACGGTCTGTGTCCAAAACTAATGTGTCGTATCGGCATTGTGTCCAATCTTGCTGTACGGAATGGACACTGTGTCCAATCGTGTTGTGTCCAATGATTTGTGTCCAACTGGGCGTGTGCGCAATCGGGTTGTGTGCCAGTGGGCATCACTCGTGGGCATCACTCCATTTGTTTCGCTGTGTGCGTGTGGTTGGTATCTCTGTCATCAGTGCCTTTCCTTTTCAGGTGGTTTTTGAAATAATAGGTTGGTAAAATACAACTAATCCTATTATAGCAAGCATCGTGAAGATGGTAATGCCAATATTAGCCCATACGACATGTTGGTGTGCTCTTCCTTCTAGGATTGGTATTTCCAGATTATCCGAGAGAATCTTAATTTTCTCTAATTCGTCTCGTCGAATAGTCCTTAGGTGTATTTCTTGGTTTTTCGTTGTGGAGTGTGACGGTCTGCGAGAAGGTGCGTCCTTGTCCCTTTAGTTGACAGTCGTCCAACGTGATTATGTGAGGACGGTCAATTTCTTTAATTTCCTCATTGTTACATTTAATACTAACTTTAACCGTATGAAGCGGTACGATGATCACATGATTGTTGCTTATTTGCTCCATACTGTCGCCTCTGTTGCGGATTCTGATCCTAATGCAGTTTGTTGGTTCCTTCCGTCAGCATCTTGTAGATGCAAATGTTGATTGCATGGGTGTCCCTCCTCTGGCAGTAGTAGGAATCTTCAGTCTCCAAAGTTTGAACATTCCACCCTATCCTAACCTTACCTAATCAAATCTAGCGAAAACTACGGTAAAACCTCACACAATATACTATAATAAGATATCGTTCGTACCTAATTGTGTTCCATCTATTTAAACTTGAACAGAATTTGCAGCAAAATGTCATTTGTGTCCGATTGGATCTGAGCGAAAGTGGGGACCCCCCCCCTATCCATGGATTCAGCGTGTCACGGACGTACACTACCGGTCAAAAGTTTAGGTTCACCTCGCTTTCTTTGTACCGCTCCCATGACTGCAGTTTAAGAAACATCACATTTAGAAGCAATTTTTCGCGTTGAATAACCTTCTTCGTGTAATTCCACAATGACTGCTCGTGTCTCTACACTCAGCTCTGCTTTTCGATCGATTTCTCTACGATTGACACATAAAATATGTAGTTTCCTTTATCTTTCAATAATGAGATGATATTTGTCGAATCACGTCAATTTAAATATAAATTTTTCTTTAACAATAACGATTTTCAATATGAAAAATGTTCTACTTACCTTTTTGTAAAGAAAAATATGAAAAACAATTGGAAGTATAACTTTTGGAAAGACTACTAGACGCATCGAGAGAATGCAGCCTGTCATAACAAGTTTGTGCTCGATCTACGCGTCTCCCAAACGCGCCAAACTCTCTCCTACACTCTGGCCAGTAGCGTGTATCGATTTGTTATAGGTAAGACGCACATGCTTGACAAAATTCACTGAGTAGCCGACTTAATTGTGTAGAATTCAAAAATAAAGCAAGTGAACTTAAACTTTTGACCGGTAGTGTATTTAAGGGTTATCCCCCTAAATATACACGTTTAACGAAAGTAAGCTGACGCTTTGTCAGCTGAACATCTATAGGCACTCAAATTACATTTGAAATAAATTCATCCCAACGTAAGGCGTCTTCTAAAAGTGTCAACTTATGTAATGTAAGTTCCTTTATTCTACGGAAACATACCAAAAATAAATTACACTTAAGGATGGTTACGCCCTAGAAAATAATTTTTCGCAAAAATGCAAAACCACGTACACTTTATTTAATTATCGTGAGCAATATACAGGGTGTTCCGAAACTACCTGACCCGGTGGGTATGGCGGTGTTCGGGAGGCTTCACTGATCACGAAAATGACCTTCTTTTTGTCGGGAAGGTCATAGTTTTTAAATAGGAGCAGGTTAAAGTTGACCAATCAGAACGAGGCGTCAAGAGAAACGTAGGCACCTACGAACTCTGAGTTTTCATCCCTTGCTTTTGTTTCTCGGTAGGTTGTTTCTTGTTTGCAATAGGCATGTCTTCGTCTGACGTCATCCTGCCCGAAGCCACCGAGAAACAAACGCGAGGGAAGAAAACTCAGAGTTCGTAGGTGCTTACGTTTCTCTTGACGCCTCGTTCTGATTGCTCAACTTTGACCTGCTCCTATTTAAAAACTATGACCTTCCCGACAAAAAGAAGGTAATTTTCGTGATCAGTGAAGCCTCCCGAACACCGCCATACCCACCGGGTCAGGTAGTTTCGGAACACCCTGTATATTTTTTCCAAATTTTTGGCTTAAATTTATTCCTGTTCGGCAATTTTTTATAATATATAATGAAAAATAATTTTGGAGTAGTTTACCCCAGGTCCCTGACACTTTATTCAATTCTTATGACAGTACATGGCTGCCTTAGTGTCGCCCATGTCGCCGTTTGCAGTTCGCATTTTGCGGCGCTGCTAGTCAAGCGCGCTGTGTCCCTCCCGTTCCCCGTCGTCCCGGTGATTTTTTTTCTATTGTCAATTTTCTACGCCAATTTTCCTAAACGTAGGTTGTGATAAAGAATTATAAACGTGTTGTTAAGAAGAAAGTAAAGTTAATCGTGATATTTATTAAAATTTTGAAATGCCTACGTGTGCGGTGTTCGGGTGCACATCAGGGTATCGGTCAAATCTCGAAAAAACCCACCTTTTTAGAGTTCCACGGAACCCTGAAATTATGAAATTGTGGAAAGCAGCAATAGAACCTTCCGGTATTGGATTGAAGACGGGACAATCGGTCTGTGAAAAACATTTTTGTTCTGACGAAATATTGTGGCAACGTAAACTTCTAGCATCTGATGGGACAGTGATTGGTATCGTAAGTTTCACAATTTAATAAATTGTTTATAATTATTTTGTTTATTTTATAGTTTTGTTTATTTTATATAATACTTGATGTTGTAGTCACCGTACAAAGTTCCTCGATTAAAAAAGGATTCTGTACCGTCCATATTCTCTTGGACAGAACGGACAGAACTCGTTACACTGCAAGAAAAATGTGTTATGTGATGAGTCTCACCGGTCTCACCCGTCTCACCTAGAAGTCAAAGAACCAGTAGATCAGAATGTTACGCAGTCCAAGGATTTTGAGATCGTACCTGTACCGATAGCACCGATAGACTCTGAAAATGACATATTGTTGTCGGAGTATGTATCAGAAACTATTGATGATTTGTCCAATAATTGTGGTACAGGGAATTCCATTGCGTCAATACTTCCAATAACACTGAAGGAATTGGCCTCATCAGAAATATCAATGATACCTGGATGGATGAAAGAGACCATGACTTGTGGAGACACTGTTATTGTACACTTTTTTTTTCATAAGTGCATCATGCTTGGTGATACTTTCAAATCTTTTATTCTAAAAGAAATCATAGTCAAAGCTGACATGACATTTCAAATCAATGTTCTCAGCAAGCCACTTGACTTCACTGAGCTTGATATTGATCTCAGTCCGATACGTACCATCCAAAGATTGCAAAATTTATTATTCATGGTGAATAGTCTTAATATTTGCATCGGTACAAAGGCTCCAGACTTACACAACCAAGAGATTGATACTACAGTCTGTAGAGATTCAAGTGGAAATTGGCGGCATGTCAGATGTTCTCTGTTATTGTCTACCACAGTAGTCTGCTCATTCTGTCGAAGAGCGAGGAAAACAGCGACCACGAGGATTCGAAGAGCCCAAAGACGCGGTGATACCACGAAAAACATTCGACTACAACTATCGCCGAAGAAGAAGAAGGTCTTCGCAAAACTTCGAATGAAGTACCACTCTGCTGAAAAAACGAAGAAACGTGCAATACCTAACGTTAAGAAATTGAAATCTGACTTAGACGAATGCCAACAGAAAATGTTGCACAGTGAATCATCTCTGAATAATTACTTGGAATCATCAAAACTACCACAAAATCAAAAGCATGCTTTACAAGAAATTTTTGCTGCTGCGAAATGTAAAGATGCAAAAGGCAGACGATATTTCGAGGAGTGGGTACTGTTGTGTATGTTATTGCATATGCGATCACCCGCCGGATACAACTTCTTACGTAACAATGCTATTTTGCCACTCCCCTGCGCGCGGACAGTTCGAAGGTACCTAAAATGTGAAACGTTATTTATCTATATTCACATCTCGGTAATTGAATATTTACAATTCTATATGTACAATTATGTATTTACAATATATTATCAATTTGCTATTTACTAGTATTTCGAAAACTAAAATCATACCTGTTAATGATACGAATACTTACCTGTTATAGATATCTTTCCAATATTGACACAGCATGTGGATTTGACCCACGATTTTTTGAAGTTTTAAAATTGGCTCTCGCGAAAAAAGAAGACATACAAAGACACGGAATTTTACTCCTTGATGAAATTGGAACTAGGGAAAGTGTCAATGTGAATACGAAGACATTGTCCTACAAAGGATTGGTCGATTTTGGCAACGATGGAGAACAGTCTTCCGAGTTTACTGAAAAAGCGAATCATGGGTTGGTAATTATGTTCCACCCGTTGGCCGATGATTACACGCAACCAATAGGTGTTTTCGCCTCACGAGAACCTGTCAAGGGACATGTCCTTGCCCAACTTATAGTGAAAGCAATCGTACTTCTCGAAAATGCGGGTGCGAAAATCCATGGAGTTGTGACTGATGGAGCGAGTACAAACAGAAAATTTTGGAGCGAGATGCGCGTCAGCGGGCAGAAAAAAAATGTACGAAATTACTTTGAACACCCCGCAGATGAAGGCCGGCGAGTGTTCGTCTTTTCTGACACACCACATTTGATTAAAACTATCCGCAACAGACTCTACGGCAATAAGATCTTACAGGTTTGACCAAATTATAGCTATTGGTTTTATTATTTTTTAATGTGCCTCACATATGATAAAATATTTTTTTAATTTCCTTTCACATAGATGGATCCCACTCAACCTTTCATTAAATGGGATGATATCTAGATTTTGCACAAAAAAGATAAAGAACTAGCAGGCCCGGGTCAAGTTCGTATGTGTCCCAAGCTGACATCAAACCATATTGTACTTAACAATTCGCTGAAAATGCGAGTAAGATTGGCTGTGCAGGTAAATAAATCGGGTCTATTTTATAAATGTGAGTCAGCAGGTCATTATTTACTAATCAATATGTTCCAATATCTCTATGATTTAACTAGGTTTTCAGTAACACTGTCGCATGCGGATTAAGATTCTTCCAACGATATGTACCGGAGTTAAAAGATTCCGAAGGGACCGCATCTTTCTGCGAGTGGATCAACAAAATGTTTGATGCGTTGAATCGCAAATTGCCTATCGATGGAATGAAGCCTGGTAATATCGATTACAAGGTAATTTACAAATCTTGCGATTTTTTATGATAATTTCTCTGTCCGGTGGTAATTACACAAATTATTTATTCATAGATACTTGAGGAATCGATTCGTAAGTTAAACTTGTGGGAAGAGAGTGTCGAGAACGGTCTACTGTCGAAGACTCTTTTCTTGACTCCACAGACTGTGGAAGGCTTGCGAGTAACTCTACATTCAGTTCTCGACTTGGTAACATATCTTACGAAGCACTGTAATTTACCATACGTCTTGACTGGTCGGATCAATCAGGATCCACTTGAGGTTTGAACTTTTTTCAGGAAATTTACGTAACAATATTTATATTATTGGTAATATTATTTAAATTATCATTGGAACGTAATGGAACAGTCTCTGTGCTTCCTGTTTGTAAAACTTAATCCCATAGCGTCGATTTCAGAAGATACGTACTCAACAAGAAATTGTGATTTCCAGATTCTCGTAATCATCAGATTCGTTTACAAAATCATACTATAAATAATCGAAAGAGTTAATATTGTTGTGCTCATTTGTCCAATTCAGAAATACTTTGGTACCGTTCGTCAAGCTGCAGGTTGCAACGACCACCCTTCCAGTCACACATTCCTTCAAATCCACAAAATCCTATCAACGTACAGCGTTCTAAAGCCACCAAAAACCGGAAATTGCTCCATTTCTGAAGACAAGCCCCATCAACCCCTCGTAACACTTGCCGAACTAAAAACAATTTATAACAATCCGGGAAAATCTAATTTAACGAGATCAATTAAAGAGAGGCTTGCAGAAGCTGCACGGCACGATAATTGGGATTTAGAGGATGTAATTGAACACGATTATAGTAAACCCGAAATAACAAATTGCGTGTTGTATTACGTTACCACTCGATTGGTGAGTCGAATCTTGAACACCATCAAATGCATCAAATGCAAAGATTCTCTATTAAGTGTTGATAATAGAGCTAATCTTCCCGAATCAGGCCTCACAGATTCTCTGACGCGCGGTCCATTAATTCTCCCGAACACGCATTTCTATCGATTTGTACTGTATCTAGAAGAACATTTTGCGATTCATTGTAATTCTGGACATGTTTTCGAATCTATTCTGGAAGACGTGTACAAATACGAACGGCTTTCCTTTCCATGTCCTGTTCACGCTGGCGAGATGCTTTATCACATAATACAATATTACGTATCTATGCGTATGCAGCAGTACTGCTCGCGTATTAACGCTGAGCAAGAAAAACAGAATCAGCTCAAGAAAAAAATATCGATATTTTGTGCCACGTAACGATTGTATATAAAATATAGTAAATATTTCGTAATATGAAGACCATGGAGACCTTTGCATTTACTTTATTCCCCACGATTTCAATAAAAGTAAAAATGATAATGAAATATATAATTATAACAATTCTTATTTTGTATATTTACTTGTTTTTTTCATTTATTTGTATTATAATTAACATATATTATACTACTACTCAATTTACATTTTATAAAATACAAATGAAATTTTGCGGTTTGATTAGCATTTGATTAGAATGAAAAAGGTTTTGCGAGTTTCGTCAGCCGCAGCTGATGATAGCCGCGCGCAAGACTACTAGCGCCGCGCGGCGGATGGCAACGCTAAGAGCGCCATGCTTTAGATTCTCTGCCAGGGACCTGGTTTACCCCCATAAAAATTATTGGACAAATTTGAAAAAATCACATTTTTGATCTCTCGTTGTGAGGAAATTTTTCCAGTTGGTTTCATAGTGAAGGATACCGCTATTATATGTGAAATAATTAAATGAGTGTTTAGTACCCCAATTTTTCGGGGTGTTTTTCACCCCCCAAAAACCCAATTTGGGCCGATAAAAGCACGTGTCACTTAGTTTTTCGAGTACTAAAACATATGTGAAACCAAAGAAAATCGGAGGCAGACACGTATCAAGGTTTGTGCCTTCTCTTTTTTATGTTTGAAGATAAATTTATCACCGTCTTGCTTTTTTTTACGAGAAATGGCACTGTTAACCTGCGTCAAATTTATTTTTAATAGTTTTTCCGTCCTTGAAAATATGTTAAATGCCTATGATGTCACTATCATAAATTTTTAGGTAATTTTATAGTCATATAATAATAAAAATAATATTTTAGTTCGAAAAATAATAATATTTTAGGGTGCCCTCCGGCGACACATTAAGGGATATTCTTTGGGCATTTATTACAAAAATGATATTTTGGAGATTAAGAAAGATTCTTTTACAAATAAAAAAAGCTGTAAGTTTTCTATAAGTCAACTATTATGCAATGTAAATGTATTAATTAAATTCAATTCCACTCAATATTTTTAACAATCAAAATACTAATTATAGGCTCTTAATTTCATTAAAATATAATACTATATGTCATTACGACGCAGTTCTATAAGTACTAAAAACGTAAAATAGATAATACATTATATTAAGTGACAGTACCATTATAGCAAGCTGGTATCGATTTTTCCGTATAAGAAACTATATCTACAATAATTATGCTATAGAGGGTTAGTCAGTAGAAACGCACCAGCAGAAGTTGGCCGCAAGTGGCCGACACGGCAGTGTGGGTTCTTCAAAAAATGACATGTGACTGTGACCGATTCCCATAAGCGCAAACTGATAGTTCGCATAGCAATAAGGTTTTTGAAATATTTCAATAGTTAGGTTACTGAAATAATTAATTAATATTTTAATGCCAAAATGTAATGTCAGTTAAGATTTATTTTCACAATAGATTTTTTCCCACACTTTTTTGCTATAAAAACATTTCAATTAATTGATTTTTAAAATAATTGCAGCATTATATTGCAGAATTGCAGTTTTGATCATTACTTGGAAATATCAAAATTGTGAATATTTTAGACTTTACATTATTTTATTTGAAATCTGTTGTGAAAATAAATCTTAACTGACATTACATATTGTCATTACAATATTAATTAATTATTTCAGTAACCTAACTATTGAAATATTTCAAAAACCTTATTGCTATACGAACTGTCAGTTTTCGCTTATGGGAATCGGTCACAGTCACATAACATTTTTTGAAGAGGCCACACTGTCCTGTCGGCCACTTGCGGCCAACTTCTGCTGGTGCGTTTCTACTGACTAACCCTGTATAATTTTTCAGTCTGTCACAAGAGAATTAAGAACAGAAAAGAAGCAAATTGGATACTTTTTTAATTAGCACATAAACCCTTAACTGCACTCATAGTATCTAACAAATATCTGTGCATTTATTTTTACTCCAACCTAACACCAATTTCATGGCAATAATGAAATTAAATGTAGTTGACAAAAAATGGAGTTTGTTCACTGTGGAAACGTATTTGTAGAAATGTAGAAATTCATTCAGTAAGCTAAAAATGACCTTGTATAGAACGTCATTACGAAAAAGGTTGGAAATAATATTGTGAAGTTTAAGTTTAATATTAAGTTGGTTAGAATTCAATTTTGTGACTTATTTTCCGAATTTCATAGATCATTGGATCTGTGCCAAATGGTTGTCAGCATTGCGTAAAATCTTTATGTAATCGGCAGCGAGTGACCTACATTTTTGTTGCTCATAGCCCCAATGTCATTGATGAAATATATACTTAATTCAGAAATTATGTATAATGGGAACTGTATACTAAGAATCATCTCATTTAGTTTTCTCTCAATATTTTTCACCATAAAATATTTTTGTATCAAGTATAACACCAAGTTAACCATATGCTTCTAGCATTAGGAAGTTATTACTAGTTGAGAAATTTTTATCATATTAAACTTTGAAAGCATGTTTAGTATTTCCCACAAGTGCAGCTTGAATTTAGTTTTCACTGCTACTATGCGACAAAAATAACAAATAACTGGACCTTCCTCACGATTGGCGTGAGAGAAATTAATCTACGATCTAAAAAAGCACAACCTACAACTCCATTTAACGAAATTATTTGTTCGCCTCCCAGTCTACCTTATTTCATTAATGTGCAGTTCTTGCAAAAAAAAAGATGTTCAATGATTGGTAAGTAATGTTATGACTTATGGATATAGGGACTACGACATATGCAATAATAAAATACAATTTATACTTCTTTAACATAGAAATCCATTGCTCACCTGTGGAGGTCACACGCGTCATAATTTTTAACAAAATGGATTTAATAGTGTCATCGTTTTCTTGAGGCTTGAGTGCAAAAGAACAAAGTTTTTCTAATAATGCGTCATTTATAACTTCATCCACGCTTTTGTTGCTGAACGACATTACACTGAAATTAATGAATTTGTGTTTTATAATTGTCAAAAGAAATAATAAACAAGATTACTAAATACTTTATTTATTATTATTTATCACAATATATTATATAATTAATGGTGCAAAAAAGCCAAATTATAGCTAAAAATTAATTTTTTTAATTGACTGTTTTTAATATTGTTGAGGAAATTTTATTTCTACGGAAATATCAGTAATTATTGTATATCTACACAAGCATTTGAGCATACAAGTCATTATAATATTTGCAAATATAATACTTTATAAAGTAAAATGCAAAAAATAAAATAAATTAGGAGAACTGGCGTGCTTAGGGGAAATTCTAAGTGTACAAAGCATCAACGGGATATTATTTGGAACTTGTCTGTAGTAGGCCACTTGATGAATGACGATATAATTTAAATCTGTTTAAAATCAATTCGTATCAGTTGCATTACATCGAAGTTAGAATGAATAATTGTGAATAACACAAACCGAATTTAAAATAGAAAAATATACAGGTGAAAATCAAATATTTCGTTAACTTTATATATTTTTTTGTATTTGTATAATTATATTGCTATAAAACGTGAGTTTAAAGTTCTAACAAAAACCGCAGGTCTGTAAAAAATCGACAATAGATGAACTATTGTAGATAAAAATTTGATAGCTGAAAAGATATATATGCATGCATTATATTAGAGTGTAGCCAATTCCAAAAGTTATATTTACTCATCGTCCGTGTACTCATTTCCATCAATGAACTGTATGCATACCATCGACTGTTGATTATCTTTATTATTGCTCGTTTTATTCTTAGCGATGTTCATTTATCAGTTGCTTTTAAATGTTGCAATGAAACATTAAAAGTAATTCGTTAAGTAATTAATTATAATGTTTTATGAAGATCTTGGCGTTTCAAGTTTGTATTCAAACACACGTTTATCAGCAGTATCTCAGGAGGAATATTCTAAATATAAACAGATTTATCCACATTTCGTAAACTTAGTTCAAATGGAATCGCGAAACGTACCTCTGTTTGATACAACATGTATATAAATTATGCAACAAACTTCACCCGTTCCTTCACAATGATTTCCAACGAAATTCCAATGATCCTAAAATCCAGCGAAATGCAATTTCTTAATAAACTTTTATAATTTCAGTTAACTGCGGAGTAGTACGAACCGCGCGTCGCGTCACTCGAACACGGTTTGACGTTTCACGCTGCCAAAACTATGTTTAAATCCGAAGTCCACACGCGGCCTCTTTATTTCTGGCACACAGTCTTCCCGGAATATGTTGTCTTTTCACAAAGTTTTTATGCGTTCATCGGTCGTGCTCTCAAAATTTCTATATTAGTTCTGTATAGTAGAGATATGTTTTTTCATACATCATAATCAGCGATCCTAATAAATGGTTTTAAATACATAATACTAAACATAACATAACAATAAAAGAATATTAAAAAATCATTTAGTTAAGATTTTGTTACGTCCGCGTAGAAAATCAGGTTTCACATCCGCGGTCGATATCTAAATGTCAATGGCCAATCAGGAGGATCAAGAGACTCTGTCGAGTCTCGCGCCAAGTACAGGCAGCCGGCTGTACAGGGCACAGCTCGCCGAGACTCTTTACTTGAGTCAACTCTCATATACCTGTGTTTGGAACGAAATATCTTATTAACCGCTATACATGAGAAAAAGTTATTGATACATTCACTATAGGAATTGAGGGTCCTGAATTGATTGCCCTTACGTTCAGTACGATTAGTATACGAGATCAGGGCGTATTGAGATGGCGAGCGAGATGATTTTATTTCCGTTCCGTCGTCGTCGTCGTCGTCGTCGTCGTCTTCGCACGTCCATCGCATTTTTTACACGACAGATGGCGCTGACTGCTGTGCATTCTTTACCTATTTGTACTCTGTATGGTGGTAGTAATTTACGAATCCCCCAAAAAACACTTACGTGTAAAAAACTACGCCAAGTACAGGAGTGCTGTGTATTCCTCTAATAAAAAGTATTGACATCAGATTATTGAGGCCAAGTACATAAGTCACTACATGTTTGCCTATTATATGATCTAGCACTGGCCCATCATTTTAATTGTATTTTCAAAATTTCCTATAACGTTTTCACTACTCTTTTACATTACTACTGTTCCTCGTAGTTGATTATGAATTAATGGTTATTTAATAATTAATAAAACTTTAGCCGATTCCTTATCGAGTACTACTTGGCGGGTCCGTGCAATTCTTGATATAAATTTGCATTCATAATGCCAGTCATTAAACTCAAAACCAATGTCAACTTTCTATATCGAGATTATTAGCGATAACTTGTTAATAATAATCACGGTAAAATCTTAATAACAAACATATAATTTTAGGATACTATTAGTACGTTCAAAGTAAGTACTTTGGCATTTCTGGCACGGACCCTCCAAGTAGTACTCGATAAGGAATCAGCTAAAGTTTGATTAATTATTAAATAACCATTAATTCATAATCAACTACGAGGAACAGTAGTAATGTAAAAGAGTAGTGAAAACGTTATAGGAAATTTTGAAAATACAATTAAAATGATGGGCCAGTGCTAGATCATATAATAGGCAAACATGTAGTGACTTATGTACTTGGCCTCAATAATCTGATATCAATACTTTTTATTAGAGGAATACACAGCACTCCTGTACTTGGCGTAGTTTTTTACACGTAAGTGTTTTTTGGGGGATATCACAAGTTTTTGTTGTTCAACGGGACATAGAAGTTTTAAGCACTGAAATCTATATTGTCACAGATATAAAATGTAAACGCATTATGATGTTGCTAATCAGAAAAATATATTGCGATGTGGAAAATGTTTAATGGCATATAAATTTAATTTGTAAGTCCCTTTTCCTAGAAATGCTTAAAGACATATACAAATTTTTAACGAAAATGTAATCTTCAATGCATATAAACGTCGTTAATGGTGTCCAGCTTGTTGAAGCCGTGTGGTAAACGTAAGAGAGGAGAGTGTGCTGGATTATTTCAGGCCTTGTACCTCAGGCCGTGCGAACATCAAAGAGGATACTATAGTCTGAGCGAAGCACCAAAGCTTGTTGCACACTTTTCTGGACTTCCACATCCGACACCTAGATACAGAAAACTACGGAGCGGAACACCTGGACACGCTGAACTTTCACATCCAACACCTGGACACAGGAAACTACGAAGCGGAATACCTGGACATCCTGGACTTCCACATCCGACACGTAGATACAGAAAACTACGAAGCGGAATACCTGGACACCCTGAACTTCCACGTCCGACACCTAGATACAGAAAACTACGAAGCGGAATACCTGGACATCCTGGACTTCCACATCCGACACCTAGATACAGGAAACTACGGAGCGGAATACCTGGACACCCTGGACTTCCACATCCGACACCTAGATACAGAAAACTACGAAGCGGAATACCTGGATACCCTGGACTTCCACATCCAACACCTGGACACAGGAAACTACGAAGCGGAATACCTGGACATCCTGGACTTCCACATCCGACACCTAGATACAGGAAACTACGGAGCGGAATACCTGGACACCCTGGACTTCCACATCCGACACCTAGATACAGAAAACTACGAAGCGGAATACCTGGACATCCTGGACATCCACATCCGACACTTGGACACAGGAAACTATGGAGCTGAATGCCTGGACACCCTGAACTTTCACATCCAACACCTGGACACAGGAAACTACGACGCGAAATACCTGGACATCCTGGACTTCCACATCCGACACGTAGATACAGAAAACTACGAAGCGGAATACCTGGACACCCTGAACTTCCACATCCGACACCTAGATACAGAAAACTACGAAGCGGAACACCTGGATAACCTGGACTTCCACATCCAACACCTGGACACAGGAAACTACGAAGCGGAATACCTGGACATCCTGGACTTCCACATCCGACACCTAGATACAGAAAACTACGAAGCGGAATACCTGGATACTCTGGACTTCCACATCCGACACCTAGATACAGAAAACTACGGAGGGGAATACCTGGACACCCTGAACTTCCACATCCGACACTTGGACACAGGAAACTACGGAGCTGAATGCCTGGACACCCTGAACTTTCACATCCAACACCTGGACACAGGAAACTACGACGCGGAATACCTGGACATCCTGGACTTCCACATCCGACACGTAGACACAGAAAACTACGAAGCGGAATACCTGGACACCCTGAACTTCCTCATCCGACACCTAGATACAGAAAACTACGAAGCGGAATACCTGGACATCCTGGACTTCCACGTCCGCCATCTAGATACAGAAAACTACGAAGCAGCACAGTTGGACAAACTGTCACCTAAAATACGAGGAACTATGCCGAAGCACACATATACATACACCCATATACGCGCGCTGCACATGAATGCTATTAAAAACTGAATAATTCTATACTGTTGTGAAAGCAGCCTTATGCTAACTGGAAATTCGGTATGAACGGTAGCTTCACGTATAAAGTGTATTTGATTGTGTTGTGTGTTGTGTATTCCACCATACAGAGTACAAATAGGTAAAGAAGGCACAGCAGTCAGCGCCATCTGTCGTGTAAAAAATGCGATGGACGTTCGAAGACGACGACGACGACGACGACGGAACTGAAATAAAATCATCTCGCTCACCGTCGGGAAGTTAGCGCGGGAAAATAAAAATTTGTATGTTTATAATGCTTAAAAAATTGCTCCTTAAATGCTCCATATGTTTCCGTAATTGCTCCACCGCTACTATGCAGTGATTAATAAATATTCATTAAAACAGAAAATTTTTATTTTCATTGAAATTCCAAATAACCGAGCAGATTTTCATATGAGTTTCTTGATGAATTAATTGCTCCCGATTTGCTCCCAAATGCTCCACAATTAGTTTTTTATTTAATTAAAGTATCTTTAAATAATAAGTAAAAATTGATTTTCACTTAGCTCGATGGCAAACGTAACATTATGATTGGTTTGCGAACACACCAATGACAACTCCGTTCTCAGATCAGCCGAGAGTGCGCGAACATCGTTGCCTCGGTTCATTTTCGAACACACTTGGTCAATTCAGGATTGGTCAATTCCTTTAGATCAGTATTAACTAAAGCGGTTTAAGACCACCTCCGTGAACTTGGCCGGCACATTTTGACTTTTTTAACTTTTTCTTTTGCAGATCGTTTGTAGGTCGTTTGTAGGTATTTGTTGGATTAATTAAAACATTTGTTGGTTAACGGTTTATTAAAAAAATAAAAAATAAAAAAGTACGTGAAGTTGGCCGTAATTTTTTTATTTTTTCATCTATCTTTGTTTTTCACGTGGCCAATCGATGCGGAATCGTTTGTAGATACCGAATAAACTAATTAAAACATTTATTAGATGATGATTTTGCTTAAAATAGCGAAAAACTATCTACCGTCTCGCTGGCCGGGAGTGGGGGTAACGCATGGAATATGCGATGTGAAGATAGCCGGAAATATAATTAAGAGGTCAAAACTGCAAGCTAATGATTTAAAAAAAAAAAACTAATAACTTGGGGTGTGACAGCATTGGAATTCTTAGCTAATCTAACCTAACTTAACCTAACAAATGTTTTTATTAGTTTATTCGGGACTAACAAACGATTCCACATCGATTGGCCACGATAAAAACAAAGATAGATGAAAAAATAAAAAAATTACGGCCAACTTCCCGTGGTCATATGACCGCTGCGTACAATGCACCGAATACGTTTTTTGCTTATTTTATTGAAATGACGATCCAACAAATATACTAATTGGATTATTTGTGACCTACAAACGATTCCGCATCGATTGGCCATGTGAAAAACAAAGATAGATGAAAAAATAAAAAAATTACGGCCAACTTCACGTACTTTTTTATTTTTTATTTTTTTAATAAACCGTTAACCAACAAATGTTTTAATTAATCCAAAAAATACCTACAAACGACGTACAAACGATCTGCAAAAGAAAAAGTTAAAAAAGTCAAAATGTGCCGGCCAAGTTCACGGAGGTGGTCTTAAACCGCTTTAGTTAATACTGATCTAAAGGAATTGACCAATCCTGAATTGACCAAGTGTGTTCGAAAATGAACCGAGGCAACGATGTTCGCGCACTCTCGGCTGATCTGAGAACGGAGTTGTCATTGGTGTGTTCGCAAACCAATCATAATGTTCACGTTTGCCATCGAGCTAAGTGAAAATCAAATTATACTTATTATTTAAAGATACTTTAATTAAATAAAAAACTAATTGTGGAGCAATTGGGAGCAAATCGGGAGCAATTAATTCATCAAGAAACTCATATGAAAATCTGCTCGGTTATTTGGAATTTCAATAAAAATAAAAATTTTCTATTTTAATGAATATTTATTAATCACTGCATAGTAGCGGTGGAGCAATTACGGAAACATATGGAGCATTTAAGGAGCAATTTTTTAAGCATTATAAACATACAAATTTTTATTTTCCCGCGCTAACTTCCCGACGGTATCTCGCTCGCCATCTCAATACGCCCTGATCTCGTATACTAATCGTATTGAACATGGGGGCAATCAATTCAGGACCCTCAAGTCCTATAGTGAATGTATCAATAACTTTTTCTCATGTATAGCGGTTAATAAGATATTTCGTTCCAAACACAGGTATAAGAGTTGACTCAAGTAAAGAGTCTCGGCGAGCTGTGCCCTGTACAGCCGGTTACCTGTACTTGGCGCGAGACTCGACCGAGTCTTTTAATACACAACACAATCAAATACACTTTATAAGAGAAGCTACCGTTCATACCGAATTTCCAGTTAGTATAAGGCTGCTATCACAACAGTATAGAATTATTCAGTTTTTAATAGCATTCATGTGCAGCGCGCGTATATGGGTTTATGTATATGTGTACTTCGGCATAGTTCCTCGTATTTTAGGTGACAGTTTGTCCAAATGTTCTGCTTCGTAGTTTTCTGTATCTAGATGGCGGACGTGAAAGTCCAGGGTGTCCAGGTATTCCGCTTCGTAGTTTTCTGTATCTAGGTGTCGGACGTAGAAGTCCAGGATGTCCAGGCATTCCGCTCCGTAGTTTCCTGTGTCCAGGTGTAGGATATGGAAGTCCAGGGTGTCCAGGTATTCCGCTTCGTAGTTTTCTGTATCTAGGTGTCGGATGTGGAAGTGCAGGGTGTCAAGGTATTCCGCTTCGTAGTTTTCTGTATCTAGGTGTCGGACGTAGAAGTCCAGGGTGTCCAGGCATTCCGCTTCGTAGTTTTCTGTATCTAGGTGTCGGATGTGGAAGTTCAGGGTGTCCAGGTATTTCGCTTCGTAGTTTTCTGTGTCTAGGTGTCGGATGTGGAAGTCCAGGGTGTCCAGATATTCCGCTTCGTAGTTTTCTGTATCTAGATGTCGGATGTGGAAGTTCAGGGTGTCCAGTTATTCCGCTTCGTAGTTTTCTGTATCTAGGTGTCGGATGTGGAAGTTCAGGGTGTCCAGGTATTCCGCTTCATAGTTTTCTGTATCTAGGTGTCGGATGTGGAAGTTCGGGGTATCCAGGTATTCCGCTTCGTAGTTTTCTGTATCTAGGTGACGGATGTGGAAGTTCAGGGTGTCCAGGTATTCCGTTTCGTAGTTTTCTATATCTAGGTGTCGGATGTGGAAGTTCAGGGTGTCCAGGTGTTCCGCTCCGTAGTTTCTTGTATCTAGGTGTCGGACGTAGAAGTCCAGAAAAGTGTGCAACAAGCTTTTGTGCTTCGCTCAAACTATAGTATCCTCTTTGATGTTCGCACGGCCTGAGGTACAAGGCCTGAAATAATCCAGCACACTCTCCTCTCTTACGTTTACCACACGGCTTCAACAAGCTGGACACCATTAACGACGCTTATATGCATTGAAGATTACATTTTCGTTAAAAATTTGTATACGTCTTTATGCATTTCTAGAAAAAAGTACTTACAAATTAAATTTATATGCCATTAAACATTTTCGACACAGCAATATATTTTTCTGATTATCAACATCATAATGCATTTACATTTTATATCTGTGACAATATAGATTTCAGTGCTTAATACTTCTATGTCCCGTTGAACAACAAAAACTTGTGATATCCCCCAAAAAACACTTACGTGTAAAAAACTACGCCAAGTACAGGTGTGCTGTGTATTCCTCTAATAAAAAGTATTGATATCAGATTATTGAGGCCAAGTACATAAGTCACTACATGTTTGCCTATTATATGATCTAGCACTGGCCCATCATTTTAATTGTATTTTCAAAATTTCCTATAACGTTTTCACTACTCTTTTACATTACTACTGTTTCTCGTAGTTGATTATGAATTAATGGTTATATAATAATTAATAAAACTTTAGCTGATTCCTTATCGAGTACTACTTGACGGGTCCGTGCCAGAAATTCCAAAGTACTTACTTTGAACGTACTAATAGTATCCTAAAATTATATGTTTGTTATTAAGATTTTACCCTGATTATTATTAACGAGTTATCGTTAATAAGCTCTGTATAGAAAGTTGACATTGGTTTTGAGTTTAATGACTGGCATTATGAATGCAAATTTATATCAAGAATTGCACGGACCCGCCCAGTAGTATTCGATAAGGAATCAGCTAAAGTTTTATTAATTATTAAATAACTATTAATTCATAATCAACTACGAGAAACAGTAGTAATGTAAAAGAGTAGTGAAAACGTTATAGGAAATTTTGGAAATACAATTAAAATGATGGGCCAGTGCTAGATCATATAATAGGCAAACATGTAGTGACTTATGTACTTGGCCTCAATAATCTGATATCAATACTTTTTATTAGAGGAATACACAGCACTCCTGTACTTGGCGTAGTTTTTTACACGTAAGTGTTTTTTGGGGGTCTAGTTTCTCACATATGGGTTTCAGGTTTAGGAAAAGTAAAATAAACGTCTCAAGCGGATCCATGTATAAAAGATATACTTAAATAATAGCCCTGACCGTTAGTGATTCTACTCAAGTACATATGTGCATCCATAGCGGACATTCCTGATTTTACGATTTTCTCTCGAAAACCCCACTAAGCTCCTTACTTCTCTCCGTAGACATCTTTCTTAGTTATTCCTGACCCAGTAAATCCTTTATCTCCATGCAAAGTGAGTAGTATAGCTGGGCCAGTTCTGGATACAGATTCCTGCACCGACATATACCGACACTCGAGAACCTTCGAAGGTGGGTGTCCGTGCTAAGTTGACAACGTGTGCGCCCACAATTTCCGGCAGCGACGACATTAAGGCTCCTCGATTCTAAGAATTTTCGCTTGATTCCGGGAATTTTGCGTCACATTCCGGGATATTCGCGCTCGATTCTAGGAATTACACACGATCGATAACCTCCTAGAACATTCTAGAACCCTCTAGAACATTCTAGAACCCTCTAGAACATTCTAGAACCCTCTAGAACCTTTTAGAAGCTTCGATCGTTCATGTCCGAGCGAAGTCGCAGAGGATCGCTCCCAGAGCCGACGGTCCTCTCGCGCGACGTTTTGAGGCAGCCCCTTGCCACCCACCCCGCAGAGTCTTCTGGAAGCTTCGACGGACCCCGCACAGTTTTCGGAAGGCAGCCTCAGCCTGTTTGATCTTGAATGGACTTGAATGCCGAATTGCGTCGAGACGGCAGCATCTTCATCCCACGGTGAAGATTCGCGAATCCCCCAATCCCCAGCCTCGTGCGAGCGCAGCAGCGAGTTCAAAGTCATTCTAGTAGAATCTATGTATCGGTTGTTGAAATGCACAATACCGAACGTTATCTCACAGAGTCGTGCGTCGAGAATGCAGTTCCTCATCCCCCCGAGGTGTCAAATTACTCGTAGGAGATACGTACGCGCGCGGGACGGAACTTCGTAGGAGGAGGGCTAAGGTTCATCCGAATATTCCAGAACGTCGTAAATCTGGGATTTAGGGTTTCAACGACAAGAATAATTCTCCATACAGGTTCATGTAGTAGAATTCAAAATCTTATTAATTACAACAGTATGTATTTGAGCGAATCGAATAAGGTTGACTTGTTATCTGGTCTTTCGGTTTCCTCTTTCAGATCCTTCTGTTTGACCTTGATTGGAGATTGTATTGCCAGAAGAATTTCCCGCAGCGTTAGCACGATCTGACCTTGCAGCATTTTGATTCAACGATGCGATTCCGAATAGACTGTTATTATCGAAAGTGATACGATTGCGTCTTTCAGGTAGAACATTCGTGGTACCGATTTCTTCGAAATTGCTCTCTCTCCCTCATGCCTCGTTCTCGTTCTCCTTCTTTCTTATGCGATTGCCCCATTTTTAGCTTAAGTTTCGCAGATGCTGCCTCAAAGGATTTTTCGTTGCAAACTAATTTTATGGTGTAGTTGCATCGTTACTTATACCTGGATATTCTAGAAAATGCATTCTTGATTTCTTGGAAGAAGCATTATTCTTACGATCGAAGAGAAAATCAAAATTTTAACAACGATCGGAATCCTGGAATCTCTGAATGAAAAATTTAAACAAAAACTTCGAAAAAGAGGTGAAGGAACGGCGAGAGAGAGAAGTGACAGAGTGCGTTGGGGAGGAATTCAATTTATTGACTAGAAAAGGTGTTTTTCCCTACGAATATATTGATAATTGGGAAAAACTGAAAGAGGATCGATTACCCGTAAAAGAAGAATTCTATTCAAAATTAAATAACAAAGGAATTTTAGAAGCAGATTGTGATCACGCTTGCAATATTTGGCAGACATTTTGCATTAAAACATTAAGTAAATATTCTGATTTGTATCTGATAACTGATGTTCTCCTTCTAGCTGATATCTTTGAAAACTTTAGACGCAACTGTTACGACATATACAATTTAGATCCTCTACACTATTACACTGCACCAGGCCTTGCTTTCGACGCTATGCTCAAGTGTATGGGTGTTGAACTTAAACTGCTGACTGATGTCGAGGTGGCGTAGCTCAATGCTCCAATAGATACGCCAGGGCTAACTATAGGTACATGAGAGCAGATTTCGATTCAAGCAAAGAAGAGTTGTATCTTATGTACTATGACGTAAATAATTTATCCGGTGCAGCTATGAATCAATCTTTACCAGTAGGCTCATTCCAATGGGAAGAAAATGTTGAGCAATTAAATATTTGCAATATTCTCGATGACTCGCTTACGGGTTACATATTCGAAATTGATTTAGAGTATCCGTTCGAGCTTCAAACCGTCCACAGGCATCAGTGATTGGTTTAATACAAATGTGAAGGAAAAGTCACTAGCTCCTCCCGAAAAATAGATACATCATTCATTATAAGAATTTGAAACAGTGTTCGAGATTAGGTATGAAGTTAACAAAAATTCATCGTGTTCTAAAATGTGAACAGGCACCGTGGCTCAAAAGTATATAGATTTGAACACCGAAATGAGAAAAAATCAAATAATGATTTTGAAAAAAAACTTTTATTAAGTTATGAATAATTCGGTTTTCGGTAAAACAATGGAAAATGTTAGAAAACAAAAGGACGTTAGACTGGTTACTAGATGAAATGGAGCGTATCGAGCAAAGGCTCTGATTGCAAAACCAAATTTTTATAGCTGTACCGTATTCGATGAAGATATGATTATAATGGAATTAAATCTAACAAAAATTAAATTCAATAAACCGACATACGCAGGATTTTCCATCCTAGACATTTCTAAAACGTACATGTACGATTTTCACTACAACTATATAAATAATATTTTTGGTGATAAAGCTAAATTGATGTATACCGACACCGATAGTCTCATATACTACTTTACTGTTCCGAATATATATGAGTACTAGCTGATCCGGCAAACGTTGTTCTGCCATAGAAATTATTTCTAGTGAATAATTTGGTTGTTAAATAAAAAATAACGAATGTATTGTAAGTGTGTGGGGATGGGATCTATGACAGAAAGAAGAATAGAGCGCTGTAGACGATGACCGCCGATAAAAACAAAATATACATCAATCATTCGTTTTCTCAATTCAGTGTATATCATTAACGTAACGAACATATTCATTGTTTGATCTCGTAAAAGTTAAATGTAAAGTGAAAAAAAACGGTTAAATTATTTGGATATTGTTCATACAAAAATACTAAAATCGTGATTAAAAAATGGAATGGTGGGGGTAGGAGTGTGAAAATTTGGAGTTATATGTATTTTCTGATGCCAAATCAAAAACAATTTTTTAAAAAATCTGGATCCGTGCCGATGAGCAAGCCGTTCAATGATTCTGGTGATGTCTCAATTTCTGGTAGTTGCACTTTTCCTGAAGCGCAACATATCCCGGCTGACTCATGTTTGAATTTGAGCGCATGACAATGGGGCACTTTCGCATGAGCGGAATATTCAATATCTGGCTCGTACTCGAATGCGAGACGAAGGAACGAAGCGGATGTAAATGCTCGATGTACTTGTTGGCGTTGTCGGTCATTTGCTCTGCGTGTGTTTACTACGAACCGGCGCGATTGTCTCCGTTCCAATTGTCGTTGTTGATTTCGTTCAGCTCGTGCCTCTTGTGATTGAGATGCACGCAATTGCGACATGCTCACACGCATACTTTCATTATCTTGTTAGATTTGTTCGTCTGTTCTTTCTGCTCTACTATTTCGCATGTTTGTTGCTTTATTCGTTCGACAGCCTAAATGGATCCCCTTGCGTCTTGCTGGCATTGTTCACTGTAATACATACACACACAAATACACAAAATTGTTTTACTTACTGATGAAAAACGGTATACCGATAATGTAATTGTTTTTTCAGTATTTTACCAACCTTTCTTATAAATTAAAATTGTTCACTGTAATACACACACAAATAGACAAAATTGTTGTACTTACTGATGAAAAACGGTATATCGATAATGTATTTGTTCTTTTAGTATTTTACCAACATTTTTACAATCATAAAATACGTATACAGGGTGTTCCGAAACTACCTGACCCGGTGGGTATGGCGGTGTTCGGAAGGCTTCACTGATCACGAAAATGACCTTCTTTTTGTCCGGAAGGTCATAGTTTTTAAATGGGAGCAGGTCAAAGTTGACCAATCAGAGTGAGGCGTCAAGAGAAACGTAGGCACCTGCGAACTCTGAGTTTTCTTCCCTCGCTTTTGTTTCTCGGTGGTTTCGGGCAGCATGACGTCGGCCGAAGACATGTCTATTGGAAACAAGAAACAAGCTACCGAGAAACAAAAGCGAGGGAAGAAAACTCAGAGTTCGTAGGTGCCTACGTTTCTCTTGATGCCTCGTTCTGATTGGTCAACTTTGACCTGCTCCCATTTAAAAACTATAAGCTTCCGGACAAAAGGAAGATCATTTTCGTGATTGGTGAAGCCTCCCGAACACCGCCATACCCACCGGTTTAGGTAGTTTCGGAACACCCTGTATATTGCTTATAAATCAAAATTGACATTGCGGACGTAGCGCCATCTATCATTCAACAACATAAATAACTTCGTTCTGTTTGAAATACGAACGACGGTTAAATTATTTGGATATTGTTCATAAAAAAATACTAAATTTGCGTATAAGATTATCGCGTATTAAGAAATAGAAGGGTGGGGGTAGGAGTGTGAAAATTTGGAGTTATAGGTATTTTCTGATGCCAAATCAAAAAAAAAAAAAAAAAAAATTTTTGTCAAAAAAAAATACAAAAAATTTTTCTGGATAGGGACACCCTAATCACCTAGCGGTATGAAATATACTTTACGATCTATTCTCATACCTACCAAATATACATACAACATTTCATAAAAATCGGTCGAGCCGTTTCGGAGGAGTGCAACCACAAACACCGTGACACGAGATTTTTATATATAAGATATTAAACGCGACTTACAAGGAGACCCTCAGGTAGCCGGGTCAGCGATTTTTTTCATATTTATGGTACATAAAGTTCAGACCCCCAATAACACATGAGCAAAGCCATTCCGCTAGATGGCCAGGCATTTTCGAGAAAATCGATTTTGAAAATATTCGAGTACCGTATATCTCTTAGATGTAGACAATGGAAGCAGTGAGGCCGCGGCTCAGTGGGCAGCGCGTCAGCTTAGTAAGTGCGAGGCTGCTGGTTCGAGTCTCCCTGCATGCGTATTATTTTAATTTTTTTTTATTTTTATTTTTATTTTTTTTTTCGTTCTACGTTTATTGTTGGTGGAAGCATTTGTAACGAATAACAATTTGGTTGCAAAATAAAAGAGATTGGGTTAGAAATAAATTTTTTTTTATTTTTCCAAGTTAAAGACAAAATGAAATGTTAGAGTACTGTCTAACAATAATCTCCCAAAAAACACTTACGTGTAAAAAACTACGCCAAGTACAGGTGTGCTGTGTATTCCTCTAATAAAAAGTATTGATATCAGATTATTGAGGCCAAGTACATAAGTCACTACATGTTTGCGTATTATATGATCTAGCACTGGCCCATCATTTTAATTGTATTTTCAAAATTTCCTATAACGTTTTCACTACTCTTTTACTTTACCACTGTTTCTCATAGTTGATTATGATTTAATGGTTATTTAATAATTAATAAAACTTTAGCTGATTCCCTATCGAGTGCTACTTGGCGGGTCCGTGCATTTCTTGATATAAATTTACGTTCATTATGTCAGTCATTAAACTCAAAACCAATGTCAACTTGCTATATAGAGCTTATTAACAAATATAAAAGCTTAATAACAAACATATAGCTTTAGGATACTATTAGTTCCTTCAAAGTAAGTACTTTGGAATTCCTGGCACGGACCCGCTAAGTAGCACTCGATAGGGAATCAGCTAAAGTTTTATTAATTATTAAATAACCATTAAATCATAATCAACTATGAGAAACAGTGGTAAAGTAAAAGAGTAGTGAAAACGTTATAGGAAATTTTGAAAATACAATTAAAATGATGGGCCAGTGCTAGATCATATAATACGCAAACATGTAGTGACTTATGTACTTGGCCTCAATAATCTGATATCAATACTATTTATTAGAGGAATACACAGCACTCCTGTACTTGGCGTAGTTTTTTACACGTAAGTGTTTTTTGGGAGATATCACAAGTTTTTGTTGCTCAACGGGACATAGAAGCTCTAAGCACTGAAATCTGTGTTGTCACAGATATGAAATGTAAATGCATTATGATGTTGCTAATCAGCAAAATATATTGCGTTGTCGTAAACGTTTAATGGCATATAAGTTTAATTTGTAAGTCCCTTTTTCTAGAAATGCATAAAGACATATACAAATTTTTAAAGAAAATGTAATCTTCAATGCATATAAGTGTCGTTAATGGTGTCCAGCTTGTTGAAGCTGTGTGGTAAACATAAGAGAGGAGAGTGTGCTAGATTATTTACGTACCTCAGGCCGTGCGAACATCAGAGAGGATACTATAGTTTGAGCAAAGCGCTAACGCTTGTTGCACACTTTTCTGGACTTCTACGTCCGACACCTAGATACAAGAAACTACGGAGCGGAACATCTAGACACCCTGGACTTCCACATCCAGTACCTAGATACAAGAAACTACGGAGCGGAACATCTGGACACCCTGAACTTCCACATCCAGTACCTAGATACAAGAAACTACGAAGCGGAATACCTGGACACCCTGAACTTCCACATCCAGTACCTAGATACAAGAAACTACGGAGCGGAACATCTAGACACCCTACACTTCCACATCCAGTACCTAGATACAAGAAACTACGGAGCGGAACATCTGGACACCCTGTACTTCCACATCCGACACCTAGATACAGAAAACTACGAAGCGGAATATCTGGACACCCTGGACTTCCACATCCAGTACCTAGATACAAGAAACTACGGAGCGGAACATCTGGACACCCTGGACTTCCACATCCGACACCTAGATACAGAAAACTACGAAGCGGAATACCTGGACACCCTGGACTTCCACATCCAGTACCTAGATACAAGAAACTATGGAGTGGAACATCTGGACACCCTGGACTTCCACGTCCGTCACCTAGATACAGGAAATTACGGAAAGAAACACCTGGACATTCTGTATCTCTAAAAACTGTCACCTAAAATACGAGGAACTATGTTGAAGCACACATATACATACACCCATACACGCGCGCTCCACATGAATGCTATTAAAAACTTAATAATTCTATACGGTGTGAAAGCACCCTTATACTAACTGGAAATTCGGTATGAACAGTAGCTTCATGTATAAAGTGTATTTGACTGTGTTGTGTATTCGTAAATTACTGACACCATTCAGAGTACAAATAGGTAAAGAAGACACAGCAGTCAGCGCCATCTGTTGGGTAAAAAATGCGATGGACGTGCGAAGACGACGACGACGATGACGACGACGACGACGACGGACCTGAAATAAAATCATCTCGCTCGCCATGTGAATACGTCCTAATCCTGTACACTAATCGTATTGAATTTAGTGGCAATCAATTCAGAACCCTTGATTCCTAGAGTGAATGTATCAATAAATTTTTCTCACATACAGCCGTTCATAAGATATTTGAGTCCAAACACAGGTACAAGAGATGCTTCGAGTAAAGAGTCTCGGCGAGCCGTGCCCCGTACGGCGGGTTGCCTGTACTTGGCGCGAGACTCGACCGAGTCTCTTGAACGAATAACAATTTGGTTGCAAAATAAAAGAGATTGGGTTAGAAATAAATTTTTTTTTATTTTTCCAAGTTAAAGACAAAATGAAATGTTAGAGTACTGTCTAACAATAATGCTTTATTGTTAGTAACTGCCTGTGGGGTTGTTACGATCCAAGGAATTGTAACGGGATATTTTGTTAGTGGTTGGAATTAACGATAAATGGTGGATAGTTTTTATGGAGGGTGAGGATTAAAGAATGGTTGGGGAATCGTAACGAAGGGAGGGATAGTACAAGGAACGTGAACGCGTGGTACGCTTCGAAACTGTGCGATAATAGGAACATTTTTAGAAACGTAAATGAGATTTGTTTTCCGATAGACATTTCAAAAATGCCTTGTACCTGCAAAAGTTCAGCGTTCGTGCAGTGTGCTAGATGCCGCAAAACCTTTTGCTTTCCATGTTTTTACGACGAGTACCATCCAGGCTCTTGTGAAACTCCAATACAAAAATCGAAAGGTGCAGTAGTCGATGTGAATGTATAATAATTTTATTTTATTGTTAGACAGTACTCTAACATTTCATTTTGTCTTTAGCTTGGAAAAATAAAATAGTAGATTGTACAACTAGGGAGGAAAACAGACGATTTCGACGAGTGGGAAGCTTGCCGCCCGAGCGAAGCGAGGGCGGCAATCACACAAGTCGAAATCGTCTTCCTCCTGTGTTGCACACGATATTTTTTTCAATAAGCGCAGAAAAATGGTAGGATAGTTTACAATAAGATATAAATAACTGACGTAAGATTATCATGACATTGATATGAAATTGGGATAAAATGAAGTTAGCGTGATGCTAGTTGTTTGAAATGTATGTATTAACTTTTCGTGGTCTATTAGGGTCCAGGGCGAAGCCCTGGTGGGGTGCAGGGGCGAAGCCCCGCCGGGGGGGGTTCGGGGGGCGGAGCCCCCCGACTGTCAAAAAACGAATTTTAAAGATCATTATAGACCAACATTTTTAAAGGAATTTTTTAATTTATTAACGAAATGTATCAATAAAAGCAATGAACAATTTCGTTCCAATTTTTTTAGAATTTTCATTTAAAAGATTTAAAGAGTTCGGTTTTATTTGGAGAGAATGTGAATTAAAAAAAAATAAAAGACAGTGAAATAATAATCAGACTGAATAACACAAAATTTACTCGAAGACTGGTAGTACGTTTTCACTAGACACATTTATTTATCAACAGAGTTGATCAGTTATGTCTCATTGTCCTTGGGTAACAACACTCTCGCGCTTTCTGATTGGTTGTTGAGTTATTCTCTCCCTATAAATGGCTACTTTTCTTACCTGCGGGAAGAAAACACGATAACCTTGTGATTGGTCGGAAATCAACTGTTTTCCTCCCGCTAAACAGGCGTGGAAAGTCACCATTTTTATGCGCGTGTTGGAAAAAAAAATTTATTTCTAACCCAATGTCTTTTATTTTGCAACCAAATTGTTATTCGTTACAAATGCTTCCACCAACAGTAAACGTAGAACGAAAAAAAGAAATAAATAAAAATAAAAAAAAAATTAAAATAATACGCACGCAGGGAGACTCGAACCAGCAACCTCGCACTTACTAAGCTGACGCGCTGCCCACTGAGCCACGGCCTCACTGTTTCCATTATCTAGATATAAGAGATATACGGTACTCGAATATTTTCAAAATCGATTTTCTCGAAAATGCCTGGCCATCTAGCGGAATGGCTTTGCTCATGTGTTATTGGGGGTCTGAACTTTATGTACCATAAATATGGAAAAAATCCCTGACCAGGCTACCTGAGGGTCTCCTTGTTAGATAAATTTGACACCTCAGACAGTATCCTCCGGATATTGTTTATCATATACCATAGGCAAATATTAGGTTGGGGAATAAGTTCGTAGCCTTTTTTATCAAAGACTTTTATTTGAACATAAAACAATAGTTATAACAATAAATTAATCAATTATGTATTCGCCGTTGCTGTTTACGGCCTTCTCCTACCTCTCGACCAATTTGTCGATGCCATTCCGCCAAAAATCACCCGATCTGGTATCGAAGAAGTTGTTGAGTCAGTTTTTAAGGTCCTCTTCATTGTCGAAGGTAATGCCTCTCATACGGTTCGACAGGGAGCGGAAAAGGTGGTAATCCGTCGGTGCAAGGTCCGGAGAATACGGCGGATGCTGAAGGACCTCCTATCCGAGCTTTTGGAGTGCTGCTTTGACGGCTTGTGCAATATGGGGCCTGGCATTGTCGTGAAGGAGTATGGTTTGGCCTTGCCGATGGGGTCTTTTCAGCTCGTGCGGCACGCAGGCTCCCAATTTTTCCGCAAATCCCATTGAATGAAGATGATTAAGAATCGTTTTATGATTACAGTTCATTTTTTCGGCCAATTCACGGTATGTTTGGCGACCGTCCTCCTTCAAAAGTGCTTTTAGACGCTCTTCATCGAATTCAGAAGGTCTTCCGCTGCGGGGCGTGTCGTTGACGTCAAAATCACCATCCTTGAACTTTACAAACCATTTCCGTGCTGTGGAATCGCCTATGACACCTTCTCCGTATGCATTACAAATGTCCCGGACTGCTTCAGCAGCTTTTTGGCCTCGATGAAAAGCGAAGAAGAGCAGGGGTCGAAAATGTTGCTTTTTACCTCCTGGATATTCCATTTTTAAGCCTTAAAAGTAATACAAAATTAAATAACTCAAAAAGACGATTAGCACAGCATTGTAGAACAGAAAGAGCTCTATCGAACGAATATTATACACTTTGTCAAACAGCAAAAAAAATTGTAAAACAAAAGAAAATATAAAAACGCTACAAACTTATTCCCCAACCCAATAAAAAAATATTAGAATTAATGAAGGACGAAAATAATGGAAAAATTATGATTAAATTTGTAGGGTTGCGAGCAAAATTATATTCTTTGAAAATTGTATGAGAAAGCAAAGATAAGAAACGCGCGAAAGGAACCGAAGAATCTGCATTAAAAATTTTTACTTTCGATGATTATATTCAGTGTTTCCTACATCATCAAAATGTAGTTAAATGTCAAAATTTAATTCAGAGTAAAATGAATACAATATATACAGATGTATGTTGCTCGATCCTTCTCCGTATATCTGGCTCCGAACCATCTAGGTTGTTTCTCCTATTCCTTATCTTAATAAATAATTCTGAGAAGTCTCTTGCACCCTTTGTCACATTGAAAATTTAGAGGTAGGGAGAAGTCTTTAAAATGACGCTTGTAGACGCTACGACTCAGTTAAAACAAGCTGCAAGTTGAAACTTGCAATTTGCTTCCTCCGAATCGTAAGTAGTGTACGAAGTCCTTATATGAGGAAGCAATTTCATTTTTTTTTAATCTTTGGCTTCCTCATAGATGAATCTTCATCTACTATCCACGATTCAGAGGAAGCAAATTGCAAAATTAAAATTCTTGGCTTCCTCATATAGGGACTTCGCACGCTACTTACGATTCGGAGGAAGCAAATTGCAAGTTTCAACTTGCAGCTTGTTTAACGTGAGTCCCCATGCCTCTCGCAACTTGGGGTGCTTCATACTGTAGAGAACGCATGTAAGGATAAATCTCTTGCATGATCTCTTCGGGCCTAATATTTTTGAATTGGCTGAAATTCAAGAACTTGAATATACGTATAATCAGATCCGTTTTTCCGATCTCGGCCAAATTTGAGACACATCACGGCTAAATGATGTTCTATACTTTTGAAAACTTGAAGCTCAATCGGTCAAAGTTGACGGGAGTTATATTGATAAATTTAATTTTTCGAAAAATTCAAAATATCATAAAATCAAAACTTCTCGATCGATTCGGTCCAAATGCAATACCAACCAACCTTGGATAAATATCTCTTTGTCAAGAACTATTTAGACGATTATCACAAAATTTGCAATCGCTAGAGTGCGAACGTCCTTTTTTTGGAATTTTGAAAATGACATAAATTTTGAGCCACAGCTTGAATCATGACAAAAATTATAGTAAATAAAGGGATTATACAGTTGCATATACCTGCAAAATTGGGGGGCTGTAGCTAAAACCGTTCTCGAGTTATACACGTTTGAACTTCGAGAGGCCATTACACACATACACACACACACACATACATCCAGACATTTTCTCCAAACGCGTTTTCTCGACGTTTTGGAACATTCTAAGCATGGTGGCATAATAATCTCGACATGAAAATTTTTCACCGTCACATAGCTTCCTCTATGAGGAAGCAAAAATGGCTGAAGAAACATACGTCGAATTGTTTGTGAATGTTTTTGTACCTATTCAATGGGTACAAAATGATAATGAAGAAAGTACTCGTATAGCCATAGAGAACGCGCTAATAATAAGTAACGGTTTAAACAACACTTTATGTATTATTGATATCAACGGTATCATAGCCGTGAAACAAATTCATCAAATTCAAATATGGTTCAGAAAAGTTAAAGGTAATCACTGAAGAGTTATTGTAATAATTTTTCATTATTTTATTCTTTCATGATATTGTATACATTTTTCACTAATTTTCATATTATTTTTGATTATAAGAAATAATCATTTGATTTTACAGTAATAATAGTATGCGAGCAGCAACAGCAGCAGCAGCAACGCGACAGCAACAACAATAACAGTAGCAGTAATAGTGCAGTGTAATGCGCGTAATAATAACTTTTCTTTATAAATTTTCTTCTGAAACATTATCCGTATCCATACCTTGTTCATCCTCGGTGAAGCCTACTAATTTGACTTATCGGTCTAACTATTGCGCGAATAATCGAAATCTAACCATTTTACAAGCAGTCCGTTTTCACGTCTCATCAACACCTTCTTCACAAGATACATATCGGGGTATTTGACGCTAATGAGTTCCTGTTCGTAAAAACCACTTTCGATGGAATGATCCTGGTAGTCCTTGAGTTTGTCCAATTCGGTATGTACCCTTTCTCGAAAACGCGTTTGATTGTTTAAGTGTAATCTTGTTTTTGAATTTCTGGTACACCCGTTGCAGTAATTCCTTCTCGTTACGAGCAGTCACATCTGTCGGCTTCATACCAATGGTGCGATGCTTACTGTTGTTGTAAGAGGATACCAAGTCCGATAAGACATCCAACCAGCGGTGATTGCCCTATAGGATATACTGCATCCACATCATACTTTTCAGAAAACCGATGTACGTAGGATTTTCCATTTTCGACATTTTCATTACAACTATATAAAGAATACCTTTGAAAATCGAGCTAAAATAATGTACACGGACACTGACAGCGTCCTCTATCATTTACCGTTCCGGATATATATGACTGCATCAAGCGTAACTTACATAATTTGATACGTCAAAATACTTTTCAAATAACATTTACAATATGGCACTGGCGAATGAAAAGGTGTTAGACCTAAGTAGTTATATACCACCTTTGGCCGTCACAACAAACCCCCACCACTGTCCTCTGTGAGTCATGGAGCGCGCAGCGCTCTGACCCCCCGTACCGCACTATGGCGTCACCCCCTCGCCCATGTGGTCGGCTCTCCCCACCGCACACCTATGCTCTGCTCCCCCACCATGCGGTTCTGGTCCTAAGGACCGAAACTCAGTAGCAGTGGCGTTGCATGTCCCCAGGGGCCTATCACGGTCGGTAATTATGTATTGACCGCCGGTCGGTAACTTTTTTAATTATCCTAAGGAGATAAGTGTACCCGTGGTAAAATAGAACACCGTATTTTGTAAATCACATTATGTATATTATAAAGCTGTAGCGCGTGATACATTTTCGATTATTACCGTATTGTTCACGCGAATCTGCTTTAAGTCATAAAAACGTATCCTGATTAATTGGTAAGGCCTAGTCCCCCGATTCTGCCCGTTTCCCAAGCCGCGTGACTTTAAGAATGTTATGCTCAAGACATTCTCCGAACAATGATGTAATCAGGGTTCAGATCGCCTCTGAAGAATGTCTTTATCTCAGTGAAAATTCCTGCAGGTGTACGGTAGCGTCGAATAACAACGTACAGAGGAATACGCTTAATGCTTTATAAATTATTGAGAAGATATGGGGAGATGGAGGTGCAGGAAACAAACAAAAAACAGTTTTTTTTTAAATAAAAATATATTATGCAAGAAACATCAAGCCTACAGTTTTATTAAGAAAATAAGCCTTATGCATGGTTGTTCTGGTCCTCCATGGTACTCTGCACGAAGGACAGGTACTCGTGGTTATACAGGGACAACAGCTCCAACAATAGTTGATTAAGCGCCGGTGGCCACAGGCCTTTCTTCTCCAGAACCAATCGAAGATCGTCCAATATGCTGTCCCTGGAGGAGGCGTCATCTCCGCGACGGTCGAGTTCCGCAATCAGCGTGTCTTTACAGTTGTTAGCACTGTCGGTAATCTCGCGTAGCCTGGTTATCTGAAAGGTTACGCAGCGCAGGACCCTCTGGAGATTGAGGTAGGACACCCTCTTCATCACAACAGTAGGTGTGTATGCCCTAGCTCTTTTAACATCCGAGCCATCGTAGTCCATAGACACAGGGATTGCTGGTTTGATAATAATTGCCCGCTCACCGTATGAGTACGTGAAGACTAGCTCATGAGTGGCCATGAGAATAGGAGTGTTAAAAGCCTTGGGTACCTCCTTGATGTTATCCTCGGCGGTGAAGAACTTGTCGATGACGGGGAAGTGGTCAGTGATGATGGCCCATTCGGTAGGTTCAAACTCCACGCCAGGAATAATCTTGATTAACGATGCGTATGATAGGTGATAAGCTTCCCTAACGATTTAAAGAGAAGCCGGTGATCACTTGCTTCGAAAACGATCGGTTTCGACCGTACACAGCGGGCAGCAGTACTTGCTTCTTGTACATGATTATAGTAAATGATATTATACGATCGGTGCGAGGGTCTGAGCAGTACTGTCTAAGGCAATATCTAAAAAACAGGTCATCGAAATATCGTCGAACATGTCCCCCCACCACACCACCATAACCACACCCCGTTTTCATAGGATGCAGCGAACAAAGAGCCTATGGCCATGATAGATTATACTGCTGATACCGCAGGATGTATCAAAGATGACGAGATGCTGATATCTTATAGCGAGTGATTCACGTGAATCACGGTACTGCTGGGTAAATCTACATCAGCGTTAAGATGATCCTGTGAAAAAGAAAACACGCGGTTGGGTCACGCGCGAGCAGGCAGCGATGTACAGTCTAAGAAAAGCAGTAGAATCATTAAAACGATACAGTGGAAAATTTACCGATAGACACCGAAGAAAAAGAAATGGCTCGCTACGACGACAACGATTTTTTGAGGCATAGACGTATGCAGTGGGCGAAGACACGAGCCCTCTATCGGTACGCAAACCCTGAGCACGATCCAAAGAAAGAGGCCGTACGTGAGTGGTTGAGATTGGGACATTTAACGGGTGTACCGCTAGTCTCAATATACATGACGAAACCGGGAGCGCTGGACGCTGATAATTTATATGACGATAACCCTGACATGATCTGTCGTAAGGGTTGGCCGTCGGGTGTAAGACCCGTGATACTACCCGAACTGTCTATAGCAACGATACTGAATGAAGGACACCGTGATTTCACACGCTGTAGCGTAACGCTGGGTTTTATCTGCGATCAACGTTCTAACGATAGCCCTTACGCGCAGCGCATATGTGCCAATGAGTGGTTGGCGAAAGAGGAATGGTGCATGTCCGCCGATAGTAATCCCAAATGCCGCATCACGTATCGGCGCCCTATGGCCAAATCAGAGCTAGTGATGTTGAGGAAAAGGTGGGGCAGGCCCACACCGGAAGAACTACCGCGTCGTGCACCTATACGTCTGGAGTCGCAGGCCTGGTTAGAGGCATTCAATCATCTTGAGAGATTACGCGAAAGTTGCGTCACACTGTGGTGCCTGAGGGCTATGCGAGCATACGAGACAGGGCTACGTACCCTGGAGAAACGATGCAGTTTGACAGAGTTTGTTGGGTGTATTACCCTGACAACGCGGGATGGTCCACCGCTCCTAAACTACAAGGAATGCCGAACAAGCGTGGTCAGTATGCCTCACGGTCTTTACGCGTACCTGGAGGCACTCGACAATGCGTGGGAAACCTATACACCCCATGATGTTTACAACGATGAGGAGGGGGAACACGCTGAAGGATCGAGCAATTTGACATACTACGCAATGGACACACGAACAGCATCCCGACATAACATACGGCATATACGGTGTATGGCAATTTTTCGCGACGAGAGCTACGAAACACTGCTGCGGGATGACCGTGGAGGAAAAGATATCGGAGTACAGCTTATCGGTGGTGATATCGACGAGTTCGATGCTGTAAAAGATTGGTGTGATCTTTTGGTACCAGTCGATTGTAATTGATAAATATAAATAAACTAACAAAAAATACCTATCTACACAGAGTAGTATGATTCGTATCTCTAACCCTACACTACGACGACGAAATGCTGATGCAGCCTCGAACGGTGTACGTCAGCAGACCGCTGCAGCTTCCGACACAACACCTCTATACCGTTTTTTTCCGTATTATGGATACGCAATATTTCGCGATCGGCGAAAGAGCGACTAATAATATGTAATTCATTTTTACGATTAAAACGCTTCTATCCGATTTTTGACGAATAACGATTCTATAAGAAAGTCGTGCCATTTTTTGCTGATTCAGCTGTATCGTATGGTATTGTTTTGAAATTAATATCGCCGTAGCTGTAAGACGTCCGCGGACTAGTCGTACCCTGTTTTCGTTCGTATCACGACGTCTCCGCAGATAGTCTGATAACTTACACCAATCACCAACTCTAAGCAAAGAAAAAAAATGTCATCTTTGGGAAATATTCGCGATTGTATCCTCGATTTCGTCAGGACACACCGCTTGAATACCCCTAGAAACCCGAGATTATTCTCACCGGTGTGGTGTCGCGAGTTAAGATATTTCGGTTTTCGTACGCTGACGCGTAGATTAAAAAGTGTGTTTGCCCATTGTACTCTGCGCGTACTAGCCAGGGGTCATGAAAGAGGATATTTCAAGAATGATCCGTACATACTCTCGCTAGCCGTAGAGTGTATCAACAAACGCGGAGTGCACGATAGCCACATCAGCAGGGCTATTATAACCGATCATCTGTTCCACGAAGGTATGTATCTGCCGCTTACCAGTAATAGCTCCTACATAAATTGCCTTTTTTAAAAAAATAAATCAATTTTATAAGAATTGACGCGCTTTCATCACGAAGTCGCCCCCGAGGAGGAGAAGCAGTTGCTCCTAGGGTGCCTCAATCGTATAGAGGAGGTTTACTCGGAGCCCAGCACAAGCACGGCGACGGTAATGCAACGTGCTAACGGTAAAACATATTTAAAAAAAAAAAAGATTACGTCTAATTTACGTTTTATTAAAAAAAAAAAAGTAGCAGGGCCATCGACAGTGCTGGACATACAGCCAATGGAAGAAGAAGAAGAAGAAGAAGAAGAAGAAGAAGAAGAAGAAGAAGAAGAGGACGAAGAATCGCATCACGATACATGGGGTATGCGTTAAACAGCATCGGAAAAAAAAGGAAAAAAATACGATTTTCTTCATAATTTTCTTTACAGATGAGATCATGTCAATAGCATCGGCCGTTAGCGATCACAGTGACCATGGCAATGGTGATGATGACCGCTCCACCATGTCCAGCGCTTCTAACGAGCACTATCAATGTAATAATTATACATTTACAGATATCATTGAAAACTCATCTGTGTAAAAATAAAAAGTAAAAAAGTTGTAGATCCGCTGGAGGCTGCTGGCTACAACGATCACATTGCACCGGGTAACGCACGGCCGCCGCAGGAGCACGACGACGCTGAAGAACCGGTGCTGTGGATTCTTAGGAACGGCGTGTACGAGGCAGCGGATGCCGACGCAGCGGCCGATGCATTAGCGGAGCGCAATGAGGCTCCGAGCGCCGCGGATACCCTCGAAGAAGGTAACGTAGAAAGAGATATTCTTTAACATTTAAAGTCTTCTTTGTCGAAATTGCTAACTTTACAAATGTAGGGGATGATGATGAAAACCTATTAGACGCTGTATTCTCATACATCGGGTCGATGTTTAATCCTCGTGAGGAATGAGAAGAATACTTAGTATGGGCCGAATACTCTTTCTTTTTTTGTTTAATAACCAAAAATAATAAAAAAAACTCTTTTTCCAAACGCTACATGCGGGCGTGCGATATCAGACCGGCGGGGGACCCCTTCTTCGGTCGCAGAGTGGTGACGACGAAGACACCGACATCGATGGAGTCAGCGATAACACCGTGTTACCACCAGGACATAGGTTTACCGTACAAGCCGAAACGACACGTCACATAAATCGGTTTCGATTAGACGGATGTGAAATAACAATGGCTATCAGGCCGCCGCCCCAAGAGCCTGATACGAATACGGTATCTTGGCTGCAGGGCGCAGTCCGAGGTATACACGCGTACCTTACAAGCTCGTGTACCGCGCAAGATTATAGAGGTCTGACGATTAAATCAGACAGTTTTGCGTGCGGGGCCGCGTGGCTGTCGTACAGACCGGCTCGAGACTTTCTTAAAAACGACGTGTGGGGCGTAATATCATCCGTCACACAGAGCGCCCAGGCGTTCCAAATAGACAGATCTTTTGTCATAGAGTCGTGTATAGTCGAAGTACCACGGGGTACAGGTCGCGTGCAATTAGCGCACGAGTTTCTAAAAAAACACTTTATACTTACCATAATAAACACCGATAATCTCTGTCTACCTAGATCAGTCACTGTGGCGATGGTATACGCTGAACGCGGGGAAGTACGCTCCGGGGAATTGCATGAGAGATGGAACGCTATACGGCGTCAACGGGGCAAATTTCAAAAACGATTAGCTCTCGAGCTTGTGACAAACGCCTGTGTAGACATACCGTCTGATGGCTGCGGTATTCCGGAAATTGATAAATTTCAAAGGTACCTTGCTCCGGATGGTATAGCCATTGTTGTTTACGAGTTCGACAGTATAGGCAGCGGTGAGAAACCAGTGTACGACGGATCGCAGATAGTCGATAGCGCGTACGGTTCAGGAAAACCACGGCAAACTCTCCGCATTCTGTATTATAATAATTCGCAGCATTATCAGCCTATTTTAAATATGCGGGGTGCGGTCGGTAGTCGTGGTTTTTGCATACCATGTAACAGATCTTACACGCGCGAGGCAGAGCATAAGTGTTCCAACAAATGTGGTAGATGCTTCGGAAAACCACCCTGCGATTCGGCTCTACCCACATTGTATTGTCGCGAGTGCCATAGGTACTTTTTTGGTCAACGTTGTTTCGATAATCACATAAATACGTTGATTAGTAAACAGAAGGGAAAAGAAAAGAGCGTGTGCCAGACCGTTCGCAGCTGTCCGCAGTGTCTTAGACCTCTTCAAGGAACGTCTCGTAAGCACTCTTGCGACAAGGTGTATTGCAGCGTCTGCAGGAGTATTAATGACGTTGGACATAGGTGTTACGTCAGACCGGTAAAAAAGACTACCGCTGAAAAAAATATTCTGTACATCCTCTACGATTTTGAAACACAGCAGATACAGAAGCTGCCCGGTGACGACGCGGTCCGTATCGACACGCCAAACTTGTGCGTCGTTCAGCCGGTGTGTACAGCGTGCATAAATGATACAGATCTCGCGAGGGTATGCCCGCCTTGCGGTGTACACGGTTACATCTTCGAAGAGGACCCTGTAAGGCAGTTTGTAGATTTCGCGTGTGATCCTAAAAGAAAATCGTTTCAGCGTGTGATCTGCGTGGCGCATAACGCCAAGAATTTTGACGCGCAGTTTGTACTACGGCACATGGTGAAGCGTAGAAGAAAAAGCCTAAAACCGGCGATGCTGCTACTCAGCGGTACGAGTATCATAATGATGAAGACGGGTCGTGTAACTTTCATAGACAGTCTTAATTATTTTCATATGCCGCTGAGTGCACTACCGAAAGCCTTCGGCCTCGCTGATGCGGTTGGTTTGAAACAAAAGGGTGTCTTCCCGCATCTGTTGAATACACCTGAGAATCAGCATTATATCGGCCCGTTACCAGCGCTCGAGTTTTATTCGCCCGATACGATGTTGTCGGCTCAGCGTAATCAGTTTTTAGCATGGTATAACGAGCAGTGCTCTGCGGGATACGTATTTAACTTTCGAACCGAGTTGATAGATTACTGTAGATCAGACGTTACCATTCTCAGGCAGGCTTGCGTGTCTTTCCGCGAAATGTTTCTTCAGCATGGCAGCGTTTGCCCTTTCTCGGAGAGCAGCACCATAGTCTCGGCGTGTTCGAGATTTTTTCAGAAAAACTTTTTGCGGGACGAGCAGATAGCTATTTTACCGCCGGGTGGGTATCGATACGGTGACAAACAATCGCGTAAGGCCATCTTATGGCTTCTTTCGCTGGAGTATCGTTTGGGTTGTGCCATAGTTCACGCAGGACGCACTCGGGAGTATCGTCTGCCGGAGGGTACGCCCGTCGACGGTTACTACCTGGACACCGACACAGGTTTGCGACACGTATTCCAGTTTCAGGATTGTTTCTGGCACGGTTGCCCAAAATGCTATCGTATAAACAGAGATAGTCGTCTACACACGGGTGGATCCATGGACGCACGCTTCGAGAGAACGCAGGCTACGAACGATAAGATTCGGTATTTAGGTTACGAGCTGACGAAATTTTAGGAGTTCGAATTCGACCGCTGGATAAACGATCCTGAACAGGCCGATTTATACAGATGTTGCGCTGGGAGTCTCCTGACCCCATAGAAATATGCCAGGCCTGGTAGTCCGCGCGTGCAGCAATGTGCTAAGTCAGAACTAAAGGCGGCCTGGCAACCGAAATGAAGAAATAAAAAAATCGCACAATAATCACTTTTCGGAAGTCCAGCTTATGGCTGCACATCCGAAAATCGGGAGTCTACAGTTAAAATCCGAACGGATAAGGTGGTCTCGTGGAGTAGACTCGGTACAGGAAATAGGAAGACCGAACGGTGCCTATATTTTTCCAGGTCGACGTACGTCGACATACTGTACACCACTCTTGATTATTTTTAATAAACATTCTCTGTTTTGTTATATTCACGCGAGTTCTAACTCCTTAACCGGCAACGATCCCAAAAATATCCAAGCCCTAACCTCTCTTATCGAACACCTTCGTTATCGAGACGTTACGGCACAACAAATTTGGTGGCAGCGGTGGGATATGCCAAAGTGAATTAGCAAAACGGAAGTGTCAGAAGTGATCGAGAAGACCACACGAGAAACAACCGGAAACGGTAAACGAAACCCAGAGCTGAACCCGACATACATTCGTTGGGACAAATAGCCTGGTAGGATTCAACGCGCAGTAGTTGAATCAGGAACAAAATCGGACTCGACAAGAGACGTCGAGGAACGTACGGCAAAACGCTACGCAGTAGGCGTTATTGCAAAGAAGAGTCGTGCAGACGTGGCCGACACACAAGACAACAGAAGACCAACAACGCCCGGAAGGACGTCTACAATCGACAGCGGTATCCAGACATCGCCGCTACCGAGATCCAGACGAGTACGAGTCAACCAACGACTGCCAACGTCATCCCGGAGGATCAACGCCATGGAGTGGAGCTTCATCCTGTAAGTGGCGGTTACCAATCTATAAAGCCTATAAAATTTCCAAAGCCAGTAGGTAGGATTAGTCTCTAATTGTTAGTCACGGTATACTCCTGACACCCCCTACGCGAATCGGTCCATGCCTCGCGATACTGATCCGCGACCCTTACGTAGGGGAGGCTCGTTGGAATCACCTTTGGATAGGGAAAACGTCAACGTCCTAGCCGGACTAGAAGCCGCGGTCGGAGATATAACTTTTAGAGCTAGGAGAGCGCTACGGACTCTCTCCCCGTCAGGACGTTTACCTGAGGGTCGACAGGCGGCTATCTCGAGTAGCTTAAACGCTCAATTCGGAGTAGTATCGCGAAGAGGATCTGCCTTTGACGATTACGACGATACTCTTTCAGACCAAATAGGTGACATGGCTAACAGAGGACAGGCTCCTCCCGCGGGAATATCAGACTCTATGGTGAACGAGGAAATCGCGCGTCTACGCGGGCGGACTGCCGTATCAGACCCCGTAAATGCGGTAACTATGGCTCGAGGCCTTTCACCTCACGCAGCCCAAATGAGTCACGAAAGAAGACCCTTAAGGACGTCCAACCACGACCCAGCTGACCTGGGAACGTATCTCGATGGGGAAGGACGAGAAGACGAGGTCTTTGAGCCGCGGGAACGCCGGTCGGAGCATACTCCAAACGCTAGAAGAGATCTGGCACAAACCCTCAACGAGGTAGGAGCGGACGAGTATGAACTGATTACAGCCCTCCAAGATCAGATTAGTGCCCTCACGAGACAGTTAGAACGACGACAGCGCGGACGGGACCGAAGAAATAGGCCAAGTTTGAGGTGGCGGCCGGAACCAGTAAGAGAAAGAAGAAGCGTCCCCGCCACCCTCGGATCACCACGACTAGACATAGGGCTAGCGTTAAAAAACATAAAGACATTCGACGAAAGCGACGCGAATGAGCTAGACGGATTCATAAGGTCATGCGAAACCGTATTTAGAAGTGTTGCCGAAGCAGACCAGGAACTTTTACTAGAACTGGTGCTCTGCGGCAAACTAAACGGAACGGCATCAAGGGAGCTAAAGAACAAAACGATCGAGACCCTAGACGAATTGAAATACGAACTAGAGGCCTTGTACGGGCAGCGTAAATCACTGTCTGCCCTACAAATGGAGTTCAATAGCCTAAAGCAAAATCCCGGAGAAGATGTCACAGCGTATGCGACCAGAGCCGAAAGAATCACCGTAGATATAGTAGAGAAACTATGTGATATGGTACCCGACCAGAGTCACGCGCAATCGGTAGAAGCCGTCACACGCAAGTGTGCGCACGCTAATTTCGAAAATGGATTGCACGGGCAAGTCCAAGTTCTGGTCCGTTCGCGAAACTACGAAACCTTACACGAATCGATCGCCGGTGCTATCGAAATCAGCAGAATGGTCCAACCGAAAGGAACCATAATGGGACAGCCCCAGAACACGAGAAGGTCCATGCAGGGCCAAGTCGCAGGAGGAAAAACCTGTTACAATTGTGGTAACGCCGGGCACATGGCACGAGATTGCAGGCGCAAGTCGGGTCGCGTCAGCTTACCGGCACCGCAACCGAACAAGGCAATCAACCAGGTTGATGTCGTCTGTACGTACTGCAAGTTCAAAGGTCACTCGTGGAAGGAGTGTCGGAAAAGGCTAAGAAAGAAACAGGAGAACGAATCAGGAACGAAGCAAGATCCACCCGGGCAAGACGTTGCTGGAAGGCGGAATGCGCCCAGTTCCGACCAAACCTCCTCTAGCCACGACAATACCGGCAAGCGAACCTTAGGTACCTTGAGGCTCAACTCCCTCGTTACCAAGAGACCGCAGAAAAGGATGATGCAGCTACTACAGGTAACATTGCCTGCAAATTCCGCATCCGCAAGCGATTTCGACATCGTGTCACCACACGCGGTCGGAGGAGTGTTGACGCTGAAGGCCGACACCGGAGCGCAGTGCAGCATCATCAAAAAGAGCTGCCTGAAGCCGAATACGGTCATCGAAGATAGCGAGGTAGAACTGCAGGGTGTGGGAGGCGAGAAATTCACGCCCTTGTGCAAGGCAGAAGTCGTCCTTGAAACCCCGGCAGTAGATGTGAAACATTGGTTTTACGTGGTACCAGATGATGTACCACTGACCGTAAATGGCCTGTTGGGAATGGAATTTATTAGAGGACACAAGGCGGACATAATCAGCGGAGAAACCTTTAAACTCTACGGCCATAGCATGCCTCTGATGGATGGGAAGTCAACCATGAAACTTCCACCTAGAAGCGAGACAATCGCTTACATAGCCACTACGAGCCGGAGCGTCGGACTACTTGCAAAGTCCGAAGTCAGCACGGGCGTTATCATGGGCTCGTGCCTGACGCAGCCGAAGGGCAACAGCTGTGCAGTGAGCTTGGTCAACATGACCGAGTTAGAAGCAGAGGTGCAACGCTCGACCGTGAAACTCGAGCCGATGGATGCCCCCGTTGAAGAAGGGAACGATAAGGCCGAGCCGTTGCGCGTAAGCGCTATAAGCACGGAAAGAGGTGCCAGACGCATAGAGCGATTACAGAGTGAACTCGATCTGGCACACCTCAACAGCGAGGAGAAAAGGGCTCTTGCAGGACTGATCAGCGAGTACGAGGAGATATTCCACCTGCAAGGAGACAAACTCCCGTGCACACACATGGTAGAACACCGGATCCCGTTGAAGGAAGGGGTAAGACCTACTAAGGTACCCCCATACCGCCTGCCCGAAGTCCACAAGAAAGAGGTCGAGAAACAAACGGCGGAAATGCTGGCCGACGGCATAATACAGCCTAGTAGAAGTCAGTGGAACGTCCCTTTGCTAGTAGTAGCAAAGAAGCCCGATGCGACGGGCGAGCGACGCATGCGAGTGGTGGTGGATTTCCGAAAGCTAAATGAAGCCACCATAGGAGACTCATACCCACTGCCCAAAGGTCACTCGTGGAAGGAGTGTCGGAAAAGGCTAAGAAAGAAACAGGAGAACGAATCAGGAACGAAGCAAGATCCACCCGGGCAAGACGTTGCTGGAAGGCGGAATGCGCCCAGTTCCGACCAAACCTCCTCTAGCCACGACAATACCGGCAAGCGAACCTTAGGTACCTTGAGGCTCAACTCCCTCGTTACCAAGAGACCGCAGAAAAGGATGATGCAGCTACTACAGGTAACATTGCCTGCAAATTCCGCATCCGCAAGCGATTTCGACATCGTGTCACCACACGCGGTCGGAGGAGTGTTGACGCTGAAGGCCGACACCGGAGCGCAGTGCAGCATCATCAAAAAGAGCTGCCTGAAGCCGAATACGGTCATCGAAGATAGCGAGGTAGAACTGCAGGGTGTGGGAGGCGAGAAATTCACGCCCTTGTGCAAGGCAGAAGTCGTCCTTGAAACCCCGGCAGTAGATGTGAAACATTGGTTTTACGTGGTACCAGATGATGTACCACTGACCGTAAATGGCCTGTTGGGAATGGAATTTATTAGAGGACACAAGGCGGACATAATCAGCGGAGAAACCTTTAAACTCTACGGCCATAGCATGCCTCTGATGGATGGGAAGTCAACCATGAAACTTCCACCTAGAAGCGAGACAATCGCTTACATAGCCACTACGAGCCGGAGCGTCGGACTACTTGCAAAGTCCGAAGTCAGCACGGGCGTTATCATGGGCTCGTGCCTGACGCAGCCGAAGGGCAACAGCTGTGCAGTGAGCTTGGTCAACATGACCGAGTTAGAAGCAGAGGTGCAACGCTCGACCGTGAAACTCGAGCCGATGGATGCCCCCGTTGAAGAAGGGAACGATAAGGCCGAGCCGTTGCGCGTAAGCGCTATAAGCACGGAAAGAGGTGCCAGACGCATAGAGCGATTACAGAGTGAACTCGATCTGGCACACCTCAACAGCGAGGAGAAAAGGGCTCTTGCAGGACTGATCAGCGAGTACGAGGAGATATTCCACCTGCAAGGAGACAAACTCCCGTGCACACACATGGTAGAACACCGGATCCCGTTGAAGGAAGGGGTAAGACCTACTAAGGTACCCCCATACCGCCTGCCCGAAGTCCACAAGAAAGAGGTCGAGAAACAAACGGCGGAAATGCTGGCCGACGGCATAATACAGCCTAGTAGAAGTCAGTGGAACGTCCCTTTGCTAGTAGTAGCAAAGAAGCCCGATGCGACGGGCGAGCGACGCATGCGAGTGGTGGTGGATTTCCGAAAGCTAAATGAAGCCACCATAGGAGACTCATACCCACTGCCCAAAGGTCACTCGTGGAAGGAGTGTCGGAAAAGGCTAAGAAAGAAACAGGAGAACGAATCAGGAACGAAGCAAGATCCACCCGGGCAAGACGTTGCTGGAAGGCGGAATGCGCCCAGTTCCGACCAAACCTCCTCTAGCCACGACAATACCGGCAAGCGAACCTTAGGTACCTTGAGGCTCAACTCCCTCGTTACCAAGAGACCGCAGAAAAGGATGATGCAGCTACTACAGGTAACATTGCCTGCAAATTCCGCATCCGCAAGCGATTTCGACATCGTGTCACCACACGCGGTCGGAGGAGTGTTGACGCTAAAGGCCGACACCGGAGCGCAGTGCAGCATCATCAAAAAGAGCTGCCTGAAGCCGAATACGGTCATCGAAGATAGCGAGGTAGAACTGCAGGGTGTGGGAGGCGAGAAATTCACGCCCTTGTGCAAGGCAGAAGTCGTCCTTGAAACCCCGGCAGTAGATGTGAAACATTGGTTTTACGTGGTACCAGATGATGTACCACTGACCGTAAATGGCCTGTTGGGAATGGAATTTATTAGAGGACACAAGGCGGACATAATCAGCGGAGAAACCTTTAAACTCTACGGCCATAGCATGCCTCTGATGGATGGGAAGTCAACCATGAAACTTCCACCTAGAAGCGAGACAATCGCTTACATAGCCACTACGAGCCGGAGCGTCGGACTACTTGCAAAGTCCGAAGTCAGCACGGGCGTTATCATGGGCTCGTGCCTGACGCAGCCGAAGGGCAACAGCTGTGCAGTGAGCTTGGTCAACATGACCGAGTTAGAAGCAGAGGTGCAACGCTCGACCGTGAAACTCGAGCCGATGGATGCCCCCGTTGAAGAAGGGAACGATAAGGCCGAGCCGTTGCGCGTAAGCGCTATAAGCACGGAAAGAGGTGCCAGACGCATAGAGCGATTACAGAGTGAACTCGATCTGGCACACCTCAACAGCGAGGAGAAAAGGGCTCTTGCAGGACTGATCAGCGAGTACGAGGAGATATTCCACCTGCAAGGAGACAAACTCCCGTGCACACACATGGTAGAACACCGGATCCCGTTGAAGGAAGGGGTAAGACCTACTAAGGTACCCCCATACCGCCTGCCCGAAGTCCACAAGAAAGAGGTCGAGAAACAAACGGCGGAAATGCTGGCCGACGGCATAATACAGCCTAGTAGAAGTCAGTGGAACGTCCCTTTGCTAGTAGTAGCAAAGAAGCCCGATGCGACGGGCGAGCGACGCATGCGAGTGGTGGTGGATTTCCGAAAGCTAAATGAAGCCACCATAGGAGACTCATACCCACTGCCCAACATCAACGAGATATTGGACCAGTTGGGAAAGGCACGATATTTTTCAACCTTGGATCTCGCCTCGGGATTCCATCAGATCCCGATGGCGAACGAAGACAAGGAGAAAACGGCGTTCTCTACACCGCAAGGGCACTTCGAGTATAATCGGATACCTTTTGGGTTAAGAAATGCTCCCCCAACCTTCCAGAGATTGATGAATTCCGTACTAGCAGGACTCCAAGGAATAAAATGCTACGTCTACCTAGACGACATAGTGGTGTACGGAAAGAACCTAGACGAGCACAACGCTCGCCTGAGAGAGGTGTTCCAGCGCCTAATGGAGGCCAAATTGTCCATACAACCAAGTAAGTGCCAGTTCCTGCGAAGGGAAACGCACTTCCTAGGGCACATCATCTCGGAAGAAGGTGTGCGAGCCGACCCGGAAAAACTCACAGCGGTAAAGGAATTCCCGGTACCTAAAGATGTCAAGGGAGTTCAATCTTTCCTAGGCTTGGCCGGATACTACCGGAAGTTCATTAAGGACTTTTCAAAAATCGCCAAGCCTCTAACCGAACTTATCCGAAAGGACACAAAGTTTGAATGGACTGCGATTCGAGATGCCGCGTTTGAAGAATTGAAACGGGCACTGACTTCCGCACCGATACTACAATATCCGGATTTTGAGAAGCCTTTTATCGTGACAACAGATGCGTCCGACAGGGCAATCGGCGCAATCTTGTCTCAAGGCAAGGTCGGAGAAGACCTGCCAATCTGCTATGCAAGCCGAACGCTATCTAAAGCGGAACTGAATTACACCACGACCGAAAAGGAGCTACTCGCCATCGTATGGGCGATAGCACAGTTCCGACCGTATATCTACGGCACCCGGTTCAAGGTCGTGACGGATCACCAGCCGCTGACTTGGCTGTTTTGAGTAAAGGACCCGGGCTCCCGACTCATGCGATGGAGAATTAAACTATCGGAACATGAGTTTGACGTGGAGTACAAGGCTGGGAAACGAAACACTAACGCGGACGCGTTAAGTCGCATTTATGCCACGACCAGGGCCTAGAAGAAGGCGAGGGAAACCTCCGAGCCGAACGGCAGCCTAGGGCCAGAAGAAAGCGCGAAGGACTCTGAACGTCCGAGCACAAAGCCGTGCGGTTGGGGCAGAGATAGCGCAAGAATCCGCAAGGAAAAAAGCTCGGAAGAGCAGAGCGAAGGCTCATCGCCCTGTCAAGAAGAGGACAGCAGTTCGAACGACGAACTCGACTATGGCAACGGCGTAACCTGCCCCACGGTAGAAGACCGTGAGAAAATCATTAAGGAGTACCACGATGCCCCTTTAGGAGGGCACCAGGGCGTCAAGAGAACGCTACAGCGTATTCGAATGAAGTACGACTGGCCAGGAATCCGGAAGGAACTAGAAGATTACATCGCCAAGTGCCGTAAGTGCCAGGTGAATAAACTGCGTAAGAAAGGAAGGGTCCCAATGATAATAACGGACACACCCGCACGGGCCTTCGAAAAGGAAGCGGTCGACATAATAGGACCGTTGCCAGAGACAGCATCCGGAAACAAGTACATACTTACCTTCCAGGATGCCCTCACTAAATACAGTGAGGCGGTAGCCATTCCCAACCAAGAAGCCAAAACCGTGGCGAAAGCCCTTGTTGAAGAGATCATCTGCAGATATGGAACGCCAGAATCGATACTCTCCGACAAAGGAACGAATTTCCTGAGTTCAACCTTCAAGGAGGTATGCAAGTTGCTGAGAATTAAGAAGATCCAGACTACTGCATACCATCCGGAAAGCAACGGCGCATTGGAGCGATCGCATCGCACGCTCGCGGAATACCTTAAGAACTACATAGATGAGGATCAAGGAAATTAGGACGAATGGCTACGATACGCGATGTTCACTTATAATACTACGCCTCATACGGCGACCGGATTGTCGCCGTATACGCTAGTGTTCGGTCGGGAAGCCGAGCTCCCGACAGCGGTGAAACAGGAGCCGCGAAACTCCTACTCCCTAGATGACTACGCGCAGGAACTAAGGGAAAGGCTACGCGCCGCATGGACGGTAGCCGGGGCTAACGTACGTTATGCCAAAGAAAGGTCTAAACTGACCTACGACGCGAACGCGAAAATTGAAGAATACCGCATTGGAGATAGGGTCCTACTCCACAACGAAGCCGTACGGCGCGGGCGTTCAGCTAAATTGACCCCGAAGTGGATAGGCCCGTACGAAGTAATCGCGAGAAATTCAGCGGTTAACTACACTATAAAGATGGGTCGGAAGACCATGTTAGTTCACGCGAACCGCCTAAAGAACTTCACTGAGCACTAAGAAGAAAGCGGGATGGCCACAGCCGGAGGACGAACAGGAAAATTCCAGAACACGGCATTTGAGGATAAGCATACACTCAATTTATTACGGCGCACGCCTTATAATCCTCGCCCGCAGGTAGGGCACTCGTCATTAAACAGGCGGGCAAGCCCCAAGAAATCCGGTGGATCCGTTTCCCCGGCAAAGTCGCCGAGGCTCCACAGGGCCTCGACCGTGCGACGGCACAGAAACCTCCTGCGCCGTACCTCTCGGAAGCCAAGGCCACATGGAGACTAGCCGTCACCATGGATCTCGCTGCAGTCATGAAACGGGAAGCCGACGTCAGCGCTAACCTGCGACTGCTACTAGACATCTGCGAGAAACAGGGAAGAGATGACTCCCTCTGTCCGGCCATCGCAGATTCCGTGACCAGGATGGTGCGGAAAATAGAGGACGGAATGGGAACGGTTCACGACCTCGTGAAACCGGACTCAGCGATCAAACGCAGGGGATTGATCGACGGGCTCGGTTCGATCATAAAGTCCATCACAGGAAATATGGACGCCGCGGACGCGGAAAGGATCAACGAAGAAATCGCTGCCATACGCTCCCACCAGCGGACGCTGAAGGAGAGTATGAAAGCCAACTACAGGTGGTCGAGTCCACATTGCACCTCTTTAACGCTTCCTTCACTAACGTGCAGAGCAACGAACTGGCTCTCCAAGAACTCATTGCCCGTGTCAACCTTACACTGACGGCAGACATGAGCATAGGAATGAAGGAACAAAGGCTGGATGAGGGCCTCACCGCCCTAAGCGTGATAGTCGAGGCACTACGAAACGACGTAAAAGACTAAGTTGGACTAATAGTCGAGATTGCGAGCGGCAAAGTGAGTGCGGCGGTGCTACCACCGAGAAAACTGATAGGATACCTCACGGATGCACTGCCACACTTACCAGCGGGAACTGGGTTCCCGGTGCCAATCGAACGAAACCAAGCGGCCACCCTAATGAAACTAGCCGATACGAAGGCCTTCAGTCAAGGGAACGCCATCGTCGTCGTACTCGATTTTCCGCTAATAAACCAAAAGAGGTATAGCGTAAGCAAGGTACACCCGATACCCGTGAGGTCGGAGAACGGAGCGTATTACTACCTGGACACCTCCGAAGACATCGTGATCGTGGATCAGGAAAATCGAAACTTCCTGCGAATGACCAGCCTGGAGTTGAGGAATTGTAAACAATTCGCTAGCAGATACATCTGCAACCCCCTGCATCCGTCTGTTCCCCTGACGAGCTCAGCACCGTGCGAAGTGCTGACGTTTGCAAAATTAGACACTGACAACGGACTTCACTGCCCGAAACGGGTCACCCAGTTCGACCATGTACTGATGATCACGATGCATCAGCCGGGTAAATGGTTATTTGTAGCGCCCACCGACGTACCAGTCAGTATTACCTGCGACGGAAACCCCGCATCTCACGAAGTATTAAAGAACATAGGTATATTGGCTTTGGTAGACGTATGTACGGTAACCGCCCGTAGTTTCAGCTTGCAAACCATCCGACGCATCACCCAGGTCGCCAACGAGGATTACTTGCCCCCCTTCAATCTCACACTATCTGAGATGGACCAAGTTATTCCCCCGCGAGTGACCAGTGATACCGGAAAAGTGGAACTAGTTAAAGTATTACGGGACCCCGAGGAGTTAGCGCGCCTCGGGACGCAAGTGTCTAAAATTAAGGAAAGCCTAGACTATGATGACCAACACCTGGAGCAACATTACCATATTCTAGGGCTTTACTCATTAAGTACGATAGCGCCCATAGCATTGGTTTGTCTTGCCGTGTATATGTGTTACACGCGTAAGCATAATTCGACGCCAACGGCACCGGCTCTCGAGCCGAACTCTGTCTCACCCGCGGTGAACATCCAGCTGGAACCGCTGGAATCAATGCCAGATAGCCTCAGAGCGGCGTTAAATAGAGCACGCGACAGGCGTTTTCGCTGGGCCGACCAGGACGTGCAAGACAGAACCGATGTTACGGGCGGACGCCCCTGCTAATATTAAGGGAATTGTACCCGATTGTACTCAAAATAATCATGGAAGCTGCGCTCCACTAAGGTAGTAACCACCCGAGGCGAACGCCGTGTAGAAATTGTGCGATTTTCTTTGAGGGGGGAGGGATGTTGCGCTGGGAGTCTCCTGACCCCATAGAAATATGCCAGGCCTGGTAGTCCGCGCGTGCAGCAATGTGCTAAGTCAGAACTAAAGGCGGCCTGGCAACCGAAATGAAGAAATAATAAAATCGCACAATAATCACTTTTCGGAAGTCCAGCTTATGGCTGCACATCCGAAAATCGGGAGTCTACAGTTAAAATCGGAACGGATAAGGTGGTCTCGTGGAGTAGACTCGGTACAGGAAATAGGAAGACCGAACGGTGCCTATATTTTTCCAGGTCGACGTACGTCGACATACTGTACACCACTCTTGATTATTTTTAATAAACATTCTCTGTTTTGTTATATTCACGCGAGTTCTAACTCCTTAACCGGCAACGATCCCAAAAATATCCAAGCCCTAACCTCTCTTATCGAACACCTTCGTTATCGAGACGTTACGGCACAACACAGATCGCTGAATGAGAACCCGCTGGTATCGCTGCGGTGGTCGTACAGGGAACACTGTCAGTTTTTATGAACTCAAGGGGTCTGAGAGGATACACTACGTAGATGTGTGCTCGCTCTACCCCTTCATTTCGAAAACGGGGAAATTCCCTGTAGGTCACCCTACAGTGTATCCCCCAAAAAACACTTACGTGTAAAAAACTACGCCAAGTACAGGAGTGCTGTGTATTCCTCTAATAAAAAGTATTGATATCAGATTATTGAGGCCAAGTACATAAGTCACTACATGTTTGCCTATTATATGATCTAGCACTGGCCCATCATTTTAATTGTATTTTCAAAATTTCCTATAACGTTTTCACTACTCTTTTACATTACTACTGTTTCTCGTAGTTGATTATGAATTGATGATTATTTAATAATTAATAAAACTTTAGCTGATTCCTTATCGAGTACTACTTGGCGGGTCCATGCATTTCTTGATATAAATTTGCGTTCATTATGCCAGTTATTAATCTCAAAACCAATGTCAACATTCTATATAGAGCTTATTAACGATAACTCGTTAATAATAATCACGGTAAAATCTTAATAACAAACATATAATTTTAGGATACTATTACCACGTTCAAAGTAAGTAGTCTGGAATTACTGGCACGGACCCGCCAAGTAGTACTCGATAAGGAATCAGCTAAAGTTTTATTAATTATTAAATAATCATCAATTCATAATCAACTACGAGAAACAGTAGTAATGTAAAAGAGTAGTGAAAACGTTATAGGAAATTTTGAAAATGCAATTAAAATGATGGGCCAGTGCTAGATCATATAATAGGCAAACATGTAGTGACTTATGTACTTGGCCTCAATAATCTGATATCAATACTTTTTATTAGAGGAATACACAGCACTCCTGTACTTGGCGTAGTTTCTCACACGTAAGTGTTTTTTGGGGGATATCACAAGTTTTTGTTGTTCAACGGGACATAGCAGTATTAAGCACTGAAATCTATATTGTCACACATATAAAATGTAAATGCATTATGATGTTGCTAATCAGAAAAATATATTGCGGTGTCGAAAATGTTTAATGGCACATAAATTTAATTTGTAAGTCCCTTTTTCTAGAAATGCATAAAGACATGTACAAATTTTTAAAGAAACTGTAATCTTCAATGCATATAAGCGTCGTTAATGGTGTCCAGCTTGTTGAAGCCGTGTGGTAAACGTAAGCGAGGAGAGTGTGCTGCATTATTTCAGGCCTTGTACCTCAGGCCGTGCGAACATCAAAGAGGATACTATAGTTTGAGCGAAGCGCCAAAGCTTGTTGCACACTTTTCTGGACTTCTACGTTCGACACCTAAATACAGAAAACTACGTAGCGGAATACCTGGACACCCTGGACTTGCACATCCGACACCTAGATACAGAAAACTACGGAGCGGAATACCTGGACACCCTGGAATTCCACACCCGACACCTAGATACAGAAAACTACGAAGCGGAATACCTGGACACCCTGGACTTCCACATCCGGCACCTAGATACAGAAAACTACGAAGCGGAATACCTGGACACCCTGGACTTCCACATCCGACACCTAGATACAGAAAACTACGAAGCGGAATACCTGGACACCCTGGACTTCCACATCCGACACCTGGACACAGGAAACTACGGAGCGGAATGCCTGGACACCCTGGACTTCGACGCCCGACACCTAGATACAGAAAACTACGAAGCGAAATACCTGGACACCCTAGACTTCGACGTCCGCCATCTAGATACAGAAAGCTACGAAGCAGAACAGTTGGACAAACTGTCACCTAAAATAGACGAACTATGCCGAAGCACACATATACATGCACCCATATGCGCGCGCAGCACATGAATGCTATTAAAAATTGAATAATTCTATACTGTTGTGAAAGCAGCCTTATACTAACTGGAAATTCGGTATGAACGGTAGCTTCACGTATAAAATATATTTGATTGTGTTGTGTATTCGTAAATTACTAACACCATACAGAGTACAAATAGGTAAAGAAGGCACAGCAGTCAGCGCCATCTGTCGTGTAAAAAATGCGATGGACGTGCGAAGACGACGACGACGACGATGACGACGACGACGACGATGACGACGACGACGACGACGACGACGACGATGACGACGACGACGGAACTGAAATAAAATCATTATTGAATCAGTATTGAACGTGGTGGCAATCAATTCAGGACCCTCAATTCCTATAGTGAATGTATCAATAACTTTTTCTCATGTATAGCGGTTAATAAGATATATCGTTCCAAACACAGGTATAAGAGTTGACTCAAGTAAAGAGTCTCGGCGAGCTGTGCCCTGTACAGCCGGTTGCCTGTACTTGGCGCGAGACTCGACCGAGTCTCTTGATGTGGGCGGTGACTGTCGCGAACTAACGGATGATCGTAACAACATCGATAACGTGGAGGGCTTGATTAAGTGTGTGGTGTTACCACCGAGAGATCTGTATCATCTTGTGTTAGCGGTGCGTATGCACGGTAAACTGCTCTTTGCATTGTGTCGTTCCTGTGCAGAGGCCATGCTACAGGGGTCGTGTCCTCACGAGAATCCCGCGGATAGAGTATTCGAAGGGACCTGGGTCGTGGACGAGGTCAAATGCGCCGTACGTAAGGGGTATGAAATAACGTTGATACACGAGATATGGCAGTATGAGATTACCTAGTACGATCCGACGACACGGACGGGCGGTCACTTTGCCGATTACATAAACACGTTCCTAAAGATTAAGCAGGAAGCTAGCGGCTGGCCGCGCGAGTGTGGCGACGACGATTAGGTCAAAAAGTTGTATATAGAGGAGTACGATCGGGTCGAGGGTATTCGTCTGGACCCTGGTAATATAAAATCAAATCCCGGTCTGCGGTCAGTCGCAAAATTATGTTTGAATTCCTTTTGGGGCAAGTTTGGGCAACGCGAAAATCTGCCGAAGACGGAAATTGTAACGACTCGTCAAAAGCTCGTGAGTCTGCTTACGTGTCCGGAGGTCGAGATTACAGGTATTCTGCCCGTAGATGACGAGCTTCTCTACGTCGGTACACGTAGTACGAACGAATCGCTGATACCCACGGCATACACAAACGTTGTTATAGCTGCGTATACCACGGCTCAGGCGCGTCTGAAGTTGTACGACTACCTCGAGGTATTAGATAGACGCGTTCTCTATTACGACACCGACTCGTGTGTATACGTATCGGGTGACCGTCACGCCGATAACACCTACGAGCCGCCGCTCGGTAGTCTTTTGGGCGATTTAACGGACGAGCTGGAGTCGTACGGTACTGGTAGCTATATCACGTCTTTTGTCTCAGGAGGCCCGAAATTTTATGCATACCGGGTACGCAAGCCAGACGGTTCTTACGCTGAGGTCTGTAAGGTCAATGGTATCACGATCTACCACGCGACGAGTCTGGCCATTAATTACAACTAGATACGCTCTTATGTAACGGGAGAGACCAGCGAGCCTGTCGTTTTACACTATGACGCGATACGTCGTACGCCGTTTCACGACGTATTGACGCGTCTAGAATCACAAACGTGTAAACCGACAGAGCTTCAAAAACGGGGACGCGACGGTCGTTTCGGCTCTCTGCCCTACGGATTTATGTAATTAATATTACAAGCAAAACTTGTATAAATGTATATACTGTGACGTGTACCGTTCATCGGCGTCGCCTACAAATAATCCGTGGCTGCTCCCAACGTGCTGTTATCAAAGAAAAGATCCGAAGATCTAGTTGTTGGGCGCCAGGTGCGGCTTTCCCGCACCACCATCCCTTACCACGGCCGTTTCAGGTCTCCCGGCGGCTCAGCCTCAGCGTACTGAAAATGGTAGAGGGGAACATGGGGGCGACGAGAGAGAATTTTGGAGTCAACGGATAGGCGCGCAAAATGATAAAACAGCGAGTAGAATACCGTTCCGTTTATTACCATTAAATAAACGGCGGATTGTACAATACAAATCCCGTCGCGTACAGTGTGTCCTCCAACGGCGGCTCACGACTATTCCGAGTCGTGACTTCTAGCCTGCCCAAGACTTGTCCCTACCTCGGTGTGCCTACCGAATTCGCGAATCCCCTCGCGATCCTAACAGGTCTCGTTGGAGACGAGCCTTCCCTTCCTCGGGAGTGTGCCCTCCGACGTCGGTAGCCACGTGAGGCATCCGTGTCCCCGCACCACTCCCGCTCGGCTATCTTCTCGCGCAAGCTCTTCTCTCAATAAGACCGCTCTCGCGGTACTTACCGAGAACTGGCTGTCCCATCAGGCCCGTACCAAATCCAAATCGTGATGGCCGTGTCCCTTCCGCCTATCCCCGTGGTGCCGCCTCCCGGCTCCACGAAGGTGTCTATCAAGCACGCGGAATATCACCCACTCGGCCACGCACTGGCACTAGACCACACAAAAAAACCCGGGAGCCATGGCTCTCTGCGAGAGACCCCGATAATCGCAATCCGCGATTATCCGATAGCTCCGCTATCGCCCGAGCACGGAAGAAAGACTCCTTTCTCGCGGTCCGCCGGACACGCGTGTCCTTACGCACGGACTCCCCGCGACACACTCTCTGTCCTACCTACCGCTCTTCGCGGTAGGTCAAAAATCAAAACAAACTCCTCTCCGGCGCCCTCCCCGCGGACCCGCAAACCGTAGCCGATCAAAGTTCCCGGGGTACCGGCAGTGCGTCCTGGCGGTTGAGCACCCCTTACTTGCGGGCTCTCAACCCAAAAGGGCCCTGTGCCTCCGCCGCCAGTCCACTACATTCCCCCGTTCCCTCCTCCCGAACCACGGACCTACGAACTCCTTGGAGATGGAGGCCGGAGGCACTGCCGTGCCGTCGGCAGCGCGCGGAGGTGCGGGGCTCTTGTAACGTGTCGTCCTGACGCCACGTTACAATACACCGCCTGCACAATAATAATAATAAAAACATATTTATTTGAAAAACAAAAAACTCTTTATCGATCTATTACCGAAGACTCCACCAACCGGGCCATGTTATTTATTTTTTCAGCGACGCTTCGGACATGCTAGCCGTGCACTATGGCTAGCTATGTGGTTGACACACATATATGCCGACTATTAGCTCACAGGTGCACGATGAGCTCACCCGGACGAGGGGCTAGCAACGTCACCGCTAAGAGCTAGCAAGCGCGCGCGACGTTACGAGCCTCACGCGTGTCGCGCGCCCGCCGCGGCCGGGCCCCGCGATAGAAGGGAAAGTGTGTAAAATCCAGTAATCTCTTTAACAATATATTCGTAGAGAGCACCGCCAAATAGATTCATTTGGCATAATGGACACGCGGTGGAAGCATCCATGGACGTCGATGGTCTGTGGGCCAACGGGGTGCGGGAAGACGTTTTTCGTAAAGAAATTCCTACGGTTCATCGAGGACATGAGCGACGTGCGATTCGCGCGCGTTCTCTTTTACTATGCAGAGTGGCAGGAGGGGTACAGGGAGTACGGGAGCGCTATAGAGTTTCACGAGAGACTGCCGCAAAACACCGATTACGGCAACGACCCACGCCCGAAACTCGTCATCATCGACGATCTCATGAGGGAAGCGTCCAATAACACGGTGATCGACCTTTTTACCAAAGGCAGCCATCATACGAACATAAGCGTTATCTTCATTACGCAGAATCTCTTTCATCAGGGGCCCGGGCAGCGCGATATCTCGTTGAACGCCAACTACATCGTTGTGTTTAAAAATCCGCGCGACGGAGCGCAGATACAGCATCTGGCGAGACAGGTGTTTCCTGAAAATCTACTACTACTCGATTTGAAGCAATCGACGCCCGATAACTGCCGCTTTCGCACGTGCATGTTTCCTTCGGACCCGTTCCACTACGTGTACGTACCGCGAAAGGGTATAAAGGGCGGTTACGCCGATCCAGACGTACCAGTCATTCGGTTGTAATGGTGTCCAGCACACGCTGCTCTATAGGGCGGAAGCACGCCACAGTGTTAAAGGCTATTTGCCACCTGGACAGCAAACAACGCAGCGCCTTGTTACGAGCGGCCGACCCACGCCTCGTCAACTGTATATGCGAATGCGCTCTGAATATCCTTCGCGGCAACGTACCTCTCAAGCCGACTCGGAAACGTCGCTTACGAAAACACGCACCGCTGCTGAGACGTTTATCCAGACCGGGTTCAGGAGTCAAAACTAGAAAACGCCTTATCGTTCAGAGCGGCGGTTTTCTACCTCTTCTGCTAGCACCCATACTGGGCACCGTCATATCAAAACTCATAGGGGGGGAGGGGGGGCGGATAGGATATACGCAGCGCAGGGCGAGAAAGAAAGAAAGAGCGATATGGAACATGCAAAAAAGGTGGTTCTCATCCCTCATGAGAGCGTGAATACCGTGCACCAACAGTACCGCCGTGCAGCACCTCATACGCACCAGCACAGTCAGGAGGGCATTGACACCGATAACAGCGTACAAACCCCTGGGACCCCCTTAAGCAGATTAGACGTGTCGATGAAGGAGATCCTACACTCGCCGAATTTCATTGACGAGCGCGAAAAGTGGAAGATGTACAATCAGGTGCTGCAGAGATATCTACACTTTATCGAGGACCTGCGAAATAACGTCGACGAGGATAGACGCGCCGATAGCGATAACAAGAAAAAAAATAACAATTCTGCGGAGGATAACGCCCGGAGCCCGACCGCCGATGCTGACGACGACGACATCATTGCCAGTGTACCCCAAAAGTACAGGACTAACGCGCGGCTCTTACTAGGCAGGTTGCGTAACGCTGGCTCACCACACATTTCGTGGAGTAAACAGGGCGTTACGCGTATCGGTGGTGCCGTCGTGCAGGACGCCAACACCGTTGATTTAATCAATGACGCTATGCGTGAGAGAAAAACGGCGAGACCGGCAGGGAGTCGGCAGTTTGCGCGGTTCCTCCGGACTACTGGTATACCGCGCGAATTTATTGGCAATCAGCGTCTATGGAAGGAGGGGAGCAACACGACGCCTCTCAGTAATCAGGCACGGCGCCGTGTAACTATCGTACCGCGCCCAATCGACACGACTCAGAGCTCGTCTACAGAGGAAGAATTTGGCAAGGCGGTTCAGGAAGTGTTTAGAGACTCCGGGGAAGAAGAGGTCGTGGGAAAAAGATATACACGATCCGTGTCGGCTAGTACAGCCAACGATACCGAGAAAAAGAGAAGATTAGAATGGTTAAGGCTGCTGTAAAACAGAAGAAGAAGTCGGATGATGACAGCCTTCTGAGGCGTCTTTATTACACAACCGCAGAGTCGTCTTCGTACGCCGGTATCGGTAACCTCGAGCGAGCGGTTAAGGGTAGGGTAAAGCGAGATTCCGTCGTACATTGGTTAGAGGCGCAAGACGCGTATACGTTGCATAAGCCCGTACGTCGCACGTTTCAGCGCCGCTCTTACGCCGTCAGCAATATCGACGATGTTTGGGAGGCCGATCTCGTGGATCTTCGCTCGTTGAAGGAGTACAACGATGGTCACACGTATATCCTTGTAATAATTGATGTACTCAGCAAATACGCTTGGGTCGAGCCTTTACGCGATAAGTTCGGTGCAACGGTAGCAGCGGCATTCCGGAGGGTTTTGGAACGTAGTAAGAATAGGATACCCGTGTACCTACAGACAGACAAAGGTAAAGAGTTTACCAATGGCGTACTGCAGCGTCTGCTCGAGGAGCTCGGCATAGGATTCCGCGTAGCGCGCAGCCCCGACGTAAAGGCAGCTGTCGTCGAACGCTACAATCGTACTCTGAAGGAGCGTATGTGGCGTTACTTTAGACATAGAAACACGCGGCGGTACATAGATATTCTTCAGAGCCTCGTGGAATCGTACAACACAACACGCCACTCTGCGATAAGAATGCGTCCAGTCGACGTAACCATGTATAATGCCGCTAAGGCCCGTATGAACCTGTCCATGCGATACGCCACAGCGAGCCCGCGTATCCCTAAATACGGTGTCGGTGACCTGGTACGCATCAGTAGCGCTAGGAGCCCTTTTGCGAAAGGTTACGAGGGGGGCTGGACTCGAGAGATTTTTAAAATTGTACGCCTACGTACAACGAGGGTACCACCCGTCTACATCTTAGAAAATCTCGCCGGCGAGGAGATTGGCGGCATTTTTTACGAGGAGAAGCTCGTTCGAGTCCGCAAGGACCTCGCAAAGGACACGTTTCTCGTCGATCGTGTGATAAAACGAAGCGGTCGTGGGAAAGCCGAAAAAGTACTGGTCAGCTGGGACGGTTACCCCGAGAAATTTAATTCGTGGATACCGGCTGCCCGCTGAAAGAACAATGAAGGACCAATTTTATCTCGTTCTGCCCAGTAACAGCAGTATGTCGTACTATCCCGAAAATAAAACTACCAGTTTTACCACGCATTTACCGCATCAGATCGATTTACACAGGGCATGGGCTGTTGCTCTGGTCGAAATACAGATCCCTATGACCTTTCTTCACGTGCCCGCAGCGCTAAAAGACTGGGATCACGTGGGCGTGGTCACCACCCGCACCAAACCGCGGAATAACCACAAAGAACCGATAGTAGGTCTTATGATGACGGGTTCTAACGTGGCGCACGGTGTTTATGACGATGTAAAGACACTCGTTGACGAAATAAACGGTACCAGGGCTATGAAGGGCCGTCTGAAATTAGAGCTCTGTAGAGACGGTTACGCGAGCGTATCGTTCGTCTCTACCAATAACGATCTAGACGACCCACACGAACTCAGACTCTGCCGATCTCTGGCGCGCATCCTAGGTTTTCCCGAATCGGTCGTGGTATCGAAAGCAAAGCCCGTTGTGATGGCCGATCAGCCGATTAGCCTGATCAACGCCCTACTTAAGATGCTTTTTGTTTACACCGATGTCTGCGAGCCGTATATCACCGGAGATGTCCAAACACCCTTGCTTCGTGTGGTTCCCCTGCAAACGGATAACAAATACGCGTACGCCGCCATGAAAGTGCTCTAGTTTTCACCGTTAAAGTATATACCACTGCTCCGCACAACTTTTCAAACGATCGACATCGATATAAGAGACCAACTAGGCGAACCTATACCATTCGAATCAGGGACGCTCTCCGTAACACTACACTTTAAACGGCTAGACTGATGGCTCATTACACCGATTATTACGATTCGCAGATCGGTGGGGGATATTCCACGAAATTTCGAGTATTCGCGGGGTCGCCTTATCAGCGAGGACATGGTATTGGTAGCTTTCTCGGTGGTCTGTTTTGGCATGTGTTACCTTTGCTATCGAGAGGAGCCCGAACCGTCGGTAAGGAGGCGGTGCGCGCGGGCATGAATATCTTGATAGACGTCAGCGAGCGCGGCGCTCCGCTGAAACAGGCGTTTCGCACCAGGGCCACCGAATCGGGTATGAATCTTAAACGTAAGGCGGAGGCGATAATTGACGAGCTCATGAAAGGATCGGGCTATAAAGCTGTAAAACGATCACGCGGCGCCCACTCTATCATCGGCGTCGCTGGAAGGAGCATCGCCTCAAAAGCTGCTAACAAGCGTAAGAGACGTACGGGAAAGAAGGCTGCTCCGCGTCGGAAAAAAAGTAGTAAAAAAATAAAGTCAAAAACTAAGAAACCCAAAAATCGTCGTATGGTCGCTGGTAAGAAAGTAAAGCGGAGTGTGCTGGATATCTTCTCCTAAACGCTACCTCTATCATGGCCTTTCTACACGCACATTCCTGCGAGTGTATGAAATCGGAGCTCGAGCTCTTTACACTGCCACCGACACAGACCACTATAGAGAGCGCCCAGTGGGTACACTAAAAGCCCATCTCATCGCTGACCGATGACTCGCCCATTGAGTTTGTCGTGCCGGGTAACGGCGACGAATACCACGATCTAGCCCACACCATGCTGAGTTTACCCGTGCATCTACGATCCAAGGATGCGTTAGCCCCTGACGCTCTGAACAAAGCAGCCCCTGTTAACAATCTGCTACACTCGTTGTTCAATCAGGTGGACGTTGTGACGTGTACCGCTCAACGGCGTCGCCTACAAATAATCCGTGGCTGCTCCCAACGTGCTGTAGTCAAAGAAAAGATCCGAAGATCTAATTGTTGGGCGTCAGGTGCGGCTTTCCCGCACCATCATCCCTCACCACGGCCGTTTTCAGGTCTCTCGGCGGCTCAGCCTCAGCGTACTGAAAATGGTAGAGGGGAACATGGGGGCGACGAGAGAGAATTTCGGAGTCAACGGATAGGTGCGCAAAATGATAAAACAGCGAGTAGAATACCGTTCCGTTTATTGCCATTAAATAAACGGCGGATTGTACAATACAAATCCCGTCGCGTACAGTCCAACGGCGGCTCACGACTATTCCGAGTCGTGATCTCTAGCCTGCCCAAGACCTGTCCCTACCTCGGTGTGCCTACCGAATTCGCGAATCCCCTCGCGATCCTAACAGGTCTCGTTGGAGTCGAGCCTTCCCGTCCTCGGGAGTGTGCCCTCCGACGTCGGTAGCCACGTGGGGCATCCGTGTGTTCGCACCACTCCCGCTCGGCTATCTTCTCGCGCAAGCTATTCTCTAAATAAGACCGCTCTCGCGGTACTTACCGAGAACTGGCTGTCCCATCAGTCCCGTACCAAATCCAAATCGTGGTGGCCGTGTCCCTTCCGCCTATCCCCGTGGTGCCGCATCCCGGCTCCACGAAGGTGTCCATCAAACACTCGGAATTTCCCACACTCGGCCACGCACTGGCACTAGACCACAAAAAACCGGGAGCCATGGTTCTATGCGAGAGATCCCGATAATCGCAATCCGCGATTATCCGACAGCTCCGCTATCGCCCGAGCACGGAAGAAGGACTCATTTTTCGCGGTCCGCCGGACACGCGTGTCCTTACGCACGGACTAAACGCGACACACTCTCTATCCTACCTACCGCTCTTCGCGGTAGGTCAAAAATCAAAACAAACTCCTCTCCGGCGCCCTCCCCGCGGACCCGCAAACCGTAGCCGATCAAAGTTCCCGGGGTACCGGCAGTGCGTCCTGGCGGTTGAGCACCCCTTACATTCGGGCTCTCAACCCAAAAGGGCCCTGTGCCTCCGCCGCCAGTCCACTGCTTTCCCCCGTTCCCTCTTCCCGAACCACGGACCTACGAACTCCTTGGAGATGGAGGCCGGAGGCACTGCCGTGCTGTCGGCAGCGCGGGGAGGTGCGGGGCTCTTGTAACGTGTCGTCCTGACACCACGTTCCAACGTGTTTCTTAATCAGAAACTCGTATCGCCGCCTAATAACGCGTACGCTTACAGGGCCTATATAGAGACGCTATTAAATTATCGGCCAGCCGCTAAGGGGTCACACCTCTCGAGCGTGCTCGGGTACGACGACACGCCCGGGCATATGGACGATACAGCGGGCAAGAATATGGGTCTCGCGAATAGGCAGGCACTGCGATGTGTTTAACCAAGAAAAATTTTTATTAAATGGTGTTGAGCTCCATTTACGCCTCGTACGCACGAAAGACGGTTTCTCCCAAATGAATCCAAAGAACGAGTGTTCTTTACATATAACGGAGGCCACGCTCCTCGTTAGACGCGCCAAAATAAGCCCCGGTATTCTAATTGCTCATTCTAAAATGCTATCAAAGACAACTGCAAAGTATCCACTTACTCGTGTGGAGGTCAAGGCACTGACGATGCATGCGGGTTTGCACGGTGGCACTATGGATAACGTGATTCTCGGCCAATTACCTAAGCGGATTATAATAGGCTTCGTCGATAACAAGGCCTTCAACGGCAACTATCAACTCAACCCGTCCAATTTTAAAAACTATCGTATTAATTTCCTATCGCTGTACGTCGACGGTGTTCAAGTACCCTCGAAAGCGTTGCAGACCGATTTCGGCAAATCCGGTCTTTACGTGGACGCGTATCATACCCTCTTCAGTGGCACGGGTATACACTTCCTCAACGAGGGTAATTCGATATCTAGGAACGCTTACGCAGACGGCTACTGCCTGTTCGTTTTCAATCTCACACCCGATCTCTCGGCAAATAGCAACACCCACTGGAACCTGATCAAGCACGGTAGTGTACGAATTGAGGTACGCTTCGACGAATCGCTGGCCACCACCGTGAACTGTATCGTCTACGCAGAGTACGATAACGTTCTGGAGATCGACGCCTCGCGGCAAATCGTCGTAGATTACGGCGGATAAACAATCGAAGAAAATACATAGGTCAGCAATTTGGGGTATGCGTCATCGTCTTTTTGTGCACTCTGTATCGCCTGTGATCGTCAGCATTGGCGTTAGTTTCTCGTTGAACGCCTTCGAGTTAGCACCGCAACGATGGATTTCGTGATCGAGATCGAGTACTTCAAAGACTCCGAGGGACGTCTGGCTCCGAAGGAGATCGGCGTTGTGGCTGTGGAAAGAAGATACATGGGCCACTGGATTGTTTCACCGCCCTGTGATTTCAATGAATTACCATCGGCGATCAGAAGCGAAAACAACACCATGACACGCTATCAGCATGGTCTAGAGTGGTTCGACGGCGGCATAACGTACAAACAGCTAGACACCAATCTCCGAAATATTGCCGGTATTTCGCGGCACATATACACGCGAGGTCCGGAGAGCGTACTTTTTCTGCAGACCGTTATGGCAAGGGAAGTTATAAATTTGGATGAAACCCCCGATAACTCACCATACGAGGACTTCCCACCGAATCGTGACCATTACGAGTGTATCGTTCACGCCTGTAAGGAGAGCCGGGGATCGTTCACCTGCGCTCTGAACAACGCATTGCGTCTTGAATTCTGGCTTCGAAATAACGGACCGCATATATGAACACGCTAGACCTTTACCTTGGCCTTCGCGGTATATCGGAGCATACGACGGGTGTCTACGCAGCTGATAGAATACCCCGAAGCTGGTCGAAACCCGCTGCGATTATCGCCAACACGGACGATCATACGAAGCCAGGAGCACATTGGGTTGCCATGTACGTGGACGCTGACGGAGACGGCTACTACTTTGACAGCTACGGATTACCACCGCTGAATCATCACCATGCATCGAGACTCCGACGGAACTGTCGATCCTTCCGATGGAACACCCAGCAGCTTCAGAGCGAGACGTCAACGGTGTGCGGCCAATTCTGTATGATGTTTCTACACTACCTCTCCTCAGGCTTCGGGATGCATGCCTTCCAGAATGTGTTTAGTGCTGATTTGCGGAAAAACGATAGAATTGCCCGAGAGTACTACGACGCTTTTGTGCGAAAGAAGCGTTTGGCGGATCGTCGGTATGCGCGAGATAATAAGATCTACGGTGGTGGCGGTGGTAGGGTGCAATATTCGCGGTGTAAATTAGTCTACACGAGTTAAGACCTGTTTCATGAAAAGGTGAGCGGTCTGTGCATTTAATTATATAAATTAAAGATATAATTTTGCTATTTTTTTATTATAAGCGTAATATAGTAGTAGTAGTGGTGTGGTAATAATATAGTAGTAGCGAATAAAATTAAAATAGTGTATAATAATAATAATAACAATGGTATATAAGCAATAATAATAAGTATGTAAGTAAAAAAAAAACGTATAATAGTAATAAATGTAATGTTAGTATGTAAGTAAAAAAAAAAAAAACGTATAATAATAAATGTAATCTATGCAAGTCTATTTTTTTATAACCTAACCTACCCTAACCTAGCCTAGCCGGACCTCCCCGTAGCCGTGGCGTATCAGGGAGTCCCTATGCCCCTCGTAATACATTACGCAGCTCGGGCATTCACCGGGTGCGTGCTCGCGAAACACGCTCCGCGCACAGGTGGTACAACGCCCCACATTAAACACCATCATAGTATCCAGCAGCAGGTAATGGATACTGTGGGACGTGTATGCCGCCTGATCGTGCGCGGGCAGTGCGAGCACGCACTCGTTGCACAGCTCCTCTTCCCTGTACGCGTAGATGTAGCCGTAAAGGCAGAGGCCATTATGTAGGGCCCCGAAGAATGCGTCGTCCGGCCTGGGCGATGGGGTGTCCCTATCGCCACCCACGCCGTCATCACCCCTTTCAAGTGCCATTCGTGGTGCCATTTCTAGAAACAAGGGTGAAAAACGAGAGTAAGCCTAAGGATTACAAAAAAAGTACATATATACTGTGACGTGGCATTTTCAAAATGCGCGTCACAGGATTGTTGTCATGGGAAGTTGGAGTGCGGGCTGGATTCACAGCCCGCTATTTGCATAAACGTCCACTGGCGGGGGTCGGGGAACCACCTAGAAAATATAAAATCTGTAAATTAATTATATCTAATTTTAACTTATACCTGAACGAGCCTACACTCACCAATACGAAGAACGGTGGAGCTGGATACCTGCGTGGGACGACATTACCGACCCCGGCGGGACGGCTATACCGACCGCTCGACCCGATCGCCACTGCTGGAGCCCGCCAAATTCAAATGACTCAACGCAGGCTGTCCATATCGCCGCTGCCGCCAACACCCGGAGCTCCCTGCAAAAGGGTTATGGTCTTACCTGCTTACACGCCAGGCGACTGCTGCTACCTCACCAAGGCTTTCCGGCTATTTGACAGCGGGAGGCGAGTTCGGAGTCACCGCATGCAAAGCCACTACGCCCAGGAAGAATCCTCGACAGAGACGGCTGAAGGGCCACCTCGACTCCCGTCCTAGGGGATCCTTGTGCCCTGTGGGCACGATAAGGCTTTCCCCAAAGACGTGGAGCGAGGCCCCGGTCAGTAACCTGTAAGGCACGGGAAGCTGTCACTCGGAGTAACATCGGTGTCTAAATTACGGAGTAGAGGGAGAAGCTCACTTACCTGCGGAGAGGTTGCATACGTTACCTGTGGCCGCCAATTATCTGGATCACCTGCACCGGCCAGCAACGGCCTTGAGCTATCACAACACCATTTCGGAGCATAACTGGGAAAAGTCGGAGAGGACGGCAGCACTCCCAAAACATCGCGACAATAACATCCGGACGACGGCATGACAGCGCGGAAGACGCCAGTACCGCCCTACGTCGAAGCGCCAGAGGGCTACGCGAAGGATGCGCACGCAACCACTTGGACGGTTGACGCTACCTGATAGGATTGCGAATCCTAGATCCTGACGATCTATTGTCAATACGCACCTAGGATTGGCGGAAGTAATCGCGGTGAATAAGTAACCAATTATAATCAGCAAAATTAAGGGTCGGGTAGGAGGATAGTACCCCGGGTGTCGGGAAAGGAATTGTAATCGTTCTCTTTCGTCGTGGACCTTCCTGCCAGGTGGGCGTTTTAGTCATCCCTCCGAAACGGCACTACCGAAAGTTTCCTTTGTATGGAGTACTCTTCTCTCTATTATTTGGTAAGCAGCATTTCTTGTAACCGAGTCCGAAACTCTTCACGCTCTCATCGGGAGTAATATTGTGATACGCTACCTAGTAGCGAGAGAGTGGCTAACTCCGGCCTAAAGGCCTGAACAAGCGTACCTCGGAAAGCTTCGTCGCCGGAGTATTAACTTAAGTATGCTAGTTCGCGAGTGATGTGTTAACTTATACTAGTGGTGGTTTCCCCGATTGCGGCCACGGCGAAGAGCCTGTTTTGTGTCGTCCGTTCGTGCTACATCACTTTACGTTTTATTAATTGGCGTGGATACACTTGTCCGGATATTTCCGTGAGTGGGAACGTACCGTTTGTCTTTTTGGTTGATCGGATCGCGCGTGTAAGATTTCCTCGTACGGATCATAATAAGAACGGCTACCTGGGATAGCATAAATCCCGCCGCGGCTACCTGAGTCCTTAGGACTACCGAAATTCTCGAGAATAGGAGTCAGACGGCAAGGCTTTACACGCTACCTGGAATAGCCTTGGCTCCCTTAGCGATAGGAGTCAATCTGAGTGTCGACCACGCGGTCTCGAATCGAATGTAGTATTAGGATTTTTCTTTGTTCTGTTCTATTGTCTTATATTACCGAATTTTATCTTTTGACGATATATTGACTTCGTTCAGTTTACTTATTGCGTGGATTGTACCACCTACATCGCCTGTATTCGTTGTGTTACCGGGAATGCGAAGGGCCCTGGGAAAGGAATAATATTGTAACCGGCAGTTCGGCCGTATTGGTGCGCGTTACCTCTACGCTCCTCGCTATCTATTTTCCGAACGCTGTAATCACCGAATCTTACCGCGACTACCTCTGGTAGCCCTTCCATACCTCTGTCGGGTTATAATTGTTTGTTATATTTTGGTTGCCAGGTGCAATAAAATTGTTAAGTTTTTGGTTACGTAATCCTGGCTTACGGCTCTTATTTCCTAATTACCCCGCCCCTCTCCTATACCTACCGGGGCTGAGCTAGTCAGACTTCCGCGACGCATCGGTCCTAGTATCGTTAGATTTTCGTTGCTTATCGCTACCTTAGTGCTTTTCATTTTCGTTACCTGGTGGCATCACTGGATGCCTGGCGCCCATCGGCATATCTCTCAGATTTCGTGTCGCTTTTGAATTCAAAGATACTGGACCGATCGAGCGAAGGTACTCTCTGTTCCCGAGTCTAGTTATCGTGACCCAATCTTAGGGAATCCGGGAACAGGTGTTACAATACATATGTATATGCAGGGTGTCCCAAAATTACCTGACTAACGGTGTATGGCGGTGTTCGGGAGGCACCACTGATCACGAAAATGACCTTCCTTTTGTCCGGAAGGTCATAGTTTTTAAATGGGAGCAGGTCAAAGTTGACCAATTAGAGGAAGCTGTCAAGAGAAATGTAGGCACCTGCGAACTCTGAGTTTTCTTCCCTCGCTTTTGTTTCTCGGTATCTTGTTTCTTGTTTCCAATAGGCATGTCTTCGGCTGACGTCATCCTGCCCGAAGCCACCGAGAAACAAAAGCGAGGGAAGAAAACTCAGAGTTCGCAGGTGCCTACGTTTCTCTTGACGCCTTCCTCTGATTTGTCAACTTTTACCTGCTCTCATTTAAAAACTATGACCTTCCGGGCAAAAGGAAGGTCAGTTTCGTGATCAGTGGTGCCTCCCGAACACCGCCATACCCCGTTGGTCAGGTAATTTTGGGACACCCTGTATATATATTGTGACGTATTTTTACGCGATCGACCTCACCGGAAAATATGAGGATGACCGGTGCACAACTTTACGCGATTCCTACGCGTTCCAGGCAACCCAGGGGCTAACAAAATTTACTCTCGAAATACCTACGGTATTGTTGGGCGCCAGGTTCCAAAACGGGAACCACGTATTAGTTCCTACGGTTTTCTTCGCATGCCTACGTTGGCTAACTCAGCTACGCGGAGGCGGCGGGGTTCGGAACAATAGGTCGGATGGGTCAGACGATCACGTGACACACAAAATCAGTCGAACACTTCGATTTCAATAAATGGTTCGGTTTATTAAATAAGATCGGCGGCGCGAAGCGCGACGATTTTATACAATACCGAATTCAGGAGTTACAAAAGAAAATGGTAATTCAAGATAAATCGAAACGACAAAACAAAAGTACAATAAAAAAAAATTAGTAACGGGTACTTCGCGAGTAGATACACACCACCATTGGCCGTCACAACAAACCCCCACCACTGTCCCCTATGAGTCATAGAGCGCATCGCGTTGGGTCCCCCCGCGCTGCACTATGGCGCCACCCCCTCGCCCATGTGGGCGGCTCTCCCCACTACCGTCCTATACCGAGCTCCCCCCATCACGCGGCCCTGGTCCTAAGGCCCGAAACCCCCCGTAGCAACAGTGCTGCATGTCCTCAGGGGCCTAGCACGGTCGGTAACTATGCACTGACCGCCGGTCGGTAACTTTTTTTTTTAATTATCCTAAGGAGGTAAGTGCTGAAGTAGACCAGTGTTTATGTAAGAAATGCTATATATATATTATAAAAACTGCCTGATGTGATACATTTTTGATGATTAGCCTGAACCCTGTATAGAGGAATACGCTTAATGTTTTTTCCCTACCACCCGTTACCATTATTGACAAGATATGAGGAGATGGAGGTGAAGGAAACAGAAAAGAAGAAAAATAGATATTTTAAATATAGTATATTGTATATTGCAAGAAACAGTAGCTGTACATATTTATTAAGAGAATAAGTCCTTAAGCATGGCCATTCTGGACAGCCGTGGCGCTCCGCACGAAGGAGAGGTACTCGTGGTTATACAGGGAGAGTAGCTCCACCAATAGCTGATAAAGAGCCGGCGACCACAGGCCTTTCTTTTCCAAAACCAGCCGAAGATCGGTGAATATGTTGGCCCTGGAGGGGTCATCCCCGCGGCGATCGAGCTCCGCAATCAGCGTGTCTTTGCAGCTGTTAGCGCTGTCGGTGATCTCGCGTAGTCTGCTTATTTGGACGGTCACGCAGCGCAAGACCCTTTGGAGATTTAGGTACGACACCCTCTTCATAACGACCATGGGTGTGTACGCTCTAGCTCTTTTAACGCCCAAGTCGTCGCTACTCGTAGATAGCGGTACAGATGGTTTGAAAATAATGGCCCGCTCGCCATACGAGTACGTGAAGATTATTTCGTGAGCGGGCGTGGCAATAGGTGTGTTAAAATCCTCAGGTACTTCCTTCATGTTGTCCTCGGCGACGAAGAACTTGTCGATGCCGGGGAAGTGTTCGGCGACGATACCCCACTCGCTAGGTTCAAACTCCACACCGGAATAATCTTGATTAACGAGGCGTATTATAGGCGACAAGCCTCCCGATCGATTTAAAGAGAAGCCGGTAATTATTTGTTTCGAAAACGAGCGGTTTAACCCGTACACAGTGGACAGTAGTACTTGCTTCTTGTACCTGGTGATTGTAGGAAGCGATAGTATACGATCAGTACGGGTGTCTGAGCAGTACTGCCTAAGGCGGTATCTAAAAAACGGATCATCGAAATATCATTGAACATATACCCCCACCACCACAGCCTCCGCCACACACTGTATTCACAGGATACAGCGGACAAAAAGTACATACCCTTGACAGAGTATTCTGCTGATACCGTAGGATGTATCAGAGATGACTAGATACTGATACCCTATAGCGAGTGAGTCACTCCCGCGTGCATCTACATCAGCGTTAACATGATCCAGCGGCACGCGCGAGCGTCCACTGATGTACAGTCTGAGAGAGTCAGTAGAATCGCTACAGAGGTACACTGCACAAAGAAATTTATAAAGTTGTACGAAGAAGAAATGGCGCACTACGACGGCGAGGAATTTTTGCGGCATAGGCGTATACAAAGGGCGAAGACACGAGCCCTCTACCGCTACGCAAACCCCGAACAATATCCAGAGGAAGAGACCATACGAGAGTGGCTGCGATTAGGTCATTTAACGGGTGTACCGCTAGTATCGATATACATGTCGAAACCGGGAGCCCCGGACGCTAATGAGCTATACGGTGATAATCCTGACATGATCTGCCGCAAGGGTTGGGCCTCTGGTGTGAGGCCAGTGATACTACCGGAGCTATCTATCGCTGCTATACTGGACAAGGGATACCGCGATTTCACACGGTGTAGCGTGACGCTGGGTTTTATCGGTGATCAGCGTTGTAACGATAGCCCTTCGCACAGCGCGTATGCACCCACGAGTGGCTGGCAAAAGACGAGTGGCGTATGTCCGACGATGGTGCCCCAAGTGCCGCATCACATATCGACGCCCGATGATCAGGTCAGCCCTAGCGATGCTACGAAGCAGGTGTGAACGGCCCGCACCGGAGGAGTTACCGCGTCACGCACCTATGCGTCTGGAATCGCAGGCGTGGTTGGCGGCATTCAATCACCTCGAGAAATTACGCGAAAGCTGCATCACCCTATGGTGTTTGAGGGCTATGCGGGCCTACGAGACAGCGCTACACGCTCTGGAGAAACGATGCAGTCTGACAGAGTTTATAGGGTGCGTTACCCTGGCGACACGGGATGGTCCACCACACCTGAAACATAAGGAATGCCGAACGAGCGTGGTCAGCATGCCCAGCGGCCTTTACGCGTACCTGGAAGCACTCGACGACACGTGGGATGTCTATACAAGCCACGATGTGTACGATGAGGAGGGAGAGCACGCGGAGGAATCGAACAATTTGGGGTACTATGCAATGGACACACGAACAGCAGCCCGACGCAACATTCGACACGTACGGTGTATGGCAATTTTTCGCGACGAGAGCTGCGAGACACTACTGCAAGATGGTCGTGTCGGAAAGGATATCGCCGTGCAACTCATAGGTGGCGATATCGATGAGTTCGATACTGTAAAAGATTGGTTCGATCTTCTGGTAGCTACGGATTGTAAAACAGAGTAACACGATACGCGTCTCTGACCCTTACATCGCGATGGAGAGAGAGAGAGAGAGATGGTGATGCAGGCTGGAACGGTGTGCGTCAGCAGATCGCTGCAACTACCGATGCATCACCTCTATACTGTTTTACACGTATTACGGATACACGGTATTTCGGGATCGGTGAACGAACGATCGATAAATTCTGTATATATATTTGTCTGTTTCCTACGATTGAAACGTTTTACCCGATTTTACCCGATTTCCGACGGATAACGCTGCCCTAAGAGAATCGTGATTTTTTTTACCGCTGAATCAGCTGTTTTGCATGGTCACGTTTTAAGACACTGGTTTGAAATTAATATCGCAACGAGTGTAAGATGGGTCCGGGCTAGATGTACCCTGCTTTAGTTCGTATCACGACGTCCCGGTAGACAGACTGATCACCTACAGCAATCAACAGTTTAAAAAAAAATGTCATCTGTAACGCATATTCGCGAATGTATTGTCGATTTTGTAAAGACCCGCCGTCTGATAACGCCTACAAACGCGCGATTATTCTCGCCGGCGTGGTGCAGAGAATTAAGATATTTTGGTTTACGTACGTTAACTCTTAGATTAAAAACTGTATTTGCCCATTGCACTCTACGCGTGCTAGCCAGGGGTCACGAGAGAGGGTATTTTAAAAACGACCCGTACATACTCTCGTTAGCCGTAGCGTGTATTAACAAACGGGGAGTGCGCGATAATCGTATCACCAGGGCTATTATAGCCGATCATGCGTTCCACGAAGGTATGTATTTTCCACCTGCCGGTAATATTGCTTAAATAAACTGCTTTTAAAAAATAAATAAATTTTACAAGAATTGACGCGATTTCGCAACGACGACGCACCCGAGGAGGAGGACCGGTTGCTTTTAGGATGCCTCAATCGGGTGGAGGAGGAGATTTACCCGGAGCCAAGCACCAGCACAGCGGTGATCCACTACGTAAACGGTAAAGCATATACTTTTTAAAAAAAAAAGTTTACGCCTAATATACGTTTTTTAAAAAAGTGCCAGGACCATCGACAGCCCTGAACACGCGAGCGGCTGAAGAAGAAGAAGGAGAAACACGTTACGACACACAGGGTATGTGTCATACAGCGTCGAAAAAAAAAAGAAAAAATGTGTTGTGCTATTCATAAATTTTCACAGACGCGTTCATGGCTATAGCGTCGGACGCCGACGAAGACGGCGACAACGACGACCAGGATGATGTCGACGATCGCTCCACCGCTTCCAACGATTCAAACGAGCACGATCCAGGTAATAATGTTAAAGTACAGAAACCGCTGAAAATTTATTTGTGTGAAAATAATAAAAATAAAAAATTGTAGATTCGCTTGATACGGATATAGACAGCGATAGTCGGGACCCCGTGGTACAGGGTGCCCTGCTACCACCGCCTGATCAGGCCAATGCTGAAGAACCGATACTCTGGGTTGCCAGGAACGGTGTGCACGTAGCGGCGGATGCCGACGAGGTTGCTGAAGTATTAGCAGAGCTCGATGCCGATGATGATGATGATGATGAGAATCCAAACGACCCGGAAGAAGGTATCGTGAAAAGCTATGTTCCTTAGCGTTTAACGCTTTTTTTTTGTCGAAATTGCTAACTTTAAAAATGTAGGGGGTGATGAAAGGCAGTTAGACGCGCTATTCTCATACATAGGGTCAATGCTTAATCCTCGCGAGGAATGAGAAGTCAGTATGCGCTTAACACTTTTTTTTGTTTAACAAGTAAAAAATAAAAAACTTTTTTTTTCCAAACGTTAGATGCAGAGGACGACGGGGTATGTCGACAGATCGGTGGTGGCCCCCTTCTTCGACCGCAGAGCGACAACGATGACACCGCCGAAGATATCGATAACGACGTGCTACCGCCTGGCTATAGATTTATAATACTGTCCGAAACGACGCGTCGTATAAATAGGTTCCGTTTAGACGGGCGTGAAATAGCAATGGCTATCCGGAGGCCGCCCGAAGACCCTGATACAAATACGGTATCATGGTTACACGGGGCAGTCAGAGATATACACGCGTACCTCACAAGCTCGTGTACCGCGCGGGACTATATAGGTCTAACGATCAAATCCGACAGTTTTGCGTGCGGGGCAGCGTGGCTGTCGTACAGACCGGCTCGAGAACTTCTCGAACACGATGTGTGGGGTGTGATATCGTCCGTCGCACAGAGCGCTCAGGCATTCCAAATTGATAGGTCTTTCGTCATCGAATCGTGTATAGTCGAAGTACCGCGGGGTACAGGGCGCGTGCGATTAACACACGAATTTGTAAAAAAACACTCGATACTGACCATAGCGAATAGCGATAACCTCTGTCTACCTAGGTCGCTCGCTGTGGCGATGGTACACGCTGAACGCGGGGAGGTGCGCTCTGGGGAGTTGCATGAGCGATGGAACGCGGTACGGGGTCAACGGAGTAAATTACAAAAACAATTTGCTCTCGAACTTGTGACAAACGCGTGTGTAGACATACCATCGGACGGGTGCGGTATTCCAGAAATTGATAAATTTCAAAGGTACCTAGCCCCGAGGGGTATAGCAATCGTTGTTTACGATTTTGACACCATAGGCAGCGGCGAGAAACCGCTGTACGACGGTTCGCAAGCAGTTGATAACGCGTACGGATCAGGGAGACCACGGCAAACGCTCCGCATCCTGTATTATAATAATTCGCAGCATTATCAGCCTATTTTAAATATGCGGGGTGCGGTCGGTAGTCGCGGTTTTTGCATACCATGTAACAAATCTTACACGCACGAAACAGAGCATAAGTGTTCCCACAAATGCGCTAGATGTTCCGGAAAACCGGCCTGCGATTCGGCTCTCTCTACATTGCATTGTCGCGAGTGCCATAGGTACTTTTTTGGCCAAATCTGTTTCGATAACCATATAAACACGCTATTTATCAAACAGAAGGGAAAAGAAAAGAGCGTATGTCAGGCCGTTCGCAGCTGTCCACAGTGTCTCAGACCGCTTCAAAGAGCGCTGCGTAAACACTCTTGCGATAAGGTGTACTGTAGAGTCTGCAAGAGCGTTAACAAAGTAGGCCATCAGTGTTACGTCAGACCGGTAAAAAAGGCGGCTGTGGAAAAAAATATTCTATTCATTTTTTACGATTTTGAAACACAGCAGATACAGAAGCTACCCGGTGACGACACGGTACGCATCCACACGCCAAACCTGTGCGTCGTTCAGCAAATGTGCACAGCATGCATAAACGATACAGATCTCGCGAGGGTATGTCCGGCCTGCGGTGTACGCGAATACGTCTTTGAAGATGATCCCGTAAGGCAGTTTGTAGATTACGCGTGCGATCCTAAAAGAAAATCGTTTCAGAGAGTGATCTGTGTGGCGCATAACGCCAAGGGTTTCGACGCGCAGTTTATACTGAAGCATATCGTGAAGCGTAAACGGAAAACTCTAAAACCACCGACGCTGATACTCAGTGGCACGAGTATCATAATGATGAAGACGGGTCGTGTAACATTCATAGACAGTCTTAATTATTTTTACATGCCTCTGAGTGCACTACCGAAAGCCTTCGGCCTCGCGGATGCGGTCGGTTTGAAACAAAAAGGTGTCTTTCCGCATCTATTCAATACTCCCGAGAATCAGCATTATATCGGTCCTCTACCACCACTCGAGTTTTATTCACCCGACACGATGCCTACGGCTCAACGTAATCAATTCTTAGTATGGTATAACGAACAACGGTCTGCGGGCTACGTATTTAACTTTCGAACAGAGTTTATTGATTACTGTAGATCCGACGTCACCATACTCAGACAGGCATGCGTTTCTTTCCGCGCAATGTTTCTCCAACACGGTAGCGTTTGTCCTTTCTCGGAGAGCACCACCATAGCCTCAGCGTGTTCGAGAGTTTTTAGAAAAAACTTCTTGCGGGACGAACAGATAGCCATTTTACCACCGGGTGGATACCGCTACTGCGAGAAACAATCACGTAAGGCCCTGTTATGGCTCCTTTCGCTGGAGCATCGTTGGGGTTGTACCATAGTTCACGCAGGGCGCACTCGGGAGTACCGTCTACCGGAGGGCACGCCCGTCGACGGCTACTACCATGACACCGATACAGGTCTGCGACACGTCTTGCAGTTTCAGGGCTGCTTCTGGCACGGGTGCCCAAAATGTTATCGCAAAAACAGGGATACGCGGTTGCACACGGGCGAATCTATGGATGCGCGCTTCGAGAGAACGCAGGCTACGAATGATAAGATCCGATATCTCGGTTACGAACTGGCGGAAATCTGGGAGTGTGAATTCGATAGCTGGATAAACGAGCCGGCACAGGCCGCATTATATAGAGCATTGAATGAGAACCCGCTGGTAGCGCAACTACCGCTGGAACCTCGCGATGCTTTCTTCGGTGGGCGTACAGGGAATACCGTCAGTTTTTACGAAGTCGAGGGGTCTGAGAGGATACACTACGTAGATGTGTGTTCGCTCTACCCCTTCATATCGAAAACGGGGAAACTCCCTGTAGGTCACCCTAGAGTGTACGTGGGCGACGATTGCCGCGAACTAACGGGTGATCACAATAACATCGATAGCGTAGAGGGCCTTATTAAGTGTGTCGTGTTACCACCGCGAGATCTGTATCACCCCGTGCTACCGACGCGCATGCACGGTAAATTACTCTTCGCACTGTGTCGTTCCTGTGCAGAGTCAACGCTGCAGGGCTCGTGTCCTCACGAGAATCCTGAGGATAGAGTATTCGAAGGGACATGGGTTGTGGACGAGGTTAGACGTGCTGTACGTAAAGGGTATCAAATAACGGCGATACACGAGATATGGCAATACGAGATCACCCGGTACGATCCGGCCACGCGAACGGGCGGTCACTTTGCCGACTACATAAATACATTCCTGAAGATTAAGCAGGAGGCTAGCGGGTGGCCGTGTGAGTGCAGCGACGACGAGTCAAAGAAGCTGTATGTAGAGGAGTACGATCGGGTCGAGGGTATTCGACTAGACCCTGCTAACATAAAATCAAATCCCGGTCTGCGGGCAGTCGCCAAACTATGTTTGAATTCCTTTTGGGGCAAGTTCGGGCAGCGCGAAAATCTACCTAAAACGGAAATCGTAACGACTCGTCAGAAGCTCGTGAGTTTGCTTACGTCCCCGGAGGTCGAAATTACGGGTATTTTACCCGTAGATGACGAAATACTCTACGTCAACACGAGTAGCACGAGCGAATCGGTGATACCCACAGCGTACACAAACGTCGTTATAGCCGCGTACACCACGGCTCAAGCTCGTCTTAAGTTATATGACTATCTCGAAAAATTAGATCGCCGTGTACTATATTACGACACCGACTCGTGTATATACGTATCGGGTGGCCGTCACGCCGATAACGCTTACGAGCCGCCGCTCGGCAGTCTTTTAGGCGATTTAACGGACGAGTTGGAGTCGTACGGTGTTGGTAGTTATATCACGTCTTTTGTATCGGGAGGCCCGGAATTTTACGCGTACCGGGTACGTAAGCCAGACGGTTCTCACGCAGAGGTCTGCAAAGTCAAAGGTATCACGATCGACCACGCGACGAGTCTCGCCATTAATTATGACTGGATACGGTCTTATGTAACGGGAGAGACGAGCGAGCCTGTTGTTTTACACTATGACGCGATACGCCGTACTCCGTTTCACGACGTAGTTACACGCCTCGAATCAAAAACGTGTAAACCGACCGAACTTCAAAAACGGCGGCGCGACGGTCGTTTCGGATCCCTACCGTACGGCTTTATATAACTAGTATTACCAAAAAATTGTACAAATGTATATACAACCCTGAACAATATTTTACCGTACAGCCTTATGTAACTGATATTACCAAAAAAATGTACAAATGTATATACATCGCCTGTACAATAATAAAACATATTTATTTGTAAAACAAAAAACCTCTTTATCGATCTATTCCCGAAGGCTCCACCAACCCGCCCATGTTATTTATTTTTTCAGTGGCGCTTCGGACATGCTAGCCTTGCGCTATGGCTAGCTATGCGGCTGACACACGTACATGGCGCCTATTAGCTCGCAGGTGCACGATGAGCTCACCCGGACGAGGGGGCTAGCAACGTCACCGATAAGAGCTAGCAAGCGCGCGCGACGTCACGAGCCTCACGCGTGTCGCGCGCCCGCCGCGGCCGGGCCCCGCGATGGAAGGGGGAGCGTGTAAAATCCAGCAGACTCTTTAACAGTATATTCGTAAAGAACACCGCCAAATAGCCTCATTTGGCATAATGGACACACGGTGGAAGCACCCGTGGACGTCGATGATCTGTGGGCCAACGGGGTGTGGGAAGACGTTTTTCGTAAAGAAATTCCTACGGTTCATCGAGGACATGAGCGACGTGCGATTCGCGCGCGTTCTCTTTCACTATGCAGAGTGGCAGGAGGGGTACAGGGAGTACGGGAGCGCTATAGAGTTTCACGAGGGACTGCCGCAGAACACCGATTACGGCAATGACCCACGCCCGAAACTCATCATCATCGACGATCTCATGAGGGAATCGTCCAATAACACGGTGGTCGACCTTTTTACCAAAGGCAGCCATCATAAGAACATCAGCGTTATCTTCATTACGCAGAATCTCTTTCATCAGGGGCCCGGGCAGCGCGATATCTCGTTAAACGCCAACTACATCGTTGTGTTTAAAAATCCGCGCGACAGAGCGCAGATACAGCATCTGGCCAGACAGGTGTTTCCTGAAAATCTGCGCTTCGTACAGGAAGTCTACCGCGATGCCACGGCCCAACCGCATGGCTATCTACTACTCGATTTGAAGCAGTCGACCCCCGATAACTGTCGCTTTCGCACTTGCGTGTTTCCTTCGGACCCGTTTCACTACGTGTACGTACCGCGAAAGGGTATAAAGGGAGGGCACACCGATCGAGACGTACCAGTCATTCGGTTGTAATGGTATCCGGCGCACGCTGCTCTATAGGGCGCAAACACGCCGCAGTGTTAAAGGCTATTTGCCATCTGGATAGCAAACAGCGTAGCGCTTTGTTACGAGTGGCCGACTCACGACTCGTCAACTGTATATGCGAATGTGCTCTGAATATTCTTCGCGGTAACGTGCCTCTCAAGCCGACGCAGAAACGCCGCTTACGAAAACACGCATCGCTGTTGAGACGTTTATCCAGACCGGGTTCAGCCGTCAAAACTAGAAAACGTCTTATCGTTCAGAGCGGCGGTTTTTTACCTCTTCTGCTAGTACCCATACTAGGCACCGTCATTTCAAAACTCATAGGGGGAGGCGGCTAGGGGTATACGTCACGAAGAGCGAGATGGAGCATGCCAAAAAGATGGTTCTAATCCCTCAGGAGAGCGTGGAGCAGCAGCACTACCGGCCAATGCCTCATACATCCCACCACCAGCACCACCAGTAGCAGGAGCAGGGTGTCGACACCGTAAACACCGTGCAGACCCCCGGGACCCCCTTAAACAGATTAGACGCATCCATGAAGGAGATCCTACACTCACCGAATTTCATCGACGAGCGCGAAAAGTGGAAGATGTACAATCAGGTGCTGCAGCGTTATCTACACTTTATCGAGGATCTGCGAAATAACGCCGACGAGGATAGGCGAGGCGATAACGATGCCAAGAAAAAAAATAACAGTTCTGCGGAGGATAATGTCAGGAGTTTGACCGACGATGGCGACGACGACATCATCGCTAGCGTGCCCCAAAAGTACAGAGCTAAGGCTAAGCTTTTACTAGGAAGGCTGCGCAACGCTGGTTCGCCACGCATCTCGTGGAGTAAACAGGGTGTTACGCGTATCGGCGGCGCCGTCGTGCAGGACACCAACATCGTGGATTTAATCAACGATGCTATGCGTGAGAGAAAAACAGCGAGACCGGCGGGGAGTCGCCAGTTTGCGCGGTTCCTCCGTACTGCAGGTATACCGCGTGAATATATCGGCAATCAACGTCTATGGAGGGAGGGGAGCAACACGACGTCTCTCGGTAATCAGACACCGCGCCGTGTAACAATCGTACCGCGCCCAATCGAGCAGACTCAGAGCTTGTCTACAGAGGAGGAATTCGGCGAGGCGTTTCAGGAAGTGTTTAGAGACTCCGGGGAAGAAGAGCGCGTGGGGAAAAAATATACGCGATCCGCGTCGGCCGGTACAACCACCGATAGCAAGAAAAAGAAAAGATTAGAATGGTTAAGGCTGCCGTGAAACGGAAGAAGAAAAAGATATCGGCTGATGATAGCTTTCTGAGGCGTCTTTATTACACGCCAGCAGAACCGTCTTCGTACGCCGGTATCGGTAACCTAGAGCGAGCGGCTAGGGGCAGGGTAAAACGAGATTCCGTCACGCGTTAGTTAGAGGCGCAGGACGCGTATACGTTGCATAAGCCCGTGCGACATACGTTTCAGCGTCGCTCTTACACCGTCAGCAATATCGACGACGTTTGGGAGGCCGATCTTGTGGACCTTCGATCGTTGAAGGAGTACAACGATGGTTACACGTATACAGAGTGTATCACCAGGAATGCACGTTTGAGATTTGCGGTGAAACGGTGCACAATTTTGAAAATCTGATGTCACAACCATTGAATATTTTTTGATTGCGCATCGAATGGGCATATTATTATTGTTCGCTCAACTTCCGGTCGCAAATAAAAAAAATTATCTTCGCCATTTCAAATGATATTGAAACAAGTTAAATGCAAAAGTTGTAGAGCAAGAAAAAATAATAGAGATGAAAAAAAAATTCGGACGGATTGCACACATAATAAGAGAGATATTTGCGTCCGAATTTTTCTCATTTTTTGACAAATTTCTGATACTGGAGGAACGCCTTAGCTTCGTGCAGCAGCTTCACGCCGAACTCACGATTCGCAATTGTTTTGAGGTAAGCGTTCAGTCAGACGCAAACCCGTACAAGGTGGCTAAAACATACTACAATGCTATCTTTCATTACAAGTTAGAAGCCAAACTATTCCTGCTGTAGATTTCCGTGATCCTGGAAGTCGGTTTTCGAGTCTTCGTCTTCCTGGACGTGGATTTTCGAGACTTCGTGTTCCTCGTCGTAGATTTTGGAGTCCTCATGTTCCTCGTTGTAGACTCCAAAATCTACGACGAGGAACACGAGGACTCCAAAATCTACGACGAGGAACACGAGGACTCCAAAATCTACAACGAGGAACACGAGGACTCCAAAATCTACGACGAGGAACACGAGGACTCCAAAATCTACGACGAGGAACACGAGGACTCCAAAATCTACAACGAGGAACACGAGGACTCCAAAACCTACGACGAGGAACACGAGGACTCCAAAATCTACGACGAGGAACACGAGGACTCCAAAATCTACAACGAGGAACACGAGGACTCCAAAACCTACGACGAGGAACACGAGGACTCCAAAATCTACAACGAGGAACACGAGGACTCCAAAATCTACGACGAGGAACACGTAGACTCCAAAATCTACGACGAGGAACACGAGGACTCCAAAACCTACGACGAGGAACACGAGGACTCCAAAATCTACAACGAGGAACACGAGGACTCCAAAATCTACGACGAGGAACACGTAGACTCCAAAATCTACGACGAGGAACACGAGGACTCCAAAATCTACAACGAGGAACACGAGGACTCCAAAATCTACGACGAGGAACACGTAGACTCCAAAATCTACGACGAGGAACACGAGGACTCCAAAATCTACGACGAGGAACACGAGGACTCCAAAATCTACAACGAGGAACACGAGGACTCCAAAACCTACGACGAGGAACACGAGGACTCTAAAATCTACGACGAGGAACACGAGGACTCCAAAATCTACAACGAGGAACACGAGGACTCCAAAACCTACGACGAGGAACACGAGGACTCCAAAATCTACAACGAGGAACACGAGGACTCCAAAATCTACAACGAGGAACACGAGGACTCCAAAACCTACGACGAGGAACACGAGGACTCCAAAATCTACAACGAGGAACACGAGGACTCCAAAATCTACAACGAGGAACACGAGGACTCCAAAATCTACAACGAGGAACACGAGGACTCCAAAATCTACGACGAGGAACACGTAGACTCCAAAATCTACGACGAGGAACACGAGGACTCCAAAATCTACAACGAGGAACACGAGGACTCCAAAATCTACAACGAGGAACACGAGGACTCCAAAATCTACGACGAGGAACACGTAGACTCCAAAATCTACAACGAGGAACACGAGGACTCCAAAACCTACGACGAGGAACACGAGGACTCCAAAATCTACGACGAGGAACACGAGGACTCCAAAATCTACAACGAGGAACACGAGGACTCCAAAACCTACGACGAGGAACACGAGGACTCCAAAATCTACAACGAGGAACACGAGGACTCCAAAATCTACAACGAGGAACACGAGGACTCCAAAACCTACGACGAGGAACACGAGGACTCCAAAATCTACAACGAGGAACACGAGGACTCCAAAATCTACAACGAGGAACACGAGGACTCCAAAATCTACAACGAGGAACACGAGGACTCCAAAATCTACGACGAGGAACACGTAGACTCCAAAATCTACGACGAGGAACACGAGGACTCCAAAATCTACAACGAGGAACACGAGGACTCCAAAATCTACAACGAGGAACACGAGGACTCCAAAATCTACGACGAGGAACACGTAGACTCCAAAATCTACAACGAGGAACACGAGGACTCCAAAACCTACGACGAGGAACACGAGGACTCCAAAATCTACGACGAGGAACACGAGGACTCCAAAATCTACAACGAGGAACACGAGGACTCCAAAACCTACGACGAGGAACACGAGGACTCCAAAATCTACAACGAGGAACACGAGGACTCCAAAATCTACGACGAGGAACACGTAGACTCCAAAATCTACGACGAGGAACACGAGGACTCCAAAATCTACGACGAGGAACACGAGGACTCCAAAATCTACAACGAGGAACACGAGGACTCCAAAATCTACGACGAGGAACACGTAGACTCCAAAATCTACGACGAGGAACACGAAGTCTCGAAAATCCACGTCCAGGAAGACGAAGACTCGAAAACCGACTTCCAGGATCACGGAAATCTACAGCAGGAATAGTTTGGCTTCTAACTTGTAATGAAAGATAGCATTGTAGTATGTTTTAGCCACCTTGTACGGGTTTGCGTCTGACTGAACGCTTACCTCAAAACAATTGCGAATCGTGAGTTCGGCGTGAAGCTGTTGCACGAAGCTAAGGCGTTCCTCCAGTATCAGAAATTTGTCAAAAAATGAGAAAAATTCGGACGCAAATATCTCTCTTATTATGTGTGCAATCCGTCCGAATTTTTTTTTCATCTCTATTATTTTTTCTTGCTCTACAACTTTTGCATTTAACTTGTTTCAATATCATTTGAAATGGCGAAGATAATTTTTTTTATTTGCGACCGGAAGTTGAGCGTACAATAATAATATGCCCGTTCGATGCGCTATCAAAAAATATTCAATGGTTGTGACATCAGATTTTCAAAATTGTGCACCGTTTCACCGCAAATCTCAAACGTGCATTCCTGGTGATACACTCTGTATACTTGTAATAATCGATGTACTTAGCAAATACGCTTGGGTCGAGCCTTTACGTGATAAGACCGGTGCGGCGGTAGCCGCGGCATTCCGGAGGGTTTTGACACGTAGTAAGAATAGGATACCCATGTACCTACAGACAGACAAAGGTAAAGAGTTTATCAACGGTGTACTGCAGCGTCTACTCGAGGAGCTTGGTATAGGATTCCGTGTAGCGCGCAGCCCCGACGTAAAGGCTGCTATCGTCGAGCGCTACAATCGTACTCTGAAGGATCGTATGTGGCGCTACTTCACGCATAGAAACACTCGGCGGTACATAGATATTCTTCAGAATCTCGTGGACTCGTACAACAGGACACGCCACTCCGCGATAAGAATGCGCCCGGTTGACGTAACCCTGTATAATGCCGCTAAGGCTCGTATGAACCTATCTATGCGATACGCCACAGCGCGCCCGCGTGTCCCTAAATACAGTGTCGGCGACCTGGTACGCATCAGTAGCGCTAGGAACCCTTTTGCGAAAGGTTACGAGGGTGGGTGGACTCGAGAGATTTTTAAAATCGTACGCCTAGGTACAACGAGGGAACCACCCGTCTACATCTTAGAAGATCTCGCCGGAGAGGAGATTGACGGTATTTTTTACGAAGAGGAGCTCGTTCGAGTTCGCAAGGACCTCGCAAAGGACGCGTTTCTCGTCGATCGTGTAATAAAACGAAGCGGTCGTGGGAAAGCCCAAAAAGTACTGGTCAGTTGGGTTGGTTACCCCGAGAAATTTAATTCGTGGATACCGGCATCCCACTTGAAGAACAATGAAGGACCAATTTTATCTCGTTCTTCCCAGTAACAGCAGTATGTCGTACTATCCCGAAAATAAAACTACCAGTTTTACGACACATCTACCGCATCAGATCGATTTACACGGGGCATGGTCTGTTGCTCTGGTTGAAATACAGATTCCTATGACCTTTCTGCACGTGCCGGTGGCGCTAAAAGATTGGGATCACGTGGTCGTGGTCACTACCCGTACCAAACCGCAGAAGAACCACAAAGAACCGCTAACCGGCTTTATAGTGTCGGGTTCTAACGTAGCGCACGGTGTTTACGATGACGTAAAGACCCTCATTGACGAAATAAACGCTACCACGGCTATGACGGGCCGTCTGAAACTAGAGCTCTGCAGAGGTGGTTACGTGAGCGTATCGTTCGTCTCTACCGATAACGATCTAGACGATCCGCACGAGCTGAGACTCTGCCGCTCCCTGGCTCGCATCCTTGGCTTTACCGAGTCGGTCGTGGTATCGAAAGCAGAATCCCCCGTGATGGCCGATCAACCGGCTAGTCTGATCAACGCCCTACCCAAGATGCTTTTCGTTTACACGGATGTCTGCGAACCGTATATCACCGGAGACGTCCAAACGCCCCTGCTCCGCGTGGTACCCCTACAGCCAGATAACAAATACGCGTACGCGGCTGTAAAAGTGCTCTCGTTTTCGCCGTTAAAGTACATACCGCTGCTCCGAACGACTTTTCAAACGATCGACATCGATATAAGAGACCACCTGGGCGACCCCATACCATTTGAATCAGGAACGCTCTCCGTAACACTACACTTTAAACGGTTAGAGTGATGGCTCATTACACCGATTACTACGATTCGCAGATAGGCGGAGGATATTCCACGAAATTCCGGGTGTTCGCGGGGTCGCCGTATCAGCGGGGTCATGGTATCGGTAGCTTTCTTGGTGGTCTTTTTCGGCGCGTGCTACCCCTACTATCGAGGGGAGCCCGAGCAGTTGGTAAGGAGGCGGTGCGCGCTGGTATGAATATCTTGACGGACGTCAGCGAACGCGGTGCTCCGCTCAAGCAGGCGTTTCGCACCAGGGCCGCCGAATCGGGTATGAATCTTAAACGTAAGGCGGAGACGAAAATTGACGAGCTCATGAAAGGATCGGGTTATAAATCTGTAAAACGATCACGCGGTGCCCACTCTATCATCGGCGTCGCTGGAAGGAGCATCGCCTCAAGAACTGCTAACAAGCGTAAGAGACGTACGGGGAAGAAGGCTGATCCGCGTCGAAAAAAAAAAGTAGTAAAAAAAATAAAATCAAAAACCAAGAAACCCAAAAATCGTCGTAGGATCGCTAGTAAGAAAGTAAAGCGGAGTGTGCTGGATATCTTCTCCTAAACGCTACCTCTATCATGGCCTTCCTACACGCGCACTCGTGCGAGTGTATGAAATCGGAGCTCGAGCTCTTTACACTACCACCGACGCAGACTACTATAGAGAGCGCTCAGTGGGTGCACTATAAACCTATCTCATCGCTGACCGATGACTCGCCCATTGAATTTGTCGTGCCGGGTAACGGGGATGAGTACCTCGATCTAGCACACACCATGCTGAGTTTACGCGTACAGCTGCGCTCCAAGGATGCGTCAGCAGCGGATGCTCTGAGCAAAGCGGCCCCTGTTAACAACCTGCTACACTCGCTATTCAACCAGGTGGACGTATTTCTTAATCAGAAGCTCGTATCGCCGCCTAATAACGCGTACGCTTACAGAGCTTACATAGAGACGCTATTAAATTACGGGCCCGCCGCTAAGGGGTCGCACCTCTCGAGCGTGCTCTGGTACAACGACACGCCCGGCCATATGGACGATACAGCGGGCAAGAATATAGGCCTCGCGAATAGGCAAGCGTTCGTCGGTAAAGACAGGACGGTCGATCTGATTGGCCATTTACACTGCGATGTGTTTAACTAAGAAAAATTTTTATTAAATGGTGTTGAGCTCCGTTTACGCCTCGTACGCACGAGAGACGGTTTCTCCCTCATGGATCCCAAGAGCGAGAGCTCTTTACATATAACGGAGGCCACGCTCCTCGTTAGACGCGCCAAAATAAGCCCCGGTATTCTAATTGCTCATTCTAAAATGCTATCGAAGACAACTGCAAAGTATCCGCTTACGCGTGTGGAGGTCAAGGCACTGACGATGCATACCGGTTTGCACGGTGGCACTATGGACAACGTGATTCTCGGCCAATTACCCAAGCGTATTATAATAGGTTTCGTCGATAATAAGGCCTTCAACGGCAACTATCAGCTCAACCCGTTCAATTTTAAAAACTATTGTATTAATTTCTTATCGCTGTACGTCGACGGTGTTCAAGTACCCTCGAAAGCACTGCAGACCGATTTCGGCAAAGCCGGTCTTTACGTGGACGCGTATCACACCCTCTTCAGCGGCACGGGTATACACTTCCTCAACGAGGGTAATTCGATATCTAGGAGTGCTTACGCAAACGGTTACTGCCTGTTCGTTTTCGATCTTACGCCCGATCTCTCGGCAAATAGCAACACCCACTGGAACTTGATCAAGCACGGTAGTGTACGAATCGAGGTGCGTTTCGACGAACCGCTGGCCACTACCGTGAACTGTATCGTCTACGCAGAGTACGACAACGTTTTGGAGATCGACGCTGCGCGGCAAATCGTCGTAGATTACGGCGGCTAAACAATCGAAGAAAATGCATAGGTCAGCAGTTTGGGGTCTGCGTCATCATCTTTTGAGTACTGGCTATCGTTGGTGATCGTCAGCATCGTCGTTAGTTTCTCGTTGAACGCCTTCGAGTTAGCATCACGATCATGGATTTTGTCATCGAAATCGAATACTTCAAAGATTCCGAGGGGCGTCTGGCTCCGAAGGAGATCGGCGTCGTGGCTGTGGAAAGAAAATACATAGGCCACTGGATCGTTTCACCGCCCTGTGATTTCAACGAATTACCATCGGCGATCAGAAGCGAGAACAACACCATGACCCGCTATCAGCACGGTCTAGAGTGGTTCGACGGTGGTGTAACGTACAAACAGTTATACACCAATCTCCGAAATATAGCTGGTATTTCACGGTGCATATACACGCGGGGCTCGGAAAGTGTACTTTTTCTGCAGACCGTTATGGCCCGGAAGGTTATAAATTTGGATGAAACACCCAATAACTCACCATACGAGGACTTCCCACCGAATTGTGACCATTACGAGTGCATCGTTCACGCCTGTAAGGAAACCCGAGGATCGTTTACCTGTGCTCTGAACAACGCCTTACGCCTTGAATTTTGGCTTCGGAATGACGGACCGCATATATGAACACGCTAGACCTTTACCTCGGTCTTCGCGGTATATCGGCTCATACGACGGGTGTCTACGCAGCTGATAGAATACCCCGAAACTGGTCGAAACCCGCTGCCATTATAGCCAACACGGACGATCATATGAAGCCAGGAGCGCATTGGGTTGCCATGTACGTGGACGCTGACGGAGACGGTTACTACTTTGACAGCTACGGATTACCACCGCCGAATCATCACCATGCATCGAGACTACGACGGAACTGTCGATCCTTCCGATGGAACACTCAGCAGCTTCAGAGCGAGACGTCGACGGTGTGCGGCCAATTCTGTATGATGTTTTTACACTACCTCTCTTCCGGCTTCGGGATGCATGCCTTCCAGAATGTGTTTAGTGGTGATTTGCGGAAAAACGATAGAATCGTCAGAGAGTACTACGACGCTTTTGTGCGAAAGAAGCATTTGGCTGATCGCCAGTATGCGCACGATAATAAGATCTATGGTGGCGGTGGTAGGATACAATATTCACGGTGTAAATCATGGTACATGGGTTAATGCTTTCCTTTTTGTATTTATTACAATATCATTTTTTTAAAAGGTATAAATTAAATATATAATTATATAAATTATATAATATGTGTTGTGACGTGGTGGATTGCACCCGTCTGGTCCTCGGCGGAAAATCACGCCGAAACGCGATACGGGCCTAAAAGGCCATTGCAAAGTCCAGGCAGGATCCACCGACCGCAAGGGCCTATTGGAAAATTCGATAGATTACTTTATTATTTTCTTTTGTTTTGCGTGTACTCTGCCGGAGTTCGACTAGGTGCTCGCTCGCCGTGCCCGTGAAGACGCGTAGGAGGAAGAGAGAGGGAGAGCCAGCTGGAGTCCCAGGAGGGAGGGAGCTGCGACACGCGAGGGTCGACACTCGCGCTATCTGCGGAGAGCAGCTCTACTGGCCCCGGAGGCGCGCGCAACGCGGGACAGCTTGACGTCACGCGGCAGCAACGCACTCTACTCAGCTGGTACTCAACCACGACTGGAAGCGGCGCCCACAGCGCCACCCGAATGAGCACCACCACCGACCCCTATGGTATAGCGCCCATCGCCAGTGCGCATAATTGTATTTCCGCGAGTTGGGAATCCAGGGACGCCTGGTGCACCCTCGCGCGAGAACGAATGTTACTCTCCGTAGGACCCGACATTGTATGAATTGTCCACGAGAGATATGGAAATTATTCATTGTCGCGATGACATGTTCGAAACTGGCGCGTGGCGAAGACGCTGGGTTGAAGGATTCGTCCGCAGGGCGAATCGCCGCCCATTAGCCTAAAGGGAGGGGGTGCTATCCTTCACGCGAAGACAAAGCGCATGCAGATCGAGAGATTCCTGCTTGGACACGCGAAGACGTTAGACGTTTTGTTTTGTTGGATTTTAAGTCGTGAGTACGCGAGTGCACAAAGTGCCATTGGGCTGTCGATTTGGTTTTTCTGGGATTACGCGACCAGGGAACAACACGGTAAGCGAGTCTAACTGACTTTTGTGAGCGACGTAACTTCGTGCGAATCTTGGCATCGGATTTTGTTTGTTTTCGTAAGTTTTGACCGCGCGTGTAACGGACACGCGGAGGGACAATCCCTCACCTCGAATTTGACCAAGGCACGAAGGTCCGTCGACCGGCAGGGTTCACTGTTAGAAATTTTGGTTTGATATTATTTTTGGATTCGAAGTTTGTCAGTTATCCGAATTGTTTTCGTGTCGTCCGCCGTCAGGCATTTATATCTTGCTGATTTTGTAACGCGAAGAACGCGTACAGGTCCTTGACGGTCGGTTATCGTATCTTTTGAGAAACGCGGCTTATCCGTGTTACGATTGTAATTTTGAATTCGTATGGTACGCGAAGTACCCGTCACTATTTTCTTGTGTACTTTTGTTTTGTCATTTCGATTTACTTTGAATTATTATTTTTTTTGTAACTCCTGAATTCGGTCTTGTACAAAATCGTCGCGCTTCGCGCCGCCGATTTTCTTTAATAAACCGAACCATTTATTTAAATCGAAGTGTCCGAATGATTTTATGTGTCGCGTGATCGTCTGACCCATCCGACCTATTGTTCCGAACCCCGACGCCTCCGCGGTACTGAGTTAGCCAACGTAGGCCCGCGAAGAAAACCGTAGGAACTAATACGTGGTTCCCGTTTTGGAACCTGGCGCCCAACAATACCGTAGGTATTTCGAGAGTAAATTTTGTTAGCCCCTGGGTTGCCTGGAACGCGTAGGAATCGCGTAAAGTTGTGCGCCGGTCGGTCTTGCATTTTCCGGTGAGGTCGATCGCGTAAAAATACGTCACAACTTTTTGGCGCCCAACGTGGGGCCCACGAAATAGGCCGGAACGGAAAAATTTAGGTCAGCGATCCGCGAATCGTTCGTGTTCGTTAGAAACAATTCGGGAAGAGATATTGGAACGGTTCAAAAGAATTTGAACACCCGAACGTTAGAATAGTCGAAAGTTTCTGTTTTTTTTTTGTTTGTCCCTTTGTCTTGTGGCAAGTGGCAACGATATCGGGTGACGAAAGTGTTTACGCGGAACGTAAACACCCGCGACCGGGACGAAGAGTATCGTTTGTCCATCGAAGATTTTGAAATATTGTTTGTACTACCCGTTTGAAAAATGTTTGTCCAACGAAGCCCTACTCGCGACTCACACGTAGTAATGGCGGTAACGACCGCCACGGATCCGTTACACGGATCTCCCGGAGATATCGTTCACGGAATGAACGATTCCTGGATCGAAGGGCTGACGTATGCTCAGCTAAGACACATGCTCGTAGGATTTAATGCGAATCCCCAAGGAACGATCGCGGTTCTTCGTGATCGCTTATGTCGTGCCACTCGAAGGGCACAGTTCCCAAATACGACGTGGACAGCCGAAGACGAACCGTTAGTGAATGTTCGGGGTGAACCGACCGCGTTACGCGCCCAATCGTTCGCAGATTACGACCCCGCGGTCGTAGCTCAAGGACGCGTGATCAGCGCTCACCTAGCAACCACCACCACCGTAACGACAATTACGCCGTCGGTAGCGACAGCGTCCGTGGTAGTTGCGAGTTCACCTTCTGGAAACGGAATGCCGGTGTGCTCACCGGTCGCCGTAACGACACAAACGCCGTTATTTTCCTCGACACAGCTGTGTCTCCCGAGTGTGCCCACGGAGACTCCTCACTCGAATCGCGTGCGATTCCAAGAGCGAGAAACGGAAGAAAGTTCCTCTGCACGTTATCACCGCGAGGAGCAGAACGAAACTCTGCGCTATAATCCCGCGATGTACGATCGCGTTCAAAATTGGAATCTGAAATTCTCGGGAAGCGGTACGGATAACGTAGACGTATTTTTGGACCGATTAGAGGAATGCCGACAGACGTGCGGGCTGACGGAATCGGATATAGTTCGCGTGCTTCCGTTATTAATGAAGGATGTCGCGAACAATTGGTGGACGCACAAGAAAGTGCATATCCACAGCTATGCCGAATTTTGCGAAGAAATGCGCAAACGTTTCGGAGTCCCGTCAGTTCGTAGTCGATTGCTCGGAGAGATCGTCGCGAGAACACAAGGCCGTTATGAGAATGGTCTCGACTACCTCGATTGTATCCAGAGTATGTGGCAGCGCGCGGAATCGCGAATGCCACTCGAATTGCAGCTCGATCTAGCGTTTAACAATTTACGACCGGAATATCATACGGAAATTCGTCGCGAACAGTTCACGAGTTTTTCCGCGTTGGAAGATGTCGTTCGTGAATACGATATGTGCCGTAGGAGGCCCGAGCATCGCGACCCTCCCGCGGCTAGTGAGAGTATCCTCCCGGAGTGCGCTTATGACGAAAGGCGGTATTCCAAACCGCGAACAAAAACCGCGGTTCACGAAGTAAATGCAGTCGAGCACGAACAGGAAGCGAAGAAGAAAGGCGCCAAGCCTAAGGCGCCCGAAAGCGAACGACCGAAGGACCAAACCGCCGCGAAAAATACGGGAAACAAGTCCCGTTTCGGTCGGATGAATACACGCTCGGAACCTACGAATGACGTATCGGCAGCTACAGAAGATTCGCCGAATTCAGGTGCGAAACGCGCAACTCCGGACGGATTGCCGATTACGTGTTGGAACTGTCGCGAAAAAGGACACTACCATAGCGATTGTAAGAAAGATCGGAACGGTATGTTTTGCTATTGGTGCGGACTGAGGGGGGTGACGGTCAGCGAGTGTTCGCGGTGCAAAGGTCGGCTCGCGAACCGTTCGGGAAACGCGAACGGACGGCAGCAATAGACGGTCCCCGGCTGCCTCCGATACGCGAGCGGACCAGAGTGTCCGTCATTCCTAAGGAGGGCGAGCAAAACGAACAAACGCGTTCGAGCTTACCTCCAGCCGAAAGATTTACGAAAGATCGACCAAGCGTAGTGACGAAGGACCAAAATGAATTGACCCGTAGTGTTTCACCATTCGACGCCAAATTAACGATTTTGTTAGCACCCGCCAGCGTGGCGGAAACGTGTCGTAGTGACAACCCCGAAGATTCGGATTCGCGAAGGGGCGAAAATTTCTCTGTCTTGCCGTACCCCGAGATGTATTCGGAGGCGGAAGAAGCGGAGGGAGCACGCCTCTCGGGAGTAGTTTCAGAAGGAGAGTGCATTAGAAGAATGTCGAAGCCTAGAGAAACTGGAAGAAAGGAAGATGACGCAATAGGGGTGATTTCGCGCGTTGAGCAGGGCCTGCCTGACCGCGAATCAAAATTGTGTCCGATTGCCCCGCGACCTCGGGGTATGCGAATTTATTTACCGGTAAGAATAGGCGAAGATCTTGTACATGCGCTACTAGATACAGGTGCAACGGCGTCGTGTATTCGAACGATTAAGCACGAATGGATTAAGGATCTAGGAATCGCGTTGAACGAAGTCCAGGAAAAAACTGTCGCGATGGCCAATGGTGCGACAGCACGTGTAGACGGTCAAGCGAGTATTCCCATGTCAATTCTGAACGAAACGCAAGTAGTATCTTGTCAAGTCATACCGGAGTTAACGCGCGAAGTGATCTTAGGAATTGACGCGATACGAAGCTTTGGAATCGGATTAGACGGCCTCACCGAGCTATGGTGGACGGCCACGAGTAACGAAACGATCCCGTGGGAAACGCGGGATGGCCTCGCCGTTGAGGAAGTCGCCGGACTTCGCGAGGTTACGACTGACAGACGATAGAACTGAATGAGTAAATCGAACGAGAATAAACCCGAAGATGACGATGAGTAACCCGCGCTACGTTACGCGGGATGTAGTAAAGCTAATGAGTTTAGTAATTGTTGTTATGCTGAACTTCCTTGTATGTCTGATGAAGGTCCTTGATCAAGGAAAGAAACTGACTGAATCGCCCTGATAGGGCTGAAGAGCTCGGCCGGAAGGTGGATTGACGTGCCTGGACTCGCGGTAGATTCGAGTAGTACGACAGCAACAGGACTGTCGAGAATCGCTCGCAATCGTTTACCGCGTGAGTTCCCGCCTGGGGGAGGGCTGTTGTGACGTGGTGGATTGCACCCGTCTGGTCCTCGGCGGAAAATCACGCCGAAACGCGATACGGGCCTAAAAGGCCATTGCAAAGTCCAGGCAGGATCCACCGACCGCAAGGGCCTATTGGAAAATTCGATAGATTACTTTATTATTTTCTTTTGTTTTGCGTGTACTCTGCCGGAGTTCGACTAGGTGCTCGCTCGCCGTGCCCGTGAAGACGCGTAGGAGGAAGAGAGAGGGAGAGCCAGCTGGAGTCCCAGGAGGGAGGGAGCTGCGACACGCGAGGGTCGACACTCGCGCTATCTGCGGAGAGCAGCTCTACTGGCCCCGGAGGCGCGCGCAACGCGGGACAGCTTGACGTCACGCGGCAGCAACGCACTCTACTCAGCTGGTACTCAACCACGACTGGAAGCGGCGCCCACAGCGCCACCCGAATGAGCACCACCACCGACCCCTATGGTATAGCGCCCATCGCCAGTGCGCATAATTGTATTTCCGCGAGTTGGGAATCCAGGGACGCCTGGTGCACCCTCGCGCGAGAACGAATGTTACTCTCCGTAGGACCCGACATTGTATGAATTGTCCACGAGAGATATGGAAATTATTCATTGTCGCGATGACATGTTCGAAACTGGCGCGTGGCGAAGACGCTGGGTTGAAGGATTCGTCCGCAGGGCGAATCGCCGCCCATTAGCCTAAAGGGAGGGGGTGCTATCCTTCACGCGAAGACAAAGCGCATGCAGATCGAGAGATTCCTGCTTGGACACGCGAAGACGTTAGACGTTTTGTTTTGTTGGATTTTAAGTCGTGAGTACGCGAGTGCACAAAGTGCCATTGGGCTGTCGATTTGGTTTTTCTGGGATTACGCGACCAGGGAACAACACGGTAAGCGAGTCTAACTGACTTTTGTGAGCGACGTAACTTCGTGCGAATCTTGGCATCGGATTTTGTTTGTTTTCGTAAGTTTTGACCGCGCGTGTAACGGACACGCGGAGGGACAATCCCTCACCTCGAATTTGACCAAGGCACGAAGGTCCGTCGACCGGCAGGGTTCACTGTTAGAAATTTTGGTTTGATATTATTTTTGGATTCGAAGTTTGTCAGTTATCCGAATTGTTTTCGTGTCGTCCGCCGTCAGGCATTTATATCTTGCTGATTTTGTAACGCGAAGAACGCGTACAGGTCCTTGACGGTCGGTTATCGTATCTTTTGAGAAACGCGGCTTATCCGTGTTACGATTGTAATTTTGAATTCGTATGGTACGCGAAGTACCCGTCACTATTTTCTTGTGTACTTTTGTTTTGTCATTTCGATTTACTTTGAATTATTATTTTTTTTGTAACTCCTGAATTCGGTCTTGTACAAAATCGTCGCGCTTCGCGCCGCCGATTTTCTTTAATAAACCGAACCATTTATTTAAATCGAAGTGTCCGAATGATTTTATGTGTCGCGTGATCGTCTGACCCATCCGACCTATTGTTCCGAACCCCGACGCCTCCGCGGTACTGAGTTAGCCAACGTAGGCCCGCGAAGAAAACCGTAGGAACTAATACGTGGTTCCCGTTTTGGAACCTGGCGCCCAACAATACCGTAGGTATTTCGAGAGTAAATTTTGTTAGCCCCTGGGTTGCCTGGAACGCGTAGGAATCGCGTAAAGTTGTGCGCCGGTCGGTCTTGCATTTTCCGGTGAGGTCGATCGCGTAAAAATACGTCACAGTGTATATATAAGCAAAGTAATAATATGTAGTGCGACGTTATTCCCCAAAACAAAATCTCAATTCGAAATTCGATAGACGACAACCGGTATTCAGGAAATAGGGAACCGTACACAAAACGCCGTATGATCCTCTCTCTATAAATTCCGATATTCAAAAGATCCGATACGCGATAGGCTAGATAGAGTTGGGCGCCAGGTGATCTCCGGGGTGAACACCGCGAGTGCAGGGCACTCGAGATCGTAGAAATCTACGGAAGACGCGGGAAAACTCGGAACAATGAAAGGGAACAGGAAACCGGGAAGGCGACACCGCCAAAGGAAGAGGAGTGAAACGATAGGAACGGCGACTCCGCCAAGATAGAAAGGGAACTACGAATAAACGGCGACTCCGCCAAGATAGAAGAAAGAAAACTCGATAAACGGCGACACCGCCAAAATAGAAAGAGAAAGAAAGGTAAACGGCGACTCCGCCAAGAAAGAAAAGAGAGATCGATAAACGGCGACACCGCCAAGATAGAAAGAAGAAAGATCGAGAAACGGCGACTCCGCCAAGATCGAAAAGAGAAAGATCGATAAACGGCGACACCGCCAAAATAGAAAGAGAAATATAAGTAAACGGCGACTCCGCCAATAACGTGAAGTGACAGATTCACAAACGGCGACACCGCCAAATAGGGAAACGAACGAAACACGAAAACGGCGACACCGCCAAGATACGAGAGGGAAGCGCGAAGAAAAATAGGAACAGACGCGAGAGAGAGAGAATCAAGCGGTCGACGAGAACTGCAGAAATATACCCGGTTCGGAGGCTAGCTCACCTGGGAGAGCGTCGTGGCGTTCAAGAGGCTAGACGAGAGAAGGAATAGGCATGCGATAAGAGAAAAGGTAAAAGAAAGAGATTAGAGAAAAAGCAGTAAGGTTTAACGCACCGAAGCTATATTAAATCAAAGCAAGGAAGCGGCATGCAAGCCATACAACAAGCTACAGCGTGCGACAAGCAGAAAGCAAAAGTAAGTTTTCAGTTAGAAATACTAAGGTGCGAAAGCGAAATTAGATGGCCAAAATCCTTAAAATACTAATACAGAGCCATAGATTCTTGAGGGATTCTATATAAACTAAAATTCTTAAAAACGAAACGCGGAACTAGCGAGGGACTACGGCCCTTTGGCGAAACGATACGGCAGCGGGACGAATCCGCGCCGACGCAAAAGATATTACCGACAATGTTTCAATAAATCCGCGATTACGAAATACACGTAAGAATAAAAGTTTAACGTCGTATCGGTACGAAAACGCAGAATAAATTCACTCGCGAAATTTCCCGACAATCGGAAAGAGTCAGATAAGAAGCGATATAATGGTAGCGAGGAACACAGGTATTAAACGCACGCAAATAAATTAACATAAATAGTACACGCACTATACAATAGTTAGAAGAAATGGCAAGCTCTCCGAAAATTATCACCAGAATATTATAATCGGCAAAACTAAATTAAGAGTAGGTACGCCACTGATAGTCAGTGTGTCCTTTAGTCTCGCATTAGGCGAGTACGCCCAAAAAAAAAGGTGACTCGACGCTCGAACAACAGCGTAAGGTATCAGAAAAATATTACAATAAGACGTTAATTACGAGTTTCTGCAAAATTGAAATATAAGTTAAATCAAGAGGAGGAAGCCATTCCTTATAACGACAGCGAAAAATATAGAAATAATACACAGCAGATAAAAGAATTATTTAGCGTCCAAAATGCAATATAATAAAGCGACATATAACGCCGGAAAAGATAGAAAAGCCAACAGATAGTTAGTTAAAATAACTAAACAGACTCAACGGGAAACGGCCAAGCCGGGGACGCCGGGGCCCTAGTAGTTTCCACGTGGTCGAGACGATAATCAGTAACTTATAAAATATTCGACAATCCCAAAGCACAAAATTACGATAAAACGAAATTAATTACAATATATTCGATAGGAAAGATATTCTACGATAATAAAAGAAAAAGCTAAATAAGATAACGGTATCCGGCACTATCGTCCTTTTACTTAGAGGGACTGGAACGACATTCAGTCCCGGTAAGCGAGAAAATGTGCCGTCGAGACAAAAGGCCTAGACGGTATTATTTCAATTAAATGCACAAAAATCTCCAAAATAACGGTAACGAAAGGAGCTCACCCCAGATATAACGAAAACGAAATGAAGGAATTCGGTCCTCAGACTTCCTTCCTTCCTTCCTTCAATCAATAGTATATTCCTTGTAAATCGAGATCGGTTCCTTTTGGGGTTTAGCTTATAACTTTGTAATCGGCTGAATTCGGCTCGGCTTGGTTCACGATGACTATACTTTCGACAACTAAACACCAGCTAAGACGCTCCAAACGTAAGTGAACGAGCCGGAATTCGTCGCTAGAGGAAGAGCCCTAGGGGCCCCCCTCCTAAATTAATAATTCCTTATTCGCACGGTAGAGCGATAACACACTATAATAATACTAAATAGGTAATCTAACGCTTGACGGTAGCTAGAGACGAAGCATTAGGCGGCTCGAGTCCGAAGATAGGCGGAGAGGGCCGAGCTGAGCGCAGGAATCCTTGGTGCGGCCGATCGTGAGTCCTCGGTGCGAGCAGCAGGAGCCGGCGAAGAGTATGCCCTGGTTTCTTCTCCGGGGGCCACTGATAACGGGAACGCTAGGGAACGTTCGGCGACTGGCGGCACGATAGGGGACCATCCTTTCCTCCTATCGGCGGCACGAGTGGCGAAGGCCCTTTTTGCGGTCCGTATGGGCGGCCGGCAGAAGTAGTAGAGGGATCCCATCCCGGGTATCCCGGGCTCCGCGGAAGTCCTCCGGAGCGAACAGCAGTTTGGTCCAGCCTCTGTCGAGCGCTCGTCCGGTAGCTCAGGAACTCTCGTTGGCGGTCAGCTTCGTGCTCGTAGTGTAGACGTAGATTTGCCCAGGACGGTAAAGAAGGTAGGCGAGTGCGAATAGGAAAGGTCGAAAATAAAAATAAAAACAAAAAAAAAGCAGAAAAGCGAAACAGAAATAAGCAGAAAGGACGATAGACGGAAACAGAGTGCATAAACGATAAGCGAGACAAGCAAAGCTGTCTTTGGAATGTCGGGTGACCGACGTTTGGAGGATCGTTGCAGGTGGATGGTGTCTTTTCCCTACTCCTAGCAAACTTTGTGACTGAATTTCCGAAATTCACGTCACAGTAGGTATAAATTAAATATAGTAATAATATGTGTATGTGTAAGCAATTATGTAGTAAGTAAGCAAAAAAAAAATAGTGATAAATAAATTATGTATGTATAATAGGTGTAGTATGTAAAAAAAACATATGTAGTTACAGTCGAACGGCCACCACCTCATCACCGCCCTGGGCTATGACCACGGCCCTGTGGTCCACATAATAGCTAATGCACGCTATACAATCTAATGGATTGTACGCGTGCAGGACGCTCCGTTCGCAGCGCATGCACACCCCGCCGCCTATCCGTATGTCGCGATCCAGCAATAAATAGTGGACCACTGCCGGGGTGTACTCTGCCCTGCTTTCGGGGGCCTGCACGCGCATGCAGCAGTAACATAGTTTCACAGGGCCGCGGACATATAGGCACCCATAAAAACATTGGCGACCGTGGAGGGGGGCGAAAAACTCATTCCGCGGTGGTCGAATGCCGTCCAGTAGGGGCCCCTGAAACGGCCCCTCCATCCCCAAGGGCGGTGTATCTGGCCTCTTCGGTGGCATAGTCTGTAAAAATTTCAGTTTCTTTAATAAATTTGTTTAAAGCAAATAAAAACGTATAGTCTTATTACACTTACCGCTCCAATAGCAGTAATAGGTGTCTGGTTAATATATGTATCGATATGTGATGTCACCGACCTGGCTGGTCTACTGTGCAGCGTCTAGAAATAAGGGTAAAAGGTGAGAAATGTACGATACATTTTTTAAAATCCAATAAAAAACGTGTACTAGCTTAATGCTGTTATACATACCACTTTATTTTTTTTTTAACTTCACTAGGCCACTTTCACTTATGCTTTTTTTTATTACTCTTCTGCTTTTTACTCGCTGTCACAGTACTGACAAGATGCTGCGAAGATGGTTCACAGGTCACCGTCTTTTTCCCCCACCATGACCATAAATTTTTGCATAGTTGCAAATAAGAGATACCCGTAGTAGGGGTTTACGCTGGCCGGGATTTCATAGTGCTGGTCAAGACAGGGGTACCCCCACGTCAGTCGTATTTGCGCATCGTTCGCTAGATTGAGCGAAAGAGGGGCACCAGCATTCCAAGCGCAGCTACGTTGTATGTGGAGGGTTCATCCCGAGAAAAATATTAGGGGTTGGATATCCACCCATCGATAGTTAAAAGTATCGAAAAATAAACGGCGGTGTATACGATACATCTATATTATAAGGTTATTATTTACAAAAAACAACTGTGTTCTACTTTACCATGTTACCCGCCTTAGGGTAATTAAAAAATTACCGGCCGGCGGTCACCGCATAATTACCGACCGTGGTACGCCCCCCCTGGGGGGACATGCAACGTTGCTACTGGGGGGTTTCGGGCCTTAGGACCGGGACCGCGTAGTGTGGATTCACCACAGTGTCGCAGGTGGAGGGGAGCGCTGAGCACCTTGGCGAGGGGCTGGCGCCATAGTGCGGTGCGGGGGACCGCAGCGCGGTGCACTCTATGACTCATCGGGGCAGTGGTGGGGGTTTGTTGTGACGCCCAGGAGTGGTGTGTATCTACTCCCTTCCTTGTTAGACTCATCGCGTACTATTGGCAGATGGTTGCATTATTGCTATTCGCGGCTATTTGCTATTTTGTCATTATTCCCGAAAATCATCTATGTTTATGGTTTTATAACCTTTCTATCACCAACGAACTAGCTACTGCAAAGTGCAGGTTCGGCGGATGGCCATTCTTTATGTTCAAGGACCATGGAATAACGATTCATTTAGTCACTGACCATAACACATGTGACAAACTATACGACGATCAACCTGCTTCCTTTATCTGAGCACCGTGGTTACCGTCGATCACAACCTCACCTAATTTACTTTAATGGTCAATGCTATATTGATATACGACGATACGGTATCCGCTAGTGGGGTGGAAATCTGTGCGTAAGTGTGCCGTGGACATCTGGCTTGACTAAAATTTCAGTCTGTGCGCAAATGGGCCGTGGGCATGTGGGTCTGTGGGCATCTGGGTCGATGAAGATTTCAATCCGTGCGCACGTGGGCCGTGGGCATGTGGGTCTGTGGGCATCTGGGTCGATGAAGATTTCAATCCGTGCGCAAGTGGGCCGTAGGCATGTGGGTCTGTGGGCATCTGGGTCGATAGAGATTTCAGTCTGTGCGCAAGTGGGCCGTAGGCATCTGGGTCCGTGCATGTTACGAGATCCGTGTGCAAGTGGGCCGTGGGCATCTGGGTCGACGAAGAATTCAATCCGTGGGCAAGTGGTCTGTGCGCATCTGGGTCCCTCCCTATATGCGCAAGGCCACTGCTGGCAGCGAGTGAAAGGGTCTTATGGGCGACTAGCGCTAGAAGCAAGTGAGACGCTCTTATACACAGTGCAGGCTATCTCTGGGACTCCATTAACTGCGAGGGAGAGGGACTTATGCGGACTCTGTTGAAATTGTCTGAGACGCGCTTATACGGGACGCCTGGACACTGGACAGACATGCCGTCCCGAGCGAGAGAAATAGGTTACCTCCTCTACGCGTCGGCCTGGTTTGCTCGCCACCAGTCGCCACTGCCGACCGCCCCACTCACGCTTCCTACTAGCCACACCCAAGGACGGCATTAATGTCCCGTAGTGTACATCTTTTGTAGAAGTCCCTTTGTTCCGACTCGACTTGTATACCTGGAATTCCCATGACGCTTTGAGGGTCAAGGTTTATTGTCAGTAAGAAAACCGTTGGTTGTGAGTCAGTACATCACGGTCGTTCGTGCAGTGCAGTTCTACAAACGGAAAGTTTAACAAGTGTGATTAAAAAGTAATGGAAGAAGACGCCGGACCTTCCACCAGGACGGAAGTTGAATCCGTTGGTAGCTCGTTGGAAAATGAAAAGTTCAAGGGCGAGTTTACGAATGCTCTGTTGGCAGCAAATGCCATTTACGAACAACATCATCTTATAACAGACCAGCCTCCGAATGAAATTAGTTCTATTTCCTCGGCCATGGCCGAAAAAATCAGTAAATTAACAATCGACTTGATTAATGGATCCTTTATTTCAACGGAAGAAGAGTTGATTCTGTCGCATGAATCAGATAGCGAACAACTATTCGAGGAGGTATGTTTCATTGTCTCATTTCATAATGCTTTACAATTAGTAGTCTGTCGGTTAATTGTAAGTTCCTAATTTCGTAAATCATTCATCAGTGTGCAGATGACCCAGCTCTAGACGCAGAGTATGACCCGCACGATTACGAAGATCCTCCGTCGGAATATAATCCGCTGGAATATAAAGCCAAAGTTGTTGCTCTTGCTGAAGCACGTCCAAAATGGAGTTTGGCTGTACTTCAAAGAAGGGGCGCTTATCGATTGAAAAGGAAGAACTATTTCCAGCGATGGAAAGAAGACGTACAAAGTGGTGGTACCAGAATCGACAAGTTGGGATCGATTGATTCGCAAACTTTCGAACGTTTTCAAGAAGCTAGAAGTTGTTTTGAACAGGTGACTACGAGGACACTTCAACAATGGGCGATCGCAGCAGCTTTCCCTTTTTTGTCCGACAAATTTCGTTTTGAAGCCAGTCGTACATGGGTAACAGTTTTCAAACGACGACATAAAATACGACAGCGAAAAGTAACGAAATACGTAAGCGATAGAGACGTTGCTACTCTGCAAGAAACCGTGGACATAGCGGAAAAATTCCGCACACAAACGAGGTGCTTAATTCCTCGATTTGATTTAGATTTTGTTATAAACACGGATCAGACGGGTTGCCAATATCAAACAACTTTTACTAAAGCGCATACAAAACGCTCCTGCTTTATTAAAAGATCAAAAAGAAGTAGCATCGCGTGAAGATTCCATCAAAATACAGTCTTTGGTTCATAATCAATTAAGTGTTCCAAAATTTTACAATATGCTGAAGTATGCTTGGTTTGCCTCAAAACTAATTGAAGAAAGACCTATGCTTTTAAATGTGAACGAAATTAACTTTCCTCTGTCACTATCAAAAGAACATTGTCATTGCAACGAACAAGAGGTTCATTCATAAAATGTGCACGGTGTGAACATAATCTATGTTTTGCATGCTTTTATGATACATACCATCCAAATAAATGTAAAGACTATACAGAAGCCAGGAGTGATAGCGAATAATAAAAAACATATGTATACCTAACAATACGCTTTGAATCTTTATAACCTTTTCCAATGAACCAGTGGCTGATAATAAAAAATAATAGTGTTCCAATCCACTCATTTCATACGTAAATTGACAAAATTGTTAATAGATAACCATGGCTTGTCGGGTAGCAAAAAAAAAAAGAATTCAAATAAAATAAAAAATACGTGTGGTGGGAGAATCGAACCCTGGCCGCTCGGGTGGTAGTCAGGCGCGCTGTCACTGAGCTACGCCGCCTTCTCGAAAACATTGGCAACGGTGCAGGTATATGAGGAGTACTGTATTTTTCAAATCGGTTTTTCTCGAAAACGGGTCCGAATTGGGTCCTGCCAATTGGCCTGCAGTTTGTTATTACAAAGTACTTTCCTACCCCAAAAGGGCTCCTAAATCCGTGTGACGAAGCTCGCGTTCTCCCCTTGTTAGATTACGATTTGAACTTCGTTAGAAGCAGTGCTGTTGATCCGGGAGTAGCCCTGTTTGACGTAGGTGCCGTGCGAATAGAGACAGCGGCTGGGTCGGTACGGTCACTTGCGAGAATACTAGTATACTCTCCTGACGAGCAGCATACTCCATACTTGTTTCACATAGTAGCGGATTTTCCCGGGAATTCCGCGGGTGTCATCGGACTATTATCGACATTTACTCCCGCATAACCGGAACGCACTCGCACGTCGCCTTCGGTACCTTTCCTTAGCGATTCCAGAAAGAATCCAGTACATTAACAGCTTTAGTGCGAAATCCCGCACAAGCTACATCCTATAACAGGTAAATTCTGAGCGGTCATTCGCTCGAATTTGGCCTTCCTACTCTCCCGACGTATCTCCTTTAGAGTGATGTTCTAAGCGATTACCCGCTTGAATATTACATATTTCCAAATACTGAGATTCTGAGCGATAATCCGCTCGAACTCGGTATAATATCCCGACCATTACAAACTCGGAGCGACAGCCGCTCGAGTGTTGTATGTTCAAACCCTAGATATCCTCAGCTATCCCTGCCTATACTTTAACACGACAACGAGTGCACTGGAAAAAGGGGGCCGTGTCGATGTCCGACGATAAGGTTGGCTCTCATTAATAAAATCAAGCCCAGACATCTGCTGCTCGTCTCGGGAATTCTTACGAAATCTCATGGTACGCCGCGCGGGAGTGAAAACCCGGGAAAAACTGGTGAAAGCTGTAGCCAGTGATAAAGTGAAGCGGTGTGATCATCCGATCGGACGACCCGTGGAACCAAAGGACCTCTTAATTCAACCAAAGGGGATCGTACAGACGAACGGGATCAGTGGTTCAATGGAAAGCTCCAATATAGCAGTACGCTATAAGGGAAGGCCGGTGGCGATAGTGAAGCCAATAGTGGCTGAAGGACTGTACGTGCATCCGGGCCCTTCAACATCCATTGAACCAGCCACCATTGACCAGAAAATCGCGATTATAACACTGGAGTGAAATTTGGAAATATCCGGCAATAATAGTAGAAATATGATGGAAATCTGGGTAATAGTGCTTTTGAGCCTTGTGACTCCGGGGGAGAGGAGTCTGAACAGCCAGAATTCGCATCAGATCATCGCGATAAAAGATCTTCCCGGATTATATTATGAAAGGGTGACTCCGCTACGACTACAACATGTAGATTGGAGAGTGAGTGTGTTTATAGAAGTGGAGAAATTCAAAACTGATTTTCCGGAAATAGGTAAGCAATTGGACAATGCACTGGACGCCTGTCAGCAGGTAAACTCGCTAGACACTTGCCGCGAACTCCTGCAACATGACCTTATCAGGGATCAATTAAGAATTGCCAAAACAACAATGAGGGAGTTAGGGCATGCGGCGGTCGCACATGAACTTCCACCTACCGTAAACCGTGAGCCCTTACGTACAATGAAGAAGCGTTCTGTACCTCTTGGGATAATTGGATCGATCAGTAAATCGCTATTCGGGACAATGAATCAAGAAGACGCAGAATATATCCACTACCAGATAGACCGACTGTTTGCGGATCAAACAAATTTAACACAGCTGATAGGGAGACAGATGCACATCACGGCATCACGGTTGCAACAACTCCATGAGGATCATGTAAGCGAATCCCGAAGAGTGGATAAACTGTACGACGGATTAGATGGGCTTTGGAAACAGCTACAAACCTTGGACAAAGAAAATGCAAAGATCAAATTTAATGCGGAGCTATCGAGATTCGCGTACCGTGCTCAATTAAAACTAGAGCAGTACGTAAAAGTTAGTGAGGAATACATCCGAGTGATCTCTGCGGCACGAGATGGACGATACGATTCAGCCATTCTACATACAGACCAATTAACAGCGATCTCCCGGGAAATTCACCTGCAAGCTCCGGAATTTGAGTTTCCTTTGCCCGTGGAGTCTTTAAGGGGCGAAATCTTGGCACGTGTAGTACACACTGACCTAGTGTTCCACCAAGGCCGCCTTATTATCGTACTGCATATTCCGTTACTCGACAGAACGCGTTATCAGTTATACCACATGCACTCATGGCCGGTGCCTCAGGAAGGAGGTCAGATGGGGTCGGCTTACATAACACCGGCCGCTCCATACATTGCCATTTCAGAGGACCGAAGAACATACTTTTTGGCCGATGCGCTATACATTGCGGCATGTGTGCAAGTAATTTCCAATTACATTTGTACCATAGAAGCACCCGTCTACGAAGTATCTATCACTGGAAGATACGAAATAGAAATGCTGACGCGCCCATCGATATCAGCTTATCAGCAGTGCGACGTCCGTGTCACTCCATGGCATGGTCCGTTCTAGAAACACCTGCCTGCTCAAGGGGGTTGGTTGTACTCTCTCGCTCAACCAGAAACAGTACACATACTCTGCCCGGGACTAGTTGACACCACCGACAAATTGAGTGGCGCAGGGGTATTTCACCTAAGTGCAAATTGCGTAGGACGAACGCGTAGCGCAACGCTGACTGGAATTAGAGCTTATGAAAGCCAGCAGCAATATTTCTACGCACCAGAGACCACCCTAAATGTGACCCTGCTGCACCGATACTAAAGGATCTTCCGGACGAGAGGGTATTGCCGCCAGCACCGGACGAATCCAATGGGAAATCCCAATCATGGAAGTATCAACAAGATGGCGAATCACTATTCGATATCGAACAGAAGATCATGGAGATTGGAACGCACAGAAGGAACAAGCAGCAGCAACAACACTGGACTATCGTTGGATTCTCTCTCCAGGGGCTCTTCGTGCTGGTTCTCTGCGGCTATTTTTGTCAAAGAACTATCCGGAAACGAAACTGTTGTGAATGGTTGACTCCCCGGAAGAACGACGTTGAAGCGGGAGAAACAATGCCATTACCTCGTAAACGCACAGGCCACCTTTATCGCATCCGCAACAGTGATACAAGAGCCACCACGATGGATGCAGGGGAACCCGAGATCAGGTCCCCACCAAGAGCTATTGGCACCGGAATTCTTCCGCGCCAAGAGGCTCAGGTTGATTAATCCTAAACTATATCTCTAGTGAGACATAATACTATTCGTAAGGAAGTTGTTCGCAATGAGACAGGCACGACGAACACCAGGGGAAAAAAACTGCAAATTTTAGCCAAGAGCAAAAGTATATATTTTATTATTATTCGAAAAAAATATATATTTTGAATAAAATTTGGAAAAATATATACAGGGTGCGCCAGAACTACCTGACCCGGTAGGTATGGCGGTGTTCGGGAGGCTTCACTGATCACGAATATGACCTTCTTTTTGTCCGGAAGGTCATAGTTTTTAAATGGGAGCAGGTCAAAGTTGACCAATCAGAGGGAGGCGTCAAGAGAAACGTAGGCACCTACGAACTCTGAGTTTTCTTCCCTCGCTTTCGTTTCTCGGTGGCTTCAGGCAGGATGACGTCAGCCGAAGACATGCCTATTGGAAACAAGAAACAAGCTACCGAGAAATAAAAGCGAGGGAAGAAAACTCAGAGTACGCAGGTGCCTACGTTTCTCTTGACACCTCGTTCTGATTGGTTAACTTTGACCTGCTCCTATTTAAAAACTATGACCTTCCGGACAAAAAGAAGATCATTTTCGTGATCAGTGAAGCCTCCCGAACACCACCATACCCACCGGGTCAGGTAGTTTCGGAACACCCTGTATATTGGAAAAAGGAAAAAAAATATTTTTTCCCAAAAGGAGAAACTAGCTCCGCAGCCTGGTCACGTCAGCATTCGGGGCGAATAACCGTTTCAATCCAAGAGGGTCCTCCTCGGCATTTGGATTTGCCCAAACAATATCACTACGGCACCGCAGCATCTGGCGATGCTCCCGTATGGCTGTCCTTTCGTTTATGTTGGCCCGCCAAGGGCGACCCTTTCGCCTCGAGGGGATCAGGATTCTTCCGGTGTCCTAAGGGCAAAGGAAATAATGAGACGAGTCCTCTGGAATGGAGAAGATACCGAACAATGGATAATAACAGCGGGAACTTACCAACAGCACTTACAACACTTCGCAAACGAAGGCCGCGTAGATGCCGTGTCTCGTGACTCTTATGTCCTCCATGCTCGAGTTCGCTTGCAAGATTAAGGAATCAGGGACGCGAGGCTCCCCAGGAGAAGACCCCGGGGACCGAAGGAGATAAAAGGGTACAAGGAGGGGGCGTAGACGACAAAGAATGCATCCAGCAGAAATTGGAAGGGTGGCAGTCGCTAGAGAAGATAATGTCAATGAGATAGCCCTACTAGAATTTTAGTCCAGGCCCTGTTAGCGTATTCATAAACTTAAGCAGTAGCGTAAGATCTTCACTTACCGTGGTAGGAAAAAAAAACATTTGTCAAAATCTTTACAATACGTGGCCCTAGGGCATCGAGGCGTCGTTGGATTGCTCGCCAAAGGCGATCGAATCGACGAGGGCGTCGATACTTAAGGGGGGGATGCTTTCACGTGCCGTGCCTTTTTGAATTTGGATCTCGCATACACATAGATACGACCGACGATGCAACAGTGAAATCACGCGATTTCTGAGATGCCGACTGCAGCAACTGCAGCACTAAACGTGTGAACTGAAAATTCCAGGATTCACGCGAGCGGGTAAAACCGCTGAATTAGTAAGATTTGCCCCTACCTGTTCGTCTATTTTCAGCAGAAAGTAGGATGGATCAGGGAAGGCAAATCAGTCTCCAGATACACACCAGAGCGCATAATTCGGGCTGGAGTAGCTCCTCACAAATTGCATCGCGCGGCGGGTATAATTCTCACGGGAGTTCCACGTACTGTTATCTATCGCCGTTTGTAAGTCGATTAAGTCGTATCGAGCCCTACGAGTTGCACGCGTAGCGTATTAGTCAATGTGAGTTTAGATGTTAGTATTTTGATTTTTGCTACGAACAATACCGTCGTGTAGTTTAAGTGATTACTAAAGTGAAGGATCTCGAGTCGTGAGATGAAGAATTGCGAACACCAAGGCAGCGTGGGCGTCTAACGTTGCACGCCAAATGAACGTATGAGAGTGGGTACGTAAGAGTGAGTGTGAGCACGGCATTATAAGATCTTTGTAACCCTAGCTGTAAGACCATCTGGCACTTTCTTTATTTCTATTTAATAACTAGCATATAAGCAAAATTGGGTTGTAACAATATATTCGAATCATTTCATTGGGATTACTGCATCTTTGATTTAAATAGACCATACACCAATTCCTCCACCTAACGGCAATCCAAAGGACCGGGCCTGTATAGGACGGCAGTCAAGAACTTACCCAGAACAAAAATAAATATAAACTTTCACGCGTAGCGTGGGAGATTAACTTTGCTAGACATGTAATAACGCACTGCACGTCACAGCTGTTCATTACTTATCGATTTTCCAAATTATTGTATTGCGGAATATTGAGCGCCCCTCTGGCCTAATTGATTATCCGAGATCCTTTGTTCTCTCAATACACGCTTGACCCTCGCGGCGACCGCGTGTGTTTTCCTCGGCCGTTTTGCCGCTCCTTCCGAGCCCAGCCAATTAATCGTTACTTCTAAAGTAAATTAATAGTATCAAAAAGCGTTAAAACAGGCATCTATAGGATGCTTTTAGTTATAATCATTATATTCTATGCTCTCGCTTTTTATGTGATTTCTTGGTGTTATCTATTCTGTATTTTGTATTTGTCGCGTGCTTTTCTGTTACTTTTCGACTCTCCGGGTGTTGCGATGGACTCTTTCCTATTCGCGTAAAACTCTGTTGAAATCTCGAGAATTGTAGTAGCGATTGCGCCGGAATCTTTGTTCGTGATTCCTATTTATTCGCGTGTTTTTTTGCGCCCGTGATCAGTCCTATTTATCTAGCGCCGTTTGTGAAAATATCAGAATAATCGGTTTAGTCTCCGAAAATTATTCTAAAATCGGATTGCTAGGGACGGCCCTGGGCCGCAAGCGCGTCACGAGCCTCACCGCTTCCCGCGAATCCACGCTACGCCCGCGCCGACAAACTCGCCGAGCTCGCCGCTTACCCGTGCGCCGTCTACCACGCGATAGCCGCCGTGCTACTCTATGCGAAGCGCCGTAGATCGCTGTAACCTTGCTCAAAAATTATTATAAATTATTTCTGAGACTATTGTCTGATATTAGAGGTCCGATTGATGTTTAGTGGATTCGTTCCGCATGGTTAGTGTCTTTTGCGTTTATCTTTCCGCGTTAGTTTAAGCCAATTCGGTATTGTAATCTTTCCGCATCTCAGAAAATGCATTAGAGCGTATTATTTAGCTTGGTGAACCTATTATCCTTAGAATCAGTAGATTTTGCGTTTTGAATTATATAGAGTCACCCTTTCGAATTTCAATCGATATAATTAATTGGTAGAATATCCGACTTATGTTTCTCCGTTTGCTTATCATCCTATTGCTTGCTTATCTCTACTTGCGTTTTTCTTTCCTCCTGTATCTTGTAGTAATTTCCTTAAATTAACTTCACTTTGGTTTATATAGAATCTTTTTCTTGGCTTTGTTAATTTATCCTAAGACTTTTGTTACTTTGGATTGATTTGCTTTGCACCGCTCTTGGTTGATACTTTATCCTGCCATATGTTTTTGGCTTATGTGAATTTTCTGTTGACTATTTTTCTAATTGCTTTTGACTGCTTGTTCTAAAATATAGCTCTGGTGCGTTAACTTAATCTAGTGCTTTTTTCTGCTTTATACTCCAATTCCTCTGTTCCCTGCCTGAACGCCACGACGCTTCCGACTAGCTAGCCACCGGACAGGGCATTTGGTGAATTACTATTAGCGACTCTCTCTCTTCCGCTGCTTAGGGAACATCTTACGGATTGGCCGTTGTCCCTTGGTGCATCTCGTAGCGAGATTAATTTTAGTGACTTTTGTGAACAAGTGGCACGTCTTAGGACTGTTGGCGTCGCCCCCGGTTCCGTTAATTTCTTGGTGATAATTTTGTGAACGAGAGATCCGTCTTAGGTTGTTGGCGTGGTCCTTGCTTCCGGTATATTAGTGTTTACTTTTAGTGTAACCCGGCCCACTCCGAATTGGGTAAATTACTTAGTGACAAAGAGAGTGCGTTGCACTCGTGGTACTCCCGCGAGGGATACCTGGCGCCCCACCCGTTCTTTCATGTTGATGATAGGAGGTAGAGAGAGAGGACCATTGCTGGTCGTTTTTGATGACGTAGGATATATTGCCCATCGTCTTACGTCACACCACATAAATAAAAAAATACAAAAATAATATACGTATACTTGCATATCAATGGCAGAAAATTGCTTAAACTTAGATTGCGCAGCGAAAATGATTCCTAGTCGTTTATCCGAAAGTAAATAACGTACGGATTTTGAAACCGTACATTTTCGATTTTCCGCAAATTCTCCATAATCTATACTTGTACTCATGGAGACTAGAGTAAAGGAGGTCGAGCGTTTACGGACAAGAGCCGAACTTTTTAGTCGAGAAAACGTCAGATAGAATATAGTTGGAAGATTCATCGCAAGCGTTGCTGTGAACGCTCTACACCAGAAGAAGAATGAAGTGAGCATTCGGCGACATTGTACAACGAAATTCAAAACAAAAATGCATCGTAAACAAGCCAAATTATAAGTGGCGAGAACAAAAAAATGTACTGTTACGATTGCTAAATCCGAAAAATCAGGCAATCGTAAATGAGATTTGTAATATAAGGATGATTCATTGGTTCGGTCTACTTTAACAGCACGTCCACGTGTTAATACAAGGCCTATCGAATTTTATGGTTTGGAGTTGTGATAATTTCTCAAGATGTGTCTTCGCGGATCAGGGAATATTCTATTTTTAAGTGATTCTTCAGTAGGTAGATCTTTTGGTAAACTTGAATATTCTATGGGAATCAATTTCCACGGTAAGTACTGAATAGAATTATTTTGTTCGTCAACTTGATATTTTGTCGCGTCAAGATCCTTTTGGCTCGTTGGTTTTGTTTGTTTTTGAGTGTATGGTTTATCTAATTGTCTGAATATTTTATATAATTGAACCTTCCTACCACTTCGTTTAGGCATAAGTCCGTACTCACTCAGATCTTGTATAACAAGTATATTTGGAATTTCCTCAATATGCGATTGAATCCCAATTAGGTCGTCCGGTATGAATCAGTCCTATCCAAGTCCTGATGATGTACGGAGTGTTGATCGAAGTTTCGATTTATATTAATGATTTGGTAGAATAAGGTAGAGGCCCTAAATCCGGCTTCAGTTCTACCTTTTTGGAAATAGTAAGGATGGATAGAGGCCCTATATGACGGCTTCAGTTCTATCCGGGAAGGTTGCAAGTATTTGTAAATACTCTGATTTTGGTAACTTGGATAAGATTTAGAGGTACTTGGTATATTTTAATTTCACTCGCGACTCTAATTGGAACTTTGAATATGTTTTAACACACCCGATAACTCTAATGTTACTCTCTTAAACTCTTTTAACCACATCCTCGAATGCGACTTTTGACTCCCTTTTAATAGCAGTAAAACTACTTCTGATTGGTCAATGTGACTCCCCTTCTTCAAAATTCTTAATATATCGATTGATAGTTAACCCTTTTCCGATAATCAATATTCCGATAACCAAGTCGTACTCCGTAATTTGAATCTCCTTGAATGTTATCCGAGAAGATTCAGGCTTATCCGTTTATTTATATTTTCATTGTTCAATATTAACAGAATAGAAAACAATATTTAATATTGTTAATGTAACGTTAGTAATGTATTATCCCTAGATTAATGATTATGTGGTTAAATGATTATAATGTGTAACAGAATATAATGTGTTTTGCCCATTGATAATTATAAGGAGTGGAACGTAACAGTACAATTTAAATTATAGAATTATAAATCCTGTATTAATTCATTTACTTTCCAGCACACTGGGCAAAGTGAACAAACGTATTTACGTTTGGTTCAGTGGTTTGGATTTGAATCGACTCGCATTGGTTGGTGGCCCACTGGGTAAATTTAGTTTTCTATTGCGTGACTTTTCGAATTACGAATTAGCTGGCGTATTTATTTCTTTTTTATTCAATAGAATCCTTCAGGCCTGATGCGTCGTGGATACGAGAAAACAAATTGAGAAGCGAATAGCGGAATTTCATTTGATTCAGGTATAGTCGCCCTGATTCGAGCTTTGCCATTTAAAACCAATGTACAGTGTCTTAATATTTCTATCTCTTTTAATGGTTTTAATAATAGAGCGATAGTTTATTTCTCGAAAAATCTAGCAATTGGTTTTACGAAATTATTATTATTAGAAGGCCGAGAAAGAGAAAGAGAGAGCAACCGTTTACTTATTTTTATCTTTTTAAAGAGAATAACGATTGATGGATTTTTCAGGGGAAATTCGCTGACATGTACACGAGTCTGATCGCAAATCCAAGTTATTTCAATCCGGTGGCTCGTGCCTACGATACGGGTCACGTAAATCTCAAGGATTGCGCTGCTGTGATCCTCTATTACGCCAAAAATGCTGCGTCACAAAAATCTTGGGTAAGCTATCGTTGCAAAGCTTAAATAATAACGACTGCGTCCACGATAACTCTCTTCACTTAATATTTCCATAAGGTGAAAATGGCTAAATCAACGAATATCCAACCGGTCGACTACTGACGGACGCAGAGCTATACGAAATTGGAGCGGAAACAAGCGAAATACGAAGAATTTTAATAAGTAGAGCAATCACTGACGAATATTCAATATTATATTCATATTCACGAGTTCCATGTGGGCTTCCTCATCAAATATATGAACCTTTAGGGATAACACAACAATACTTTTAGTTTTTAAAATTAAAAAAAATTACAATATATTCCTGAGTTTCAAAGTTTTTGAAGAGTGTTTTTTTCTTTGTAGACTTGTGATACCGCCTACCTTGTCGTGCATGCAATATTCACCTTAAAAAAACGTTTCAAACTTTCTTTTAAATGTCCTGGTGAAGAATTACGACAGAATTATTTCTGTCTCACTCTATTCTCAGTCTGTCTCTTTCTTCGTTCAGAACGTACGCCGCGCCCCTATCGTCAGCAGCTGACATAACTTTCATACGTTTCATCGACCAATTCCAGAGCATTGCGCTCGGCCTCCTTTACTCTAGTCTTCATGCTTGCACTCTTGAGTCTCCCCTCCAACTCCGTTGTCCGTAACACGCCAAAGGCCAAACAGCAAATACAGCTAAACACTTAATAATAATATGTAGGTTTTAAATTAACAAGAGTTTCAACAATCTAAACGTGATCTAAACCAAGTTCGAACCAGTTCGAACCAGCATTCTGCCGGCACAAAAGAAGGCCCACTGCGCCTGCGCCATAAAGGTAAAGCTAGATTAGCAAACATCGATTATATTCCTTAATAATCGATTTTGGTTCGATGAATTGACGCTCAAAAACATCGGTCTTAAATAATCGATGCAACGCAGAAAAACATCGATTCTTAGAACATCGAATAAACATCGTTCATCTCTAGTGAGGACCGTTCTGTCGTTTTCTATCATTTTTCTATTGGTCGAATGGTTTCTGGATGGAGGGGGTTCAGGACTGTAATATGCAAAATAAGAACCATGTGAAAGATTACTCCGCATATCTAGAATGTATGTACGTTGTTACAGTCGAATCATGGAGATAAAAGCCTCCGTGAGTTAAATCTCAATTGTCGTGATTACTTTATTGTAGTTGAGTTTATCAAAATTCAATATTACTAAAAAAATGGTGATTCGCTGTGTTAAATGTGGGCTACCGTGAGACCTTTATTTTGAGCCCAGTACGATGAGCTTTCACAACTAAGTAAAATGGAAAAATGGCCCTTAATTTTATGATTAACATAAGATTAAATCAATTCTTAAACTTATAAAATATATAAATAAAGTTCATCATGAAACATACATTTTACTGCGCGGGGTTCCCTTATTCCTGATTTCGCTCCTGCCTAAGAGAAGGACAGCACGGTTCTTACGATTTGCTCTCTCTTTCTATTTTCGATTACACTTTCAGCAGCTACAGTGAGCAGTCCAGTACTATATGTCGATGCTCTTACCTGACTTTTACGGACCAATTACTGGCACATCTCATTGGAGGAGGCAGCTATAAGGAAAGGAAGGAAGGAATCCCCATTTTTGCAATGCTGGTACACTACAGGCGCAATTCAATTCGAAAAGGACAACCTACTACATTAAGTGTGTGAGACAGCCGCGCGCTCGCCGGGATACCATCGAATACAGGAGTACGCGTTCCAGTATACCTATATTTCAATGCGTGCGAAAGAAAGTGCTCCACATGCGACGAAAGTACACCCACTGGCCGTCAATCTTTTACCAATCAGCGTGGTTTCGTTGAGCGATAGTTGTCGCGGTCGCTTGCATGAAATATTACCTTAACTGGTTGGGGGGGTACCCACTGGCACACAACCCGATTGCGCACACGCCAAGTTGGACACAAATCATTGGACACAACACGATTGGACACAGTGTCCATTCCGCACAGCAAGATTGGACACAATGCCGATACGACACATTAGTTTTGGACACAGACCGTTTAGCATGCGATAACATTGGACACATTAGAACTGTGTCCAATCTTGTTGTGGCGAATTGGTTTCGTGTGCGATCTGACTACGTAAGGACGGACCGTGAAATTGGACACAGATAGTTGTAGATAAATTTCAGATAATTCATTGGACACAAAGCTAGCTGCACAAATATTATACATACGAGATCAATGGAACAGGTTCTTACGTACTGTTCTGAAATAATGTTGAAGTTATTATAGAAATGTTACATGCTAGATTATAGGGAAGTGAACGCCCATAAGTTTATCCCAACAGCATTTAAATACATATATGCATATTAAAAAGCTGCAATATCAAGGATTCAAATATGAGTGAAAAAATAGTATTGTGACGTATAACTGTTCTGTACGGTTACGGGGTAAAAATCTGGCCCATTATTACATTATTATAAAATATTCATCAATAGTCGTATTCTTTACAAAACGTGTGACTTTCAACTCACGAATAAATCCCATTGGCTAGTGTAAATTATCATGTTATAATTAAGATAATAATTAAAAATTTCATTAAAATGCATTACCAAGTCATTAACAAGAAACATTGAACATAGAATTCATTTATGCCTGATGACGATTATCTCTACCTATTTGACGCGAACACTTTGTAAAGTTACAAATATTGGAAGATCATTTTTAGAAGATATATAATAAATTTATTATAAATGTACCACAGCAGTTCACATTCCCTCACTTCTTGTAGAGTTCTGGTTACATCGATATACCTTATTGTGCAGCTAGCTTTGTGTCCAATGAATTATCTGAAATTTATCTACAACTATCTGTGTCCAATTTCACGGTCCGTCCTTACGTAGTCAGATCGCACACGAAACCAATTCGCCACAACAAGATTGGACACAGTTCTAATGTGTCCAATGTTATCGCATGCTAAACGGTCTGTGTCCAAAACTAATGTGTCGTATCGGCATTGTGTCCAATCTTGGTGTGCGGAATGGACACTGTGTCCAATCGTGTTGTGTCCAATGATTTGTGTCCAACTGGGCGTGTGCGCAATCGGGTTGTGTGCCAGTGGGTACCCGTCGCCGCTGCCGAGGTCCGGAGCGAGCAAGGAAGTCTGCCGCTGCCGAGGCCCGGAGCGAGCGAGAAGGTCTGCCGCTGGCGAGGTCCGGAGCGAGCAAGGAAGTCTGCCGCTGCCGAGGCCCGGAACGAGCGAGGAAATCTGCCGCTGCCGAGGCCCGGAGCGAGCGAGGAAGGGTTATGAACTGATAGTCACCAAAATATAGCACGTAGAAGCTCTTTATTCACTTTTGGAGAAAAAATACTAGTTCTCTATTGGGGTTTTACCCCCAATCATATGTGGGCGTGGGGGCGCCTTCGCGTGTGGGCCACGCCGAGCGCGGCGACCCCCTAGCGGCGGCGCGGCGTACCACCGTGCGTTATGGTGGCCGCCGGACGCCCAAGCGACAGACGGAGAGGGCGAGGGGGGAGAGAATCTGTAGCCACAAGTTGGCGTACAACAAGAGTGCAGAATTTTTTGTGGCAGAGGGCGGTGAGTTTACAAACAGTAGCAGAAAGCACGTGAAACATGGACGCCGACACTTTGGCAATCTTTGGCTCCTATTTAATTTTGCTGGGTGCATGGAGTAATGTGTTGTTTTTGGGCTACACGCTTCATAAACGTCGCCGAGGCTATCGAAGATGGTGGGTTCGTCCCCACCTGCGTGAACATGAAAGACACCGCCATGGGGACCATCATAACCTTTTCCAGCGGTTGAAAACAACAGATCATGAAGAGTTTTTCGCCCAAACTCGCATGACTGTTCCAATGTTCGATACTTTACTTGCACTCGTGTCACCTTTATTGCAGAAGCGCAGTATCCGCCGGCCCCTTCCTGCAGAGTTTCGTTTGTATGCAACTCTCAGGTGAGGATTCCGTGGGCTACAAATGTCCACAGCGTATACATGTACTCCTGCTGTGTTATTTCGCATGTTTAATGTTGCACATTTATTAACTGTATATTTTCTTTTGCAGCTATCTTGCACATTGTGACAGCATCCTGACCAAAGCGAGTCAGATGAGAATCGGGAAATCTACAATGTACAAGATTGTCCCTGAGACATGTGCAGCTATTTGGAAAGCTTTGAGTCCCATCTACATGAAACCACCAACTAGGGAAGATTGGGTACAAATAAGTGAGGCTTTTCGCTTGCGATGGAACATGCTAAACTGTTTGGGTGCCCTAGATGGGAAACACATTAAAATTCAAGCCCCAGCAAACAGTGGAACAATGTTCCATGATTATAAAGGATTTTTTAGTGTAGTCCTCATGGCTGCAGCGGTTGCAACGTATCGCTTTATCTGGGTTGATGTTGGGGACTACGGATCACAGAATGACTCTGGAATCTTCACCAACAGTGAATTTGGCCAAGCTTTGGAAAGGAACTCTCTGGATATCCCACCTCCATGTAATATCCCTGGAACAGATATTTGCAGCCCATTCTTTTTTGTGGGAGATGAAGCTTTCCCCCTGAAACCTAACTTCTTAGACCATACTCACGCAGGAATCTTACCGGTGACACTCAGAGAATTTTTAATTACCGCCTGTCTCGTGCACGAAGGGTCGTTGAAAATTTATTTGGAATACTTGTTTCCCGTTGGAATATTCTCAAGGGCACCATTTGTTGTAAGCCTCGAACAGCAGAAATGATTATACTGGCTCTCACTTGTCTCCACAATTTTATTATGACAGAAGAGAGTGCAATGAATGCCAATGAAAGGAGATATATGTTCCCCACCCTTGTGGATCATGAAGATGCTAGTGGCAATGTTATTGAAGGTAAATGGAGACATTGTCAAAGCGTTGGGATTATGCAGCGTGTTGGTCGAATGGGTGCAAACTTTGGTGCTGCTGTAGCTAATAGTGTGAGAGATGAATTGGCAGAATATTTCATTAAAGATGATGGGCAAGTTCCATGGCAATGGGATATACTTTACAGGGGTTTTGTATAAAATTGATAGCTGAACATAGATGCGTTGTGGATGGAATGAGTATCTATACCTTAAATGTAAGGGCAGACTTACGAGTACACTAAATAAAATTCTTTATGTACAATTATCAGTCATCTTGTTTATTAATTATTGCTAAAAGAAAATGAACAAAATCATTATTCCCAAAGGAATGGTTCAAACAAAGAACGTCTCATTCAGTCTTTCTTCTCATATTCGGCGATTACACCCAACACTTCTATGAGGCAGGTTGTCACTGCACTGTCTGGGACGCGCTTAAGCCTCTCCTTAATCATCTCTCCATAAATACTGTGCTCATCCTTTTCTTGGGGAACAGACCGTGAATTTCGCATATTCTCTACAGTTGCCTGGAAAGATGTAGCTGCAGAGGCCAGCATAGCATTCGCTTCTTGAAGTTTCTCTCCCAGAGCATCCCCACTTGCCTTCTTTTTCCTCGCAAACTCATCTGGAGGTGGGGCAGACAAAGGTCGCTTCCTTGCAGACGTAGATGGGGTTACAGGTGGAGGGGGAGACATTATACACATGGAGCCTGGAGAGCTCAAGCTGCCTTCAAACTCCAGAACATCATGGCCTTCATCCTCTAAAACAATATTTAATTAAAATATATAATACATAGCACAGTGGCAGTAGGTTAAACTTCTGGATATCAATAAATTTGCATACCTCCCACATCCAATGGTGCCAGAAGCGAACCATCACCGGACCACACTGCAGATGAGGTCAGAGTGGTTCTGGATTCATCTTTTCTGGTGCTCGCAGACAGTATGCAGCTTGTAGGGAGGGTCGAGGGAACTCGTTTGAACGAAGATGTGGTCCTATTGTCAAATGAATAATAAAATCAATAAATTAATAAATTAATCAAAAAATTAACCTGATGTTGTGAAATCAAACTGTGTTTGTCAAAACTGGACTTTTCTGGATCTACCTGCGATGCTGAACATGAGGCATCAAGAACATCATGGGCTTATACAGGTGCCACTCTTTGAAGTTAATAGCCCCAGAACCGGATCGCTGTTCCAGCTTTCGCCTCTCCCTGCCGAACAGATCTCGCAGTGTGCTCCAGCGTTTCTGCACATCCTGGGCTATAAAATGAGGTTATGTGGTAATACTTTGGCAGTCCCGTCAGATCAAAATATTGCATAAAAAACCTGTGCAATTGGTCTCCCACATGACAGACAGTGCTTCGGCAATCACAGTCCATGCCTGGCGCTTCATTTCCTCATTTTTATAGCTTTTATTAAGTAAATATAAAAATAAATCGTAAATATACGGCCTCTCCTTCACCATCTCAATTAAACTTTCGTCAAAACACGCCATGATTTCACACGAACTGCCACCGGCGCGCACGGTTCACGTTGTCGGAAGACGGAAGAGATGGGAGATGACCAACTCTCTTACGACAGCCGATTACGACATCCGTCAAACGCTTCCGTCAAACGATTTCATTGTGGAACGCACGTTCCGTCTTCCGACAACGACTTCCGTCATCCGTCTTACGGTTACGTCTCATTGTAGATAGCCCTTAAGTCGTGTTAAAATTAAGTTCAATAAGCCGATATATGCAGGATTTTCCATTCTCGATCTCTCCAAAATATATATTTATGACTTCCATTATAATTACATAAAGAATACGTTTGGTAACCAAGCTAAATTAATGTATACTGACACTGACAGTCTTCTTTATCATTTTACCGTTCCGAACATATATGATTATATCAAACGTGATCTAAATAAATTCGATACCTCAGATTATCCGCCAGATAATGTTTACGGTATACCATTGGCAAATAAAAAAATATTGGGTTTGATGAAGGGTGAAAACAATGGGAAAATTATGGCTGAATTTATAGGATTACGCGCAAAATTGTATTCCTTCAGAGTGTTAGGAGAAGGCAGAGCTAAAAAGCGAGTTAAAGGGGTAAAAGGATCCGCGCTAAAGACAATCACTTTTAATGATTATAAGCAGTGTCTTTCATACCATAAAAATTTAGTTAAAACTCAAAATTTAATTCAGAGTAAAAAACATAAAGTTTATACTGTACAACAACAAAAAATAGCACTGAGCTGGAATGACGACAAAAGGCTCATTCTTCCTGGTACGACTGACACCCTACCGTGGGGCTATAAGATGTAAGATATATAATAAGAATGTACAAATGTAAATAATATGTGAATAAAAGGAAAAAATGTGTATCTCTCAAACATTACGTTATATGTATCTTGGAAGGAAAAGCACTTCCTTTCACTGTTTCAAAGTAACGTTAGCTCTCGATTATTCGATAATTCTAGCTACGTCTTACATTCCAACCCTTTGTCATGCCGGAGAATACATGGTAGGGAGAGATCTTTAAATTGATGCCGAGCGGAACTGCAGCTCAGTAGCAGTCAAAAAATGGCATTGAACGAGTACGTTATGATACTCCCAAACATTGTTGTACCCATAGAATGGGTACAAAATAACTCAGAAGAGTGAGCACGACGAACAATTATCGCCACTCTTGAAGTGTATAATATAGTTACTCAACTTTTAAATTATAATTACAATTGTCTTATAAATATAAATTCAGTTGACGCAATTCTACGAAAAGAGGGTGCTGTAATATAGTTTAGAAAACTATGAGGTATGTATTATTTATTTTTTTGACTATATCACCTTTAATAATTTTTTAGTCAATTGTACAATTCATTGTAATAGCAACTATAAAAACCACAACAGCTACAGCAGCGGTAGCATCAACGATGGCATCAATGACAATTTGCAACTATGATAGCCACAACAACTACAACAGCGGTAGCATTAACGCTGATATCAACGACAGCAGTGTAGTGCAGTGTAGTGCAGTGTAGATAAATAAATAACAAGATATATTGAATATTACAAAGATTATTTATTTTCAAAAATCTTACAAATCCATCTTACTGATCCAACTATTGTGCGAACCATCGAACCCTAACCATTTCACAAATAGCTTGTTTCCACGTTTCCTCAGTATCTTCTCCACGAAATATATGTCGGGATACTTGACGCTGGTAAGTTCATGCTCGTAGAAGCCGCCTTCGATGGGATGATCCTGGTAGTCCTTGAGTTTGTACGTCACCGGATCGGTATTCTTCACTCGACTTACGGTGAAAATTTCGGTTGTCCAATTGGGTGTGTAGCCCTTCTCGAAAACGTGTTTAAATTTGCTGATTCGTACTCTGTCGCCGACTTTAAACTTTGGTCGTTTAAGTGTGGTCTTGACTTTGAATTTCTTGTACACCCGTTGCAGTAGATCCTTCTCGTTACGAGCAGTCGCATCCGTCGGTTTCATACCAATGGTGCGATGTCGGCTGTTATTGTAAGAGGATACCAAGTCCGATAAGATATCCAGCCACCGGTGTTTGCCCGGCAGGCTAAACTGCATCCACATCCTACTTTTCAGAGTACGATTAAAGCGCTCGCAGATCGATGCCTTCAAGTTACTGAATGTCGAGTACAGGGTAATACCGTGTTTTTTCATGAGATCCTTGAATTCGGAATTGTAAAACTCTCGGCCTTGGTCAACGTGCAATTTCTTCGGGATTCGGCCCTTCGCCAGTACAGATCTCATAGCTACTGTCACGTCTTTAGCGTTCTTGCTCTTGGTAGGCACGGCCCAAGCGAACTTTGAAAATATGTCGATGACGGTGAGCAGATACTTGTATCCATCGTTCTCTCTGGCGTACGCTGACATGTCAACGAGATCCGCTTGCCAAGTCTCGTGGAGCCCGCGAACGTCAACGTGCCGGCGCTGATAATTTCTCCTAGCAGGTCTATGCAGTTCCTTCACCACCGCTAATTTTTTTCCATCCATTTTCCAGCGCACTCAGTCTGGCGTCCAGTTGAGAAATGATTAGAGAGTTGCGAATCGCCAATTCTTCTGCAAGCTCAATATCAGCTCGCAGACGTTTCAACGCATCCTTCGTGGTAGAATCGAGAGATTGAATCATCAAGTTGTTGTTATCGATATCATTGCGCATTCCGGCAGTCACGTGAAACACGGTATTCAGTTCCTGCTTAACTACAGTTTTCATCAGATTCAAGGTCACAGCATCGTTTTCCTCCTCGGGATTGGCGACGTTGCACAGCCTCTTGTTATCAATGTCGTAGTGTCCAGCAGCAGTAAATTTGAATCCAACGCCAGGGAGACCACGGCTTCTCGTAACCGCGGTCCTGCTACTCAACTGACGTCCAAACACGTCGACGCTCATATTCAATCGTGCATTCTAAGCGTAAACGCATTGGGAGGAAAAAATCGCATAGTGGCAGAGGATTAGTCAACAGGATCATCAACAGTCTACCCGTTGAGTTACATATATCCGGTTATCAGTACTGCGGGCCCGGTACGAAACTAGCAAAGCGATTCGCGCGTGGCGATCCGGGCATCAATCCCCTGGACGCAGCTTGCAAAGCGCACAACATCGCCTACTCGAAGAATCGAGAGAGTCTCGAACACAGAGTGGCGGCGGACAGGGTACTCGCCGACAAAGCTTGGAAGCGCGTTTTTGCTAAAGACGCAAGTCTTGCCGAGAAGGCGGCGGCCTGGTCCGTAGCGAACGTAATGGATGCCAAGTCGAAACTCGGTATGGGATTCAAGAAGAAGAAGAAGCCAAAGACTGTAACGCTGAGGAAAGTCATCGAGGAAGCCAAACGATCGATGATTCCCAACAACGACGCAGGGCTAGCTATCAGATCTGCTCTCAAGGGTGCACAAGCTGCCCTCAAACGAGCAGGTGGAAAGCGCAACGTCCGCCCGCCGCGGATTCTACCCGTGTCGCCCAAAGTCGGAGGCTTCCTACCGTTTCTCGTCCCTGTGTTCGCGGGTCTCAGCGCCGCTGGAGCGTTGGCCGGCGGTGCTGCAGGTATAGCCAAAGCCGTGAACAACGCGAATGCAAGCAAGGAACAACTGAAGGAAAGTCAGAGGCACAACGAGACGATGGAAGCCATCGTGTTAGGCAAAGGACTGTACTTGAAACCCTACAAGAAAGGACTAGGCCTTCATCTGAAACCAAAAAACTTGAAGTGAAACTACCACGCCGAGCGTTGACCGATGCGGATCTGCTAAAGTACGCAAAGATCATGAAGATTCTACATTTTCGCGGAGTCTTCATGCGGAACGCTATGCCGAAGGGTGGACCGTACAAGTACGAGTCGGCAATAGTCAATCTCGACGACGAAGATGGTCCAGGAACACACTGGGTCGCGTACAAGAAGCTGAACGATCGAGTCATTTATTTCGACAGTTTCGGCAATCTTCGACCGCCGCTAGACCTTATCAGATATCTCGGTATTGGTAGTGTAAAGTACAATTACTAGCGATATCAGGAGTACGACACTTTTGCGTGTGGACACTTGTGTCTAAAGTTCCTATGCGCACAATTAAATCGTAAAAACAAGTATCGTCTATATAAGCTTGCCATGTAATTTCACAATGTCAGTCGAGCGTTCGCAATCATGGAAGATTCCTTCACGTTGACTTTATCAGGCCCCTCGTCCATACTGGAAGCCGAATACTTTCCTCCTATCAAGCTTTCCCCGTACAAAAATTACGCTCTGGGGCTCATCTAGTTGCTGACCTTCAACTCCATACCCAACGTGGACACGGATCACAACAAGCTCTACGCGGGCGATGAAGTTATCACTATACCCACTGGTAGCTACGAGATCGAAGATATCAAAAACTACGTGCATAGCGTGTTGACGGACAAGAGCATCGTCATTCAGATTAAACCTAACAAAAATCCGTTGTGCAGCGAAATTAAGTGCAACCGTGATGTCGACTTTCGACCCAATGATTCCGTAGGCCGCTTGTTGGGCGTCACTCAACGCATTCTGGAAGCTAATAAATTACACACGTCCGACGTACCGATCGCCATTCACAAGGTCAACGCCCTGCGAGTCGAATGCAACGTCACGACGGGCGCTTACATCAACGAACGTAAAGTGCACACCATACACGAATTCTTTCCGGTCGTGCCACCCGGATACAAAATCATAGAGGTGCCATCGCACGTCATTTATCTACCGATCGCCACCAAGACGATAGATCACTTGCAGCTACGAATAGTCGATCAAGACGGGGACCTGGTGAATTTTCAAAGAGAAGTCATAACGATCAGGCTGCACGTCAGTTCCATGCGATAATGGGTATCGTCTATAATAGAAAAATTGGTAGTGGTTATAATAGTAGGCCGATATGCCAAAGAGGGATCAGTCGTCGACCGCTTCTCAAGACGCTAACACGTGATAACGTCTTGTTTCTGGAAAATCTAGGATTCAAGGTCGTGAGACGAAAGTAAAGCGTTCGTTCTGTTGCGTTCTTTTCGTCTGCCGCGTACGATGGAGGAAGAAACGCTGAACATTCAGACACTGATCGTTTTCGACGAATCTATAGCACACTATGAAACGCATGCGCATCAACCTTACGCCTCGTCAACGTTCAACAACAGCGACGAGGTTCGAATCTCCGTTCAACATCAAGATCTATGCTTACTACCGAGCAAAAGTTCGCTGCACGTGTATGGAAAGCTGGTCAAGGAAGATGGGTCCACGTCGACTACGAGCACGACTCTGGTAAACAATGCCATATGCCATCTCTTCGAGGAGATTCGCTACGAAATTAATGCTATAGAGATCGATCGGAGCAAGAACGTCGGTCTCACGAGTCTCATGAAAGGATATGTTTCCCTGAGTCCCGGTCAACGATCCTTGATGGAGAACGCCGGTTGGCTCGACGTCAGAGAACAAGAGTAGTTGACCAATGCGGATGGTTACTTCGACGTATCCATTCCGTTGAGTCTGATACTGGGTTTCGCCGAAGATTATCACAAGATCGTCGTTAACGCTAAACACGAGTTGATTCTGACGAGAGCAAAGAGCGATGTCAATGCAATAGTGCAAACTGCTGCGGAAGAATGCAAAGTCGTAATTCACAAATTGGAATGGCTGATACCGTACGTAAAGGTGTCGGATCGACGAAAGATACAACTGCTGAAATTCATCGAGAGGGATGCACCCATCTCCGTGAGCTTTCATACCTGGGAGCTGGACGAGTACCCTCTACTCCCCACCACTTCGAAACACGTGTAGACCGCCAAGACGTCGACTCAGTTGGAAAAACCACGATACGTGATACTGGGTTTTCAGACGAGCAGAAAGAACAAGAAAGATAAAAACGCTAGTCACTTTGACCACTGCAACGTCAGAGAGGTTAAGCTCTTTTTGAATTCCCAATGTTATGCCTACGGAAATCTGAATCTTGACATTGATCATAATCAGTTTGCTGTGCTGTACAAGATGTATGCAAACTTTCAAGCTACGTACTATGGCAAGGATCTCGAGCCTTTGCTGAAGAAGAATGAATTTCTCAAGTACGCTCCATTGATCGTTATCGATTGCTCCAAACAAAACGAGCCCCTCAAACTGGGACCCGTCGATATTCGTCTGGAATTCGAGGCGCAAGGCAATTTCCCTGCCGATACGTTGGCATTCTGTCTGATCCTGCACGATCGCATAGTCGAATATAATCCGATCAGTGGTGGGGTGAAAAAATTGGTATAAAGACGCTGCAATTGTTTGTCCCTGCCCAGTTCATCAAAAGAATGGAATTCGTCGTGGACGTACAAAGTTTCAAGAAAGCCTCGAACGAGTTTGTTCTGAAGGAGCTATCCGTGATTGGAGTCGACAGCAATTTCTCCGAGCCTGCAACTTTTCTCTTCCAACCACCTTGTCCATGGAAACATCTACCAGCTAAATACAAAAGTATAAATTTGTAATGTATAAATCAAGCTAGAAACATTCTTCGAGTCATCTTGCAAAATGCATCTAAGATCTATGTGAAAGGATTGGAGAAGAAAGTTTGGTTGGGAGGTTTCATTGGATTAACCGAGCACATCGTGGATCTCGGAGATCTGGGATGCCCTTCGTTGCAAAAATTGCTCAATAACTCGCTTACTCGATGTACGAATCACCATGCTCCACATTTCAATTGCTCAACTGAAAATGTGAAATTATTAAGGAACTGGTTGTCGGAACGTATTTTTTTCGATGATTATGAATAAGACATAATAACAAATTATATATTTATTTAACACATATACATAGTAGTATTAAGAGCACGATTACAAACATTGAAATTCAATCTGATTGTACTGCCCACCGAGATACCGCATGAGCAGGCGATCTTCGTCGGCAGCACGCACCCTGTTTTGAAACAAACTGTTATCGTCTTTTAAGACTTTGGACATCCTTGCTGGTAGAAACGTCGAGAAGCTGTTTTCAATGTCAACTATTAATCGCATTCCATATTTCGTTTGGATCTTGCGAATACAACTAATCTTGTATTCTTTTTGGACCTCCAGTTCTCACACCTCTTTCGTTGGAAGATATGCATCCAAACGACCCACTTTGTTGATATTTGAGAGATCCATGGCGCTGAATTAATATGGAGTTTCTTCAAATGTATTATAAGATTTTTACGATCTCTTCTAGCTTAGATCAATTGTTTCACTTCCACGATATTCCTCAATAGTAACTGTAATCGAACTCTGAGCTCACGTTGTTTCCTCTTATTCGGTATCGATCGAATTTTCGCAGCACACTAACGAAGGTACGTTCAGCTCCTCCTTTTATAGGAAACTCTTAAGGGCTAAAACGGGGGATGAGGGGGTTACGCAAATTTCTAGGAATCGAATCGGCTACAGAGATTCTTGGTATCGATGTCAAGGTCCATGCATCTTCCAGAATATTACTTAGCCCTCCGACGACGACGACGACGACGTTGCGTCGTGCGCGCTTACGTGTAATTTGACACCTCGGAGGGGATGGGGGACCGCATTCTCGACGCACGAGTGTGTGAGATAACGTTCGGTATTGCACATTCGAACAACCGATACATAGATTCTTCTAGAATGACTTTGACCTCGCCGCTGCACTCGCACGAGGTTGGGGGTTGGGGGGATTTGCGAAGCTTCTCCGTGAGATGAGGAGGCTGCTGTCTCGACGCGAAATAACGTTCCAGGCCAAGTCGGCTGCCGTCCGAAACCTGCATGGGGAAGGTACCGTTCTACGCACTAATCTGCGCGATAAGGTTCAAGGTTAGGGGAACAAAGCTTCCTACTGCAGGATTGCATCAGCGATGCGCAATTCCGCGATATGGGGGTTCGTTCAAGGTCAACCAGGCTGAGGGCTGCCGATCTAAACCTGCGCGGGGTCCGTCGAAGCTTCCAGAAGACTCTCCCGGGTGGGGGTAAGGGGCTGCCTCAAAACGTCGCGCGAGAGGACCGCCGGCTCTGGGAGCGATCCTTCCCGACTTAGCACGCACACGAACCGTCGAAGCTTCCAGAATGTTCTAGAAGGTTCTCGATCGTGCGTAATTCCTAGAATCAAGCGCAAAATTCCTGGAATGTGACGCAAAATTCCCGGAATCGAACGAAAATTCTTGGAATCGAGGGTCCTGATGACGTCACTTCCAGAAATCGTAGAGCTCACGACGGCAATTTAGCACGGACACCCACCTTCGAAGGTTCTAGAGTGTCGGTATTATGTCGGTGCAGGAATCGGTATCCAGAACTCCCCAACTACTGCCACTGATGGGCTTCACTACTTGAGCTACTGAACAACTCGCCGCGACCCTAGAATCTTGCGACAGTTTTGTACCTTTGCAGGCAATTAAAAAAATGATGATGAAGCTATATTGTTTATGAATTTTAGTTTCAAACGTACGTCAAGACGCTATGCTGCACGAAAGTGCAGCTAATTTTTCTACATCGGAGTCGAAAGTTGTCTCAACCAAAAAAAATGTATTAATAGCAACTTAGAGTACACTACACTCACTATGAAATGCACATCGTTTTGCCTTCGCACCATCGTTACTTTTTATGATCTAACTCTGAGTCGACAGGATGAGCCGAGTCGAGGCTGCTGAATCGCTCCAGCTTACCCCCACTTGTACTTCGTAGAAACGAATTTCTTGTAAATGATAACCTTATAATATAGAGGTACCGTATGCATTGCCGCTCATTTTTCGATACTTTTAACTACCGATGGGGCTGATACCCAACCCCTAACATTTTGCTTGGGGTGAATCCTGTATCCTTCTTTTGGATCATCTAGCGAACGATGCACCAAATACATCAGGCGTGGGGGGTACCATTGTCTTAGCAGCGTAAACTGCTACATGTATCTCTTGTTTGCAACCATGCAAAAAAATAAGGGCAATGGTGGGGAAAAAGACGGTTATCTGTGAGCCGTCCTCGCAGCATCCTGTCATTACCTTGGTGACAAGCAGTAGGTGAAATAGCGATAAAAAAAGTTTAATTAAAAAGAAGTGAAACCGAAATAGTGGGAGTTTTAAAAAAAAAGTGGTATGTATAACTGTGTTAAGTTGAATCAGGCACCCGCGTTTTTATCTGATTAAAAAATTATATGTGGTAACTTTTATTTTTTAGACAAATAACCAGACGGACCGCGGAGTACGGCTATTTGTGCGGTGCATTTGAAATAAAGAAAGTGGTATGTATAGCAGCTTTAAGCTAGTACCCGATTTTATTAGATTAAAAAAGTATTGCTTTTATATCGCTTCTCACGTTTATTTGTAGACATTGACCGGCAGCACCAGCAACAGCACCGCAGCTAGCACCGCAGTACGGGTACTGTTACTAGATCAGCAAGGGTAATAATAATTTTAAGTCTGTATCGGTTTTTATTTGATTTAAACATATTTATTTTAAAAAAACTTAAATATTACAGATTATGGCCCCAAGGCGCCCGGATACGCCGCCCGAGGGGGGCGAAGGACCATTTGAGGGGCCGCTGCTTGACGGAATACCGCCACCCCGTAATGCGTTCTTTGCCCCCTTTCACGAAGGGCAGTGCTTGTTCGGGTGTGTTTACATGCGGGGTGCGGGGTCGGGGTTATGCTACGGGTGCATGCGTGAGCAACCCGCCGAGCACAGGCCTCAGTTTACGCCCCATGTAATACATTACCTACAGATTGACCCCGCAATACATCTGCGTGCGGGCATCTGTGTACGCTGTGCTCGGTGTGTGCTGCGCGCGTATGCACCCGGTGACTGTATAGCATGCATCGCATACTTCTGCGATAACCGGGAGGTGCTATTGAGGCAGGGGCTTACAGAAGTTCCTCCCCCACCCCGAATATAAATTGTGAGCTATGCATATATATGTATATGTGTTTTTTTTTTTTTGTAATCATTTGTTTTAATCTCGTTTTTCACACTTGTTTCTAGAAATGGCGCCACGATCAGATTTTGAGCGGAACGATAACGTGTTTGGGGAGGAGGAGGAGGCCGGTCGGAATTCACCGCCTCCTCCTACCCCGGGGGAGCCGTTCTATGACGCCCTGCATGAGGGCCGCTGTCTTTACGGTTACATCTATACATACCGCTGGGATGAGCTATGCGCCGGGTGTGTGAGTGAGCTACCACCAGACATGCAAGCGTTATACACTCCCCACAGCTTGCACTATTTGTTGCTTGACACTACAATGGTCTTCAATTTGGCGCGGTGCACAACCTGTGCGCGGAGTGTGTTACTCGAGCACGCACTCGGCGCATGCCCAGGGTGTGTCCTGCTCTATGAGGCCACTAGAGACACCCTGGTGCGGCTTGGGTATGGGCAGGTTAACCTAATTTCTTGAATAATAGTAGTATAGGTTTATATTATATATATATATATTTTCCTACATACATATTATTATTATTAATTGCTTACATTACTTATATATATCTAACCTAGCTTAGCATTATTTACGCTACATATATATATCGTTGTTGTTATTATTATGAACTGCTTACATATATATATACTCTACGTCTATTATTATTATTTACGTTATATATATATATTATCGTTATTATATTAATATACAATCCATAATAAAAAAAATTAGCTAAATTATATCTTTAATTTATATAATTAAATACCCAGACCACGCACCTTTTTTCATGAAACAGATCTTAACACGTGTATCCAGATTTACACCTGGAATATTGTATCCTACCACCGCCACCGCCACCATAGACCTTATTATCGTGCGCATACTGGCGATCAGCCAAACGCTTCTTTCGCACAAAAGCGTCGTAGTCCTCTCGGGCAATTCTATCGTTTTTCCGCAAATCAGCACTAAACACATTCTGGAAGGCATGCATCCCGAAGCCTGAGGAGAGGTAGTGTAGAAACATCATACAGAATTGGCCGCACACCGTTGACGTCTCGCTCTGAAGCTGCTGGGTGTTCCATCGGAAGGATCGACAGTTCCGTCGGAGTCTCGATGCATGGTGATGATTCAGCGGTGGTAATCCGTAGCTGTCAAAGTAGTAGCCGTCTCCGTCAGCGTCCACGTACATGGCAACCCAATGTGCTCCTGGCTTCGTATGATCGTCCGTGTTGGCGATAATCGCAGCGGGTTTCGACCAGCTTCGGGGTATTCTATCAGCTGCGTAGACACCCGTCGTATGCTCCGATATACCGCGAAGGCCAAGGTAAAGGTCTAGCGTGTTCATATAAGCGGTCCGTTATTTCGAAGCCAGAATTCAAGACGCAATGCGTTGTTCAGAGCGCAGGTGAACGATCCCCGGCTCTCCTTACAGGCGTGAACGATACACTCGTAATGGTCACGATTCGGTGGGAAGTCCTCGTATGGTGAGTTATCGGGGGTTTCATCCAAATTTATAACTTCCCTTGCCATAACGGTCTGCAGAAAAAGTACGCTCTCCGGACCCCGCGTGTATATGCTCCGCGAAATACCGGCAATATTTCGGAGATTGTTGTATAGCTGTTTGTACGTCACACCACCGTCGAACCACTCTAGACCGTGTCGATAGCGGGTCATGGTGTTGTTCTCACTTCTGATCGCCGGTGGTAATTCGTTGAAATCGCAGGGCGGTGAAACGATCCAGTGGCCTATGTATTTTCTTTCCACAGCCACGACGCCGATCTCCTTCGGCGCCAGACGTCCCTCGGAGTCTTTGAAGTACTCAATCTCGATCACGAAATCCATCGCTGCGGTGCTAACTCGAAGGCGTTCAACGAGAAACTAACGGCGATGCTGCCGATCACAGGCGATACCGAGTGCACAAAAAAGACGATGACGCATACCCCAAATTGCTGACCTATGTATTTTCTTCGATTGTTTAGCCGCCGTAATCTACGACGATCTAACGCGAGGCGTCGATCTCCAGAACGTTATCGTACTCGGCGTATACGATACAGTTCACGGTGGTGGCCAGCGGATCGTCGAAGCGTACCTCAATTCGTACACTACCGTGCTTGATCAGGTTCCAGTGGGTGTTGCTATTTGCCGAGAGATCGGGTGTAAGATCGAAAACGAACAGGCAGTAGCCGTCTGCGTAAGCACTCCTAGATATCGAATTACCCTCGTTGAGGAAGTGTATACCCGTGCCACTGAAGAGGGTATGATACGCGTCCACGTAAAGACCGGCTTTACCGAAATCTGTCTGCAGTGCTTTCGAGGGTACTTGAACACCGTCGACGTACAGCGATAAGAAATTAATACGATAGTTTTTAAAATTGAACGGGTTGAGTTGATAGTTGCCATTGAAGGCCTTGTTATCGACGAAGCCTATTATAATACGCTTAGGTAATTGGCCGAGAGTCACGTTGTCCATAGTACCACCGTGCAAGCCGGCATGCATCGTCAGCGCCTTGACCTCTACACGCGTAAGCGGATACTTTGCAGTTGTCTTTGATAGCATTTTAGAATGAGCAATTAGAATACCGGGGCTTATTTTGGCGCGTCTAACGAGGAGCGTGGCCTCCGTTATATGTAAAGAACACTCGCTCTTTGGATCCATGAGGGAGAAACCGTCTCTAGTGCGTACGAGACGTAAACGGAGCTCAACACCATTTAATAAAAATTTTTCCTGGTTAAACACATCGCAATGCAAATGACCGATCAGATCGACCGTCTTGTCTTTACCGACGAACGCCTGCCTATTCACGAGACCCATATTCTTGCCCGCTGTATCGTCCATATGACCGGGCGTGTCGTCGTACCAGAGCACGCTCGAGAGGTGGGACCCCTTAGCGGCTGGCCCATAATTTAATAGCGTCTCTATGTAGGCCCTGTAAGCGTACGCGTTATTAGGCGGTGATACGAGTTTCTGATTAAGAAACACGTCCACCTGATTGAACAGCGAGTGTAGCAGATTGTTAACAGGGGCTGCTTTGCTCAGAGCGTCAGGGGCTAACGCATCCTTGGATCGTAGCTGTACGCGTAAACTCAGCATGGTGTGTGCTAGATCGAGGTACTCGTCGCCGTTACCCGGCACGACGAATTCAATGGGCGAGTCATCGGTCAGCGATGAGATGGGCTTGTAGTGTACCCACTGTGCGCTCTCTATAGTGGTCTGTGTCGGTGGCAGTGTAAAGAGCTCGAGCTCCGATTTCATACACTCGCAGGAGTGTGCGTGTAGAAAGGCCATGATAGAGGTAGCGTTTAGGAGAAGATATCCAGCACACTCCGCTTTACTTTCTTACTAGCGATCCTACGACGATTTTTGGGTTTCTTAGTTTTTGACTTTATTTTTGTTACTACTTTTTTTTTCGACGCGGAGCAGCCTTCTTCCCCGTACGTCTCTTACGCTTGTTAGCAGTTCTTGAGGCGATGCTCCTTCCAGCGACGCCGATGATAGAGTGGCTGCCGCGTGGTCGTTTTACAGCTTTATAGCCCGATCCTTTCGTGAGCTCGTCAATTTTCGCCTCCGCCTTACGTTTAAGATTCATACCCGATTCGGTGGCCCTGGTGCGAAACGCCTGTTTCAACGGAGCGCCGCGCTCGCTGACGTCCGTCAAGATATTCATGCCCGCGCGCACCGCCTCCTTACCGACGGCTCGGGCTCCTCTCGATAGCAACGGTAACACACGCCGAAACAGACCACCGAGAAAGCTACCAATACCATGTCCTCGCTGATAAGGCGACCCCGCGAATACCCGAAATTTCGTGGAATATCCCCCACCGATCTGCGACTCGTAGTAGTCGGTGTAATAAGCCATCAGTCTAGCCGTTTAAAGTGTAGTGTTACGGAGAGCGTCCCTGATTCGAATGGTATAGGTTCGCCTAGTTGATCTCTTATATCGATGTCGATCGTTTGAAAAGTCGTGCGGAGCAGCGGTATATACTTTAACGGTGAAAACGAGAGCACTTTCATGGCTGCGTGAGCGTATTTGTTATCCGTTTGCAGGGGAACCACACGAAGCAAGGGTGTTTGGACGTCTCCGGTGATATACGGCTCGCAGACATCGGTGTAAACAAAAAGCATCTTAGGTAGGGCGTTGATCAGGCTAATCGGCTGATCGGCCATCACAACGGGCTGTGCTTTCGATACCACGACCGATTCGGGAAAACCTAAGATGCGCGCCAGAGACCGGCAGAGTCTCAGTTCGTGTGGGTCGTCTAGATCGTTATCGGTAGAGACGAGCGATACGCTAGCGTAACCGCCTCTACAGAGCTCTAATTGCAGACGGCCCTTCATAGCCCTGGTAGCGTTTATTTCGTCAACGAGTGTCTTTACGTCGTCATAAACACCGTGCGCCACGTTAGAACCCGTTATCAAAGACCCACTATCGGTTCTTTGTGGTTCTTCCGCGGTTTGGTGCGGGTGGTGACAATGCCCACGTGATCCCAGTCTTTTAGCGCTGCGGGCACGTGAAGAAAGGTCATAGGGATCTGTATTTCGACCAGAGCAACAGCCCATGCTCCGTGTAAATCGATCTGATGCGGTAGATGCGTGGTAAAACTGGTAGTTTTATTTTCGGGATAGTACGACATACTGCTGTTACTGGGTAGAACGAGATAAAATTGGTCCTTCATTGTTCTTTAAGCGGGCAGCCGGTATCCACGAATTAAATTTCTCGGGGTAACCGACCCAGCTGACCAGTACTTTTTGTGCTTTCCCACGGCCGCTTCGTTTTATAACACGGTCGACGAGAAACGTGTCCATTGCGAGGTCCTTGCGGACTCGAACGAGCTCCTCCTCGTAAAAAATACCGTCAATCTCCTCGCCGGCGAGATCTTCTAAGATGTAGACTGGTGGTTCTCTCGTTGTACCTAGGCGTACGATTTTAAAAATCTCTCGAGTCCAACCCCCCTCGTAACCTTTCGCGAAAGGGTTCCTAGCGCTACTGATGCGTACCAGGTCACCGACACCGTATTTAGGGGTACGCGGGCTCGCTGTGGCGTATCGCATGGATAGGTTCATACGGGCCGTAGCGGCATTATACATGGTTACGTCGACTCGACGCATTCTTATCGCAGAGTGACGTGTCCTGTTGTACGATTCCACGAGGCTCTGAAGAATATCTATGTACCGCCGCGTGTTTCTATGTGTAAAGTAACGCCACATACGCTCCTTCAGAGTACGGTTGTAGCGTTCGACGACAGCTGCCTTTACGTCGGGGCTGCGCGCTACGCGGAATCCTATGCCGAGCTCCTCGAGCAGACGCTGCAATACGCCATTGGTAAACTCTTTACCTTTGTCTGTCTGTAGGTACACGGGTATCCTATTCTTACTACGTGTCAAAACCCTCCGGAATGCCGCTGCTACCGTTGCACCGGACTTATCGCGTAAAGGCTCGACCCAAGCGTATTTGCTGAGTACATCGATTATTACAAGTATATACGTGTAACCATCGTTGTACTCCTTCAACGAGCGAAGGTCCACGAGATCTCCCAAACATCGTCGATATTGCTGACGGTGTAAGAGCGGCGCTGAAACGTACGACGTACGCGCTTATGCAGCGTATACGCGTCCTGCGCCTCTAACCAATGTACGACGGAATCTCGCTTTACCCTACCCTTAACCGATCGCTCGAGGTTACCGATACCGGCGTACGAAGACGGCTCTGCTGGTGTGTAATAAAGACGCCTCAGAAGACTGTTATCACCCGACTTCTTCTTCTTCTGTTTCACGGCAGCCTTAACCATTCTAATCTTTTCTTTTTCTCGGTATCGTTGGCTGTACTAGCCGACACGGATCGTGTATATCTTTTCCCCACGACCTCTTCTTCCCCGGAGTCTCTAAACACTTCCTGAAACGCCTCGCCAAATTCCTCCTCCGTGGACGAGCTCTGAGTCGTGTCGATTGGGCGCGGTACGATTGTTACACGACGCCGTGGCTGATTACTGAGAGGCGTCGTGTTGCTCCCCTCCGTCCATAGACGCTGATTGCCAATAAATTCGCGCGGTATACCAGCAGTACGGAGGAACCGCGCAAACTGCCGACTCCCCGCCGGTCTCGCCGTTTTTCTCTCGCGCATAGCGTCATTGATTAAATCAACGATGTTGGCGTCCTGCACGACGGTTCCACCGATACGCGTAACGCCCTGCTTACTCCACGAAATGTTCGGTGAGCCAGCGCCACGTAGTCTGCCTAGTAAGAGGCGCGCCTTAGTCCTGTACTTTTGGGGTACACTGGCAATGATGTCGTCGTCGTCAGCATCGGTGGTCTGGTTCCGGGCGTTATCCTCCGCAGAATTGTTATTTTTTTTCTTGTTATCGCTATCGGTGCGCCTATCCTCGTCGACGTTATTGCGCAGGTCCTCGATAAAGTGTAGATAACGCTGCAGCACCTGATTGTACATCTTCCACTTTTCGCGCTCGTCAATGAAATTCGGCGAGTGTAGGATCTCCTTCATCGACGCGTCTAATCTGCTTAAGGGGGTCCCAGGGGTTTGTACGGTGTTAACGGTGTCAATGCCCTCCTGACTGTGCTGATGCGTATGAGGCGCTGCACGGTGGTACTGCTGGTGCGCGGTATTCACGCTCTCATGAGGAATGAGAACCATCTTTCTCGCATGCTCCATCTCGGCGTATATCCTATCCGCTTCCCCCTATGAGTTTTGATATGACGGTACCTAGTATGGGTGCTAACAGAAGAGGTAGAAAACCGCCGCTCTGAACGATAAGGCGTTTTCTAGTTTTGACTGCTGAACCCGGTCTGGATAAACGTCTCAGCAGCGGTGCGTGTTTTCGTAAGCGCCGTTTCTGAGTCGGTTTGAGAGGTACGTTGCCGCGAAGGATATTCAGAGCGCATTCGCATATACAGTTGACGAGGCGTGGGTCGGCCGCTCGTAACAAGGCGCTACGTTGTTTGCTGTCCAGGTGGCAAATAGCCTTCAACACTGTGGCGTGCTTCCGCCCTATAGAGCAGCGTGCGCTGGATACCATTACAACCGAATGACTGGTACGTCTCGATCGGCGTACCCACCCTTTATACCCTTTCGCGGTACGTACACATAGTGGAACGGGTCCGAAGGAAACACGCTCGTGCGAAAGCGGCAGTTATCGGGCGTCGATTGCTTCAAATCGAGTAGTAAATAACCGTGCGGTTCGGCGGTGGCATCGCGGTAGACTTCCTGCACGAAGCGCGGATTTTCAGGAAACACCTGTCTCGCCAGATGCTGTATCTGCGCCCTGTCGCGCGGATTTTTAAACACAACGATGTAGTTTGCGTTCAACGAGATATCGCGCTGTCCGGGCCCCTGATGAAAGAGATTCTGCGTAATGAAGATCACGCTGATATTCTTATGATGGCTGCCTTTGGTAAAAAGGTCGACCACCGTGTTATTGGACGATTCCCTCATGAGATCGTCGATGATGACGAGTTTCGGACGTGGGTCGTTGCCGTAATCTGTGTTTTGCGGCAGTCCCTCGTGAAACTCTATAGCGCTCCCGTACTCCCTGTACCCCTCCTGCCACTCTGCATAGTGAAAGAGAACGCGCGCAAATCGCACGTCGCTCATGTCCTCGATGAACCGTAGGAATTTCTTTACGAAAAACGTCTTCCCGCATCCCGTTGGCCCACAGATCATCGATGTCCACGGATGCTTCCACCGCGTGTCCATTATGCCAAATGAGGCTATTTGGTGGTGTCCTTTACGAATATACTGTTACAGAGTCTGCTGAATTTTACACGCTCCCCCCCCCTTCCATCGCGGGACCCCGGCCGCGGCGGGCGCGCGACACGCGTGAGGCTCGTGACGTCGCGCGCGCTTGCTAGCTCTTATCGGTGACGTTGCTAGCCCCTCGTCCGGGTGAGCTCATCGTGTACCTGTGAGCTACTGGTCGACATGTATGTGTGTCAACCGCATAGCTAGCCATAGTGCACGGCTAGCATGTCCGAAGCGTCGCTGAAAAAATAAATAACATGATCGGGTTGATGGAGCCGTCGGGAATAGATCGATAAAGAGGTTTTTTTTTCAAATAAATATGTTTTTTATTATTATTATTATTGTACAGGCGATGTATATACATTTATACAGGTTTTGTTTGTAATATTAATTACATAAATCCGTAGGGCAAAGAGCCGAAACGACCGTCGCGTCGCCGCTTTTGAAGCTCTGTCGGCTTACACGTTTTTGATTCCAGACGCGTCACTACGTCGTGAAACGGTGTACGCCGTATCGCGTCATAGTGTAAAACGACAGGCTCGCTGGTCTCTCCCGTTACATAAGAACGTATCCAGTTGTAATTAATGGCCAGACTCGTCGCGTAGTCGATCGTGATACCTTTGACCTTACAGACCTCAGCGTAAGAACCGTCTGGCTTATGCACTCGGTACGCATAAAATTTCGGGCCTCCCGAGACAAAAGACGTGATATAGCTACCAACACCGTACGACTCCAGCTCATCCGTTAAATCGCCCAAAAGACTGCCGAGCGGTGGCTCGTAGGCGTTATCGGCGTGACGACCACCTGATACGTATACAGGGCGACAATTATAAAGTGGACACCTATTATTTACGTATTTGCACGGTCTCTCTGGGTCATCTAATGGATGCTTCTTGATTGATTTTTCAAGCACTCTTTAATGGCACAATTGATTTGGCGCTGAAACGCATACTTTTTAAAGGACAGAAATATTTAACTCGAAATTTTTTGAAAAATATATTTTTTTTATGGATGCATAAAGTTTATGAAAAGCTGAATTCGGAACACCCTTGGGGCGATGGATTCAAAGTCATTTTGATGGAGATAATTCTATTCGAAATTGCTACTTTTACCAGCCGATGCACGACTGGCACACGTAAAAGCGGAATTGGACCGGCGATTCGAACTCGTTTATTTCAGTTTTGACAGATTACCGCTATAGCCATGATTTTTGTTCAGCCGACTTACGATGCTCACGACGCATGCGCGTTCGAATCGCCGGTCCAATTCCGCTTTTGCGTGTGCCAGTCGTGCATCGGCTGGTAAAAGTAGCAATTTCGAATAGAATTATCTCCATCAAAATGACTTTGAATCCATCGCCCCAAGGGTGTTCCGAATTCAGCTTTTCATAAACTTTATGCATCCATAAAAAAAATATATTTTTCAAAAAATTTCGAGTTAAATATTTCTGTCCTTTAAAAAGTATGCGTTTCAGCGCCAAATCAATTGTGCCATTAAAGAGTGCTTGAAAAATCAATCAAGAAGCATCCATTAGATGACCCAGAGAGACCGTGCAAATACGTAAATAATAGGTGTCCACTTTATAATTGTCGCCCTGTATACACGAGTCGGTGTCGTAATATAGTACACGCCGATCCAATTTCTCGAGATAGTCGTACAATTTCAGACGCGCCTGAGCCGTGGTATACGCAGCTATAACAACGTTTGTGTATGCCGTGGGTATCAACGCGTCGTTCGTACTACGCGTACCGACGTAAAGCAGCTCGTCATCTATGGGCAGAATACCTGTAATCTCGACCTCCGGACCCGTAAGCAGACTCACGAGCTTTTGACGAGTCGTTACAATTTCCGTCTTTGGCAGATTTTCGCGTTGCCCAAACTTGCCCCAAAAGGAATTCAAACATAATTTTGCGACTGACCGCAGACCGGGATTTGATTTTATATTTCCAGGGTCCAGACGAATACCCTCGACCCGATCGTACTCCTCTATATACAGTTTTTTGACCTCGTCGTCGTCGCCACACTCGCGCGGCAGGCCGCTAGCTTCCTGCTTAATCTTTAGGAACGTGTTTATGTAATCGGCAAAGTGACCGCCCGTCCGTGTCGTCGGATCGTACTGGGTAATCTCATACTGCCATATTTCGTGTATCAGCGTTATTTCATACCCCTTACGTACGGCGCGCTTGACCTCGTCCACGACCCAGGTCCCTTCGAATACTCTATCCGCGGGATTCTCGTGAGGACACGACCCCTGTAGCATGGCCTCTGCACAGGAACGACACAAGGCGAAGAGCAGTTTACCGTGCATGCGTACCGGTAACACGGGATGATACAGATCTCGCGGTGGTAACACCACACACTTAATCAAACCCTCCACGTTATCGATGTTGTTGCGATCACCCGTTAATTCACGACAGTCATCGCCCACGTACACCGTAGGGTGACCTACAGGGAATTTCCCCGTTTTCGAAATGAAGGGGTAGAGCGAGCACACATCTACGTAATGTATCCTCTCAGACCCCTCGACTTCGTAAAAACTGACGGTATTTCCTGTACGGCCACCGAAGAAAGCATCGCGGGGTTCGAGCGGTGCTTGCGATACCAGCGGGTTCTCATTCAGCGATCTATATAAAGCGGCTTGTTCAGAATCTTTTATCCAGCGGTCGAATTCGCACTCCCAAATTTCCGTCAGCTCGTAACCTAAATACCGAATCTTATCGCTCGTAGCCTGCGTTCTCTCGAAGCGCGCGTCCATGGATCCACCCGTGTGTAAATGACTATCTCTGTTTATACGATAGCATTTTGGGCAACCGTGCCAGAAACAACCCTGAAACTGGAATACGTGTCGCGAACCTGTGGTGGCGTCCAGGTAGTAACCGTCGACGGGTGTACCATCCGGTAGACGATACTCCCGAGTGCGCCCTGCGTGAACTATGGCACAGCCCAAACGATGCTCCAGCGAAAGAAGCCATAAGACAGCCTTACGCGATTGTTTGTCACCGTATCGGTACCCGCCCGGTGGTAAAATAGCTATCTGCTCGTCCCGCAAAAAGTTTTTCCGAAAAACTCTCGAACACGCCGAGGCTATGGTTGTGCTCTCCGAGAAAGGGCAAACGCTGCCATGCTGAAGAAACATTTCTCGGAAAGAAACGCAAGCCTGCCTGAGAATGGTAACGTCTGATCTACAGTAATCTATAAACTCGGTTCGAAAGTTAAATACGTATCCCGCAGAGCACTGCTCGTTGTACCATGCTAAAAACTGATTACGCTGAGCCGGCGACATCGTATCGGGCGAATAAAACTCGAGCGCTGGTAACGGACCGATATAATGCTGATTCTCAGGTGTATTGAACAGATGCGGGAAGACACCCTTTTGTTTCAAACCGACCGCATCCGCGAGGCCAAAGGCTTTCGGTAGGGCGTTCAGCGGCATATGAAAATAATTAAGACTGTCTATGAAAGTTACACGACCCGTCTTCATCATTATGATGCTCGTACCGCTGAGTAGTAGCATCGGCGGCTTTAGGCTTTTTCTTCTACGCTTCACGATGTACCGTAGTACAAACTGCGCGTCGAAACCCTTGGCATTATGCGCCACGCAGATCACTCTCTGAAACGATTTTCTTTTAGGATCGCACTCGAAATCTACAAACTGCTTTACGGGATCCTCTTCGAAGATGTACTCGTGTACACCGCAAGACGGGCATACCCTCGCGAGATCTGTATCATTTATGCATGCTGTACACACTTGCTGAACGACGCACAAGTTTGGTGTGTGGATACGCACCGCGTCGTCACCGGGCAGCTTCTGTATCTGCTGTGTTTCAAAATCGTAGAAGATGTACAGAATATTTTTTTCCACGGGCGCCTTTTTTACCGGCCTGACGTAACACCGATGTCCAACGTCATTAACACTCTTGCAGACGCTGCAATACACCTTATCGCAAGAGTGCTTACGAGAGGTTCCTTGAAGAGGTCTGTTGCGCTGGGAGTCTCCTGTTTCCCTAGAAATATGCCAGGCCGGTAGTCCGCGCGTGCAGCAATGTGCTAAGTCAGAACTAAAGGCGGCCTGGCAACGGAAATGAAGAAACAATAAAATCGCACAATAATCACTTTTCGGAAGTCCAGCTTATGGCTGCACATCCGAAAATCGGCAGTCTACGTTTAGAATCCGAACGGATAAGGTGGTCTCGAGAGTAGACCCGAAATAGAAGATAGTCAATTTAATTAACGGTGACTATATTTTCCAAGTCGACGTACGTCGACATACTGTACACTCACTTAATCATTTTAATAAACATTCTCTGTTTTGTTATATTCACGCGAGTTCTAACTCCTTAACCGGCAACGATCCCAAAAATATCCTAGCCCTAACCTCTCTTATCGAACACCTTCGTTATCGAGACGTTACGGCACAACAGGTCTAAGACACTGCGGACAGCTGCGAATGGCCTGACACACGCTCTTTTCTCTGCCCTTCTGTTTACTAATCAACGTATTTATGTGATTATCGAAACAGCGTTGACCAAAAAAGTACCTATGGCACTCGCGACAATACAATGTGGGGAGAGCCGAATCGCAGGGTGGTTTTCCGAAGCATCTAGCGCATTTGCGGGAGCACTTATGCTCTGCCTCGTACGTGTAAGATTTGTTACAGGGTATGCAAAAACCACGACTACCGACCGCACCCCGCATATTTAAAATAGGTTGATAATGCTGCGAATTATTATAATACAGAATGCGGAGCGTTTGCCGTGGTTTCCCTGAACCGTACGCGTTATCGACTATCTGCGATCCGTCGTACAGTGGTTTCTCGCCGCTGCCTATATTGTCAAACTCGTAAACAACAATGGCTATACCATCCTGAGCAAGGTGCCTTTGAAATTTATCAATTTCCGGAATACCGCAACCATCAGGCGGTATGTCTACACGGGCACTTGTCACAAGCTCGAGAGCTAATTGTTTTTGAAATTTACCCCGTTGACGCCGTACTGCGTTCCATCGCTCATGCAACGCCCCAGAGCGCACCTCCCCACGTTCAGCGTGCACCATCGCCGCAGCGAGCGATCTAGGTAGACAGAGATTATCGGTGTTTATTATGGTAAGTATAGAGTTTTTGTTTACAAACTCGTGCGCTAATTGCACGCGCCCCGTACCCCGCGGTACTTCGACTATACACGCCTCTATGACAAAAGACCTATCTATCTGGAATGCCTGGGCGCTTTGTGCGACGGACGATATCACACCCCACACGTCGTTTTCGAGAAGTTCTCGAGCCGGTCTGTACGACACCCATGCTGCCCCACACGCAAAACTGTCGGATTTGATCGTTAGACCTATGTAGTCCCGCGCGGTACACGAGCTTGTGAGGTACGCGTGTATATCTCTGACTGCCCCGTGTAACCATGATATCGTATTTGTATCAGGGTCTTCGGGCGGCCTCCGGATAGCCATTGTTATTTCGCGACCGTCTAATCGGAACCGATTTATGCGACGCGTCGTTTCGGCTTGTACGGTAAACCTATGCCCTGGTGGTAACACGTCGTTATCGCTCACTCCCTCGTTGTCGGCGTCTTCGTTGTCATCAATCTGCGACCGAAGAAGGGGTCCCCCGCCGATCTGATATTGCGCGCCCGCATCTAGCGTTTGGAAAAAGAGTTTTTTATTATTTTTTTTATTAATCAAGAAAAAAAGAAAGAGTATTTGGCTCATACTGACTTCTCATTCCTCACGAGGATTAAACATCGACCCGATGTATGAGAATACAGCGCCTATCAGGTTTTCATCATATCCTACATTTTTTTTTAAAGTTAGCCGTTTCGCCAAAGAAGGCTTTAAATGTTAAAGAATATCTCTTTCAACGCTACCTTCTTCGAGGGTATCCGCGGCGCCCGGGGCCTCATCGAGCACCGCTAATGCATCGGCCGCTTCGTCGGCATCCGCTGCCTCGTACACGCCGTTCCTGAGAACCCACAGTATCGGTTCTTCCACGTCGTCGTCGTCGTCGTCGTCGTCGTGCTCCTGCAGCGGCCGTGCGTTACCCGGTGCAATGCGGTCATTGTAACCAGCAGCCTCCAACGGATCTACAACTATTTTTTTTTACTTTTTATTTTCACAAAGATGAGTTTTCAATGATATCTGTAAATTTATAATTATTACATTGATAGCTCTCGTTAGAAGCGCTGGATATTGTGGAGTGGTCATCCTCATCACCATTGTCATGGTCCCTGTGGTCGCTAACGGCCGATGCTATTGACATGATCTCATCTGTAAAGAAAATTATGAAGCAGATTGCATTTTTTTCCCCTTTTGTTTCCGATGCTGTTTTAACGCATACCCCGCGTATCGTTGAACGATTCTTCGGCCTCTTCTTCTTCTTCTTCTTCTTCCTCCATCGACTGTATATCCAGCGCTGTCGATGGACCTGCCACTTTTTTTTTTAAATAAAACGTAAATTAGCCGTAATCTTTTTTTTTTTTAAAAAGTATGTTTTACCGTTAGCACGCTGCATCACTGTCGCCGTGCTGGTGCGGGGCTCCGAGTAAACATCCTCTATACAATCGAGGCACCCTAGAAGCAACTGCTCCTCCTCCTCGGGGACGACTTCGTGATGAAAGCGCGTCAATTCTTGTAAAATTTGATTTTATTATTTTTTTTAAAAAAAAAAAGCAATTTGTGTAGGCGCTATTGCTGGCAAGCGACAGATACATACCTTCGTGAAACAGATGATCGGTTATAATAGCCCTGGTGATATGGCTATCGCGCACTCCGCGTTTGTTGATACACTCTGCGGCTAGCGAGAGTATGTACGGATCGTTCTTGAAGTATCCTCTTTCATGACCCCTCGCTAGCACGCGCAGAGAACAATGGGCAAACACACTTTTTAATCTACGCGTTAACGTGCGAAAACCGAAATATCTTAACTCGCGACACCACTCCGGTGAGAATAATCTCGGGTTTCTAGGGTTATTCAAACGACGTGTCCTGACGAAATCGAGGATACAATCGCGAATATTCCCCAAAGATGACATTTTTTTTTTTCTTTGCTTAGAGCTGGTGATTGATGTAAGTTATCAGTCTATCTGCCAAGACGTCGTGATACGAACTAAAACAGGGTACGTCCAGTCCGCGGACGTCTTACAGTCACGGCGATATTAATTTCAAAACAATACCATGCGATACATCTGAATCAGCAAAAAATGGCACGACTTTCTTATTGAAGCGTTATTCGTCAAAAATCGGATAGAAGCGTTTTAATCGTAAAAATGAATTACATATTATTGATCGCTCGTTCGCCGATCGCGAAATATTACGTATCCATAATACGGATTAAAAAAAAACCCTGTATAGAAGTGTTGCGTCGGAAGCTGCAGCGATCTGCTGACGCGCACCGTTTGAGGTTGCATCAGCATCTCATCGTCGTAGTGTAGGGTTAGAGATACGAATCATACTACGCCGTGTACATAGGTATTTTTTACTTTATTTATATTTATCAATTACAATCGACTGGTACCAAAAGATCATACCAATCTTTTACAGCATCGAACTCGTCGATATCACCACCGATAAGCTGTACGTCGATATCTTTTCCGCCACGGTCATCCCGCAGCAGTGTTTCGCAGCTCTCGTCGCGAAAAATTGCCATACACCGTATATGCCGTATGTTGCGTCGGGATGCTGTTCGTGTGTCCATTGCGTAGTACGTCAAATTGCTCGATCCTTCGGCGTGTTCCCTCTCCGCATCGTTGTAAGCATCATGGGGTGTATAGGTTTCCCACGCATCGTCGAGTGCCTCCAGGTACGCGTAAAGACCGTGAGGCATGCTGACCACGCTTGTTCGGCATTCCTTGTAGTGTAGGAGCGGTGGACCATCCCGCGTCGTCAGGGTAACGCACCCAATAAACTCTGTCAAACTGCATCGTTTCTCCAGAGTACGTAGCGCTGTCTCGTATGCACGCATAGCCCTCAGGCACCACAGCGTGACGCAACTTTCGCGTAATCTCTCAAGATGATTGAATGCCGCTAACCAGGCCTGCGACTCCAGACGCATAGGTGCACGACGCGGTAGTTCTTCCGGTGTGGGTCTGCCCCACCTTTTCCTCAATATCGTTAGCTCTGATTTGGCCATAGGGCGCCGATACGTGATGCGGCATTTGGGATTACTATCGTCGGACATGCACCATTCATGTTTCGCAAACCACTCATTGGTACATATGCGCTGTGCGTAAGGGCTATCGTTAGAACGCTGATCGGAAATAAAACCCAGCGTTACGCTACAGCGTGTGAAATCACGGTGTCCTTTATCCAGTATCGTTGGTATAGACAGTTCGGGTAGTATCACGGGTCTTACACCCGACGGCCAGCCCTTACGACAGATCATGTCGGGGTTATCAACGCCTATGTCTTCAATGTTCAGTGCTCCCGGTTTCGTCATGTATATTGAGGCTAGCGGTACACCTGTTAAATGTCCCAATCTCAGCCACTCCCGTACGGCCTCTTTCTTTGGATCGTACTCGGAATTTGCGTACTGATAGAGGGCTCGTGTCTTCGCCCACTGCACATCTCTATGCCTCAAAAAGTCGTTGTCGTCGTCGTCGGAGTGAGCCATTTCTTTTTTCTACGGTGGCTGTCGGTAAATTGTTCACTGTAATGATTCTACTGCTTTTCTTAGACTGTACATCGCTGCCTGCTCGCGCGTGTCCCAGCTGCGTGTTTTCTTTTTCACAGGATCATCTTAACGCTGATGCAGATGCACCCAGCAGTACAGTGATTCACGTGAATCACTCGCTATAGGATATCAGCATCTCGTCATCTTTGATACATTCTGCGATATCAGCAGTATCATGGCCATAGGCTCTTTGTTCGCTGCATCCTATGAAAACGGGGTGTGGCTATGGTGGCGGTGGTGGGGGACATGTTCACCAATATTTCGATGACCTGCTTTTTAGATATTGCCTTAGACAGTACTGCTCAGACCCTCGCACCGATCGTATAATAGTATTTACTACAACCATGTACAATAAGCAAGTACTGCTGCCCACTGCGTACGGTCTAAACCGATCGTTTTCGAAGCAAGTGATCACCGGCCTCTCTCTAAATCGTTCGGGAAGCTTATCACCTGTAATACGCATCGTTAATCAAGATTATTCCTTCGTGGAGTTTGAACCAACCGAATGGGCCATCATCACCGACCACTTCCCCGTCATCGACAAATTCTTCACCGCCGAGGATAACATCAAGGAGGTACCCGAGGCTTTCAACACTCCTATTCTCATGGCCACTCATGAGATAGTCTTCACGTACTCATACGATGAACGGGCAATTATTATCAAGCCGGCAATCCCTGTGTCTACGGACAACGATGGCTCAGGTGTTAAAAGAGCTAGGGCATACACACCTACGGTTGTGATGAAGAGGGTGTCCTACCTCAATCTCCAGAGGGTCCTGCGCTGCGTAACCTTGCAAATAACCAAGCTACGCGAGATTACCACCAGTGCTAACAACTGTAAAGACACGCTGATTGCGGAACTCGACCGTCGCGGCGATGACGCCTCCGCCAGGGACAGCATATTGGGAGATCTTCGACAGACTCTGGAGAAGAAAGGCCTGTGGTCACCGGTACTTTACCAATTATTAGTGGAGCTGCTCTCCCTGTATAACCACGAGTACCTCTCCTTCGTGCGGAGCACCATGGAGGACCAGAACAACCATGCATAACGCTTATTTTCTTAATAAACTTGTATGATTGATGTATCTTGCAATATGCTTATAATATATTTTTATTTAAAACTTTTTCTTGTTCTGTCTCATACACCTCAATCTCCCTATATCTTTTCCTCTGCATGATGTTCATAATTGGAAATGAGTGTTATACGACGCCATCGCACACCTGCAGGGATTCTCACTGAGATAAAGACATTCTTCAGAGGCGATCTGAACCATAAGTACGTCATTGTTCGGAGAATGTCTTGAGCATAACATTCTTAAAGTCACGCGGCTTGGGAAACGTGGGGACCAGGCCTTACCAATTAATCAGAATACGTTTTTTACGACTTAAAGTAGATTCGCGTCAACAATACGGTAATAATCGAAAATGTATCACACGCTACAGCTTTTATAATATACACAATGTGTCTTACAAAATACGGTGTTCTATTTTACCGCGGGGACACTCTTAGGGTAATTAAAAAAGTTACCGACCGGTGGTCAGTGCATAATTACCGACCGTGATATGCCCCTGGGGACATACAGCGCCGCTGCTACTGAGTTTTGGGCCTTAGGACCAGGGCAGCGTGGTGGGGGGAGTGCCGCGTAGGGGGGCAGTGGGGAGAACAGCCTACGTGGGCGAGGGGGTGGCGCCGTAGTGCGGCGCGGGGGGCCAGAGCGCGATGCGCTCTATGACTCATAGGGGACAGTGGTGGGGGTTTGTTGTGACGGCCAATAGTGGCCTGTAACTACTCCTATCTTCTTCTAACCAACAGCCGTAGTACGGGAGTATAGAAAACATAGGCAATGGGAACATTAGAAAAAGAGAATGATTGGCTGCCACCTCATTTCCTCATTGTTTATTTGAGCGGACACTTTTTCAAAGGATCTAAGGTAGGGATCGCGTAGTCCACACTATACAGAGTGTATCACCAGGAATGCACGTTTGAGATTTGCGGTGAAACGGTGCACAATTTTGAAAATCTGATGTCACAACCATTGAATATTTTTTGATTGCGCATCGAATGGGCATACTATTATTGTTCGCTCAACTTCCGGTCGCAAATAAAAAAAATTATCTTCGCCATTTCAAATGATATTGAAACAAGTTAAATGCAAAAGTTGTAGAGCAAGAAAAAATAATAGAGCTGAAAAAAAAATTCGGACGGATTGCACACATAATAAGAGAGATATTTGCGTCCGAATTTTTCTCATTTTTTGACAAATTTCTGATACTGGAGGAACGCCTTACCTTCGTGCAGCAGCTTCACGCCGAACTCACGATTCGCAATTGTTTTGAGGTAAGCGTTCAGTCAGACGCAAACCCGTACAAGGTGGCTAAAGGAACACGAAGACTCCAAAATCTACGACGAGGAACACGAAGGCTCGAAAATCCACGTCCAGGAAGACGAAAACTCGAAAACCGACTTCCAGGATCACGGAAATCTACAGCAGGAATAGTTTGGCTTCTAACTTGTAATGAAAGATATCATTGTAGTATGTTTTAGCCACCGTGTACGGGTTTGCGTCTGATTGAACGCTTATCTCAAAACAATTGCGAATCGTGAGTTCGGCGTGAAGCTGCTGCACGAAGCTAAGGCGTTCCTCCAGTATCAGAAATTTGTCAAAAAATGAGAAAAATTCTGACGCAAATATCTCTCTTATTATGTGTGCAATCCGTCCGAATTTTTTTTTCATCTCTATTATTTTTTCTTGCTCTACAACTTTTGCATTTAACTTGTTACAATATCATTTGAAATGGCGAAGATAATTTTTTTTATTTGCGACCGGAAGTTGAGCGAACAATAATAATATGCCCATTCGATGCGCAATCAAAAAATATTCAATGGTTGTGACATCAGATTTTCAAAATTGTGCACCGTTTCACCGCAAATCTCAAACGTGCATTCCTGGTGATACACTCTGTATGTCAATAGACTGGACATACCCATGTATTCTGTACCTCGCGATCCTTATATGCGGAATATATGTCTACATATAGCATTTCATTGGGTAAAATCCATTTGCAGGTGGCTTTTTAATGCGGTTTTGAAGGTTCATGAAAATTCCGGGTTCCTCCTTCTACTTATATTTTGCATATGCTGTTTTCTATGGAATGTATCAACGGCATAACAATAGACACGACTGTATAATATAATAAAATGTTTTGTGACGTGAATTTCGGAAATTCAGTCACAAAGTTTGCTAGGAGTAGGGAAAAGACACCATCCACCTGAAACGATCCTCCAAACGTCGGTCACCCGACATTCCAAAGACAGCTTTGCTTGTCGCGCTTATCGTTTATGCACTCCGTTTCCGTCTATCGTCCTTTCTGCTTATTTCTGTTTCGCTTTTCTGCTTTTTTTTGTTTTTATCTTTATTTTCGAGCTTTCCTATTCGCACTTGCCTACCTTCTTTACCGTCCTGGGCAAATCTACGTCTACACTACGAGCACGAAGCTGACCGCCAACGAGAGTTCCTGAGCTACCGGACGAGCGCTCGACAGAGGCTGGACCAATCTGCTGTTCGTTTCGGAGGACTTCCGTGGAGCCAGGGAGACCCGGGATGGGATCCCTCCACTACTTCTGCCGGCCGCCCATACGGACCGCAAAAAGGGCCTTCGCCACTCGTGCCGCCGATAGGAGGAAAGGATGGTCCCCTATCGTGCCGCCAGTCGCCGAACGTTCCCTAGCGTTCCCGTTATCAGTGGCCCCCGGAGAAGAAACCAGGGCATACTCTTCGCCGGATCCTGCTGCTCGCACCGAGGACTCACGATCGGCCGCACCAAGGATTCCCGCGCTCAGCTCGGCCCTCTCCGCCGATCTTCGGACTCGAGCCGCCTAATGCTTCGTCTCTAGCTACCGTCAAGCGTTAGATTACCTATTTAGTATTATTATAGTGTGTTATCGCTCTACCGTGCGAATAAGGAATTATTAATTTAGGAGGGGGGCCCCTAGGGCTCTTCCTCTAGCGACGAATTCCGGCTCGTTCACTTACGTTTGGAGCATCTTAGCCTGTGGTTGGTTTTTCAAAGTAAAGCGAAAAGAGTGATACAGACGAGCCGGATTCGAACCGTTGAGATTTCCGATTTATTGAGAGTATAAACCATTGAAGGAGGGAAGGAAGGAAGGACGGACGTTTGAGGACTCGCCTTCTTTTCCCGATTTCGCTTTCGTTATATTTGGTGAGCTCCTTTCGTTACCGTTATTTTGGAGATTTTGTGCAGTTAATTGAAGTAATACCGTCTAGGCCTTTTGTCTCGACGGCGCATTTTCTCGCTTACCGGGACTGAATGTCGTTCCAGTCCCTCTAAGTAAAAGGACGATAGTGCCGGATACCGTTATCTTATTCAGCTTTTTCTTTTATTATCGTAGAATATCTTTCATATCGCATCTATTGTAATTAATTTCGTTTATCGTAATTTAGTGCTTTGGAATTGTCGAATATTTCATAAGTGTCGATTATTTTCTCGACCACGTGGAAACACCTAGGGCCCCGGCGTCCCCGGCTTGGCCGTTTCCCGTTGCGTCTACTTAGTTCTTTTGATTAAATATCTTTTGGACTTTTCTATCTTTTCCGGCGTTATTTGTTGCTTTATTATATTGAATTTTGGACGCTAAATAATTCTTTTATCTGCTGTGTATTATTTCTATATTTTTCGCTGTCGTTATAAGGAATGGCTTCCTCCTCTCGATTTAACTTATATTTCAATTTTGCAGAAATTCGTAATTAACGTCTTCTTGTAATATTTTTCCGACACCTTACGCTGTTGGTCGAGCGTAGAGTCACCTTTTTTTTGTGCGTACTCGCCTAATGCGAGAATAAAGGACGTACTGACTATCAGTGGCGTACCTACTATTAATTTATTTTTGCCGATTATAATATTCTGGTGCTAATTTTCTGAGAGCTTGCCATTTCTTGTGACCATTGTATATTGCCTGTACTATTTATGTTAATTTATTTGCGTGCGTTTAATACCTGTGTTCCTCGCTACCATTATATCGCTTATTATCTGACTCTTTCCGATTGTCGGGAAATTTCGCGAGTGAATTTATTCTGTGTTTTCGTACCGCTACGAAGCTAAAGTTTTATTCTCGCGTGTATTTTGTATTCGCGGATTTATTGAAACAATTGTAGAAAACATCTTTCTCGTCGGCGTGGATTCGTCCCGCTGCCGTATCGTTTCGCCAAAGGGCCGTAGTCCCTCGTTAGTTCCGCGTCTCGTATTTAAGAATTTTAGTTTATATAGAATCCCTCAAGAATCTATGGCTTTGTATTAGTATTTTAAGGATTTTGGCTATCTAATTTCGCTTTCGCACCTTAGTATTTCTAACTGAAAATTTACTTTTGCTTTCTGCTTGTCGCACACTGTAGCTTTCTGTATGGCTTGCATGCCGCTTTCTTGCTGTTCGCTTTTATTTAATATAGCTTCGGTGCGTTAAACTTACTTATTTTTCTCTAATCTCTTTCTTTTACCTTTTCTCTTCTCGCATGCCTATTCCTTCTCTCGTCTAGCCTCTTGAACGCCACGACGCTCTCCCAGGTGAGCTAGCCTCCGAACCGGGTATATTTCTGGAGTTCTCGTCGACCGCTTGATTCTCTCTCTCTCGCGTCTGTTCCTATTTTTCTTCGTGCTTCCCTCTCGTATCTTGGCGGTGTCGCCGTTTTCGTGTTTCGTTCGTTTCCCTATTTGGCGGTGTCGCCGTTTGTGAATCTGTCTCTTCACGTTATTGGCGGAGTCGCCGTTTATTATCTTTTCTCTTTTCTCTCTTGGCGGTGTCGCCGTTTATCGATCTTTCTCTTTTCTCTCTTGGCGGTGTCGCCGTTTATCGATCTTTCTCTTTTCTCTCTTGGCGGTGTCGCCGTTTATCGATCTTTCTCTTTTCTCTCTTGGCGGTGTCGCCGTTTATCGATCTTTCTCTTTTCTCTCTTGGCGGTGTCGCCGTTTATCGAGCTTTCCCTTTTCTATCTTGGCGGAGTCGCCGTTTACCTTTCTTTCTCTTTCTATTTTGGCGGTGTCGCCGTTTATCGAGCTTTCTTTCTTCTATCTTGGCGGAGTCGCCGTTTATTCGTAGTTCCCTTTCTATCTTGGCGGAGTCGCCGTTCCTATCGTTTCACTCCTCTTCCCTTGGCGGTGTCGCCTTCCCGGTTTCCTGTTCCCTTTCATTGTTCCGAGTTTTCCCGCGTCTTCCGAAGATTTCTACGATCTCGAGTGCCCTGCACTCGCGGTGTTCTCCCCGGAGATCACCTGGCGCCCAACTCTATCTAGCCTATCGCGTATCGGGTCTTTTGAATATCGGAGTTTATAGAGAGAGGATCATACGGCGTTTTGTGTACGGTTCCCTATTTCCTGAATACCGGTTGTCGTCTATCGAATTTCGAATTGAGATTTTGTTTTGGGGAATAACGTCGCAGTATATACTATAATATAATCATGCATTTGCTACATTCCAAGTTAATTAATAGATTCAATAAGCATTGTTCATGAATAAAAAAAAAAGTAATAATAATTGTGTCTCGAACCCGAGACTCTCGCACGTTGAGGCATTACCATACACGTATGATCAAGAGATGCGGTAGCGTCTCGACGCCAAGTATTAAAAGAACAAATCGGCCTCCTCACGAGACGCTACCGCTACTCTTATTGACGCCAAGTTGGCGCTTTTTCATCTGCTACGATGAAATAACTTGAATTATCTGCGGGTATATGTCGTGGGCGAAAAATGTTGCAGGTCGAATATTTTTTCTTTTTTTTTTTTATTTACAATGAGCCTTTGCCCAATAAAATTGGTCCCCGCAATGCTGATATCTGGCATCTAAGCAATATCAGACGAAAAATTTGTTTCAATTTGTCCCCTCTCACACAATCTTAAAAAATTTGTCCCCTCGCATATACGTATGAGCTTCGATGCGACACAGGCATAACGAGTCGAAACGCGCATGCGCAACGAGCCAGTGAACACGTGTAGTCTGTTTATATACCCCAAAAACACTTATGTGTAAAAAACTACGCCAAGTACAGGAGTGCTGTGAATTCCTCTAACAAAAAGTATTGATATCACATTATTAATGCCAAGTACATAAGTCACTACATATGTGTCTATTACATGATTAAGCACTGGCCCATCATTTTAATAGTATTTTCAAAATTTCCTATAACGTTTTCGCTACTTTTTTACATTACTACTATTTCCCGTATTTAATTGTGATTTAATGGTCATTTAATAATTAATAAATCTTTAGGTGATTCCTTATCGAGTACTACTTGGCGGGTCCGTGCTAGGAATTCCAGAGTACTTACTTTGAACGTACTAATAGTATTCTAATACTATTTATTTGTTATTAATGTTTACCTTAATTATTTTTGACGAGTTATTGTTAATATGCTCTATATGATAGTTGACGCTGGTTTTGAGTTTGAAGACTGGCATAATGAACGCAAATTTATATAAAAAAATGCACGGACCCGCCAAGTAGTACTCGATAAGGAATCACCTAAAGATCTATTAATTATTAAATGACCATTAAATCACAATGACACCAAAAATGTTTTTTCAAAACAAAAAGGTTACGCCAAGTATTAAAAGAGTAGTCATTCTATAAAAAATAAATCCTTGCTAAAAAACCCCTGATACCTAACAAAAATATAAAATCAAATCCAATAAATTAGCCAAGCAAAAATCCTGTGGTGTACTGGTATGTGTGAGGCACGATCCGGCGAGAGGGCACGACAAATGTAAAAGCGTGCGAACGAGTCAGTCGTTGAATTCGAGGCTGAAGCACACACGGTCTCCGTAAATCGGAGGAAATAAAGGCTTTTGGTTGTGGTTAAGGGAGCCGATTTGTTCGCAGGTTTCTTAAGACCATTCCCGTATAGTACAATCTCCTAGGTAGATGCTTAATAGACGTACATGTTTCTCTACAAAAAACTTGGTGTGCCAGCAACTAGCTCCAATATATGGTCCATTGAAGTAAGTACGGGAGAAAGCAATTTCTCAGTATATACGTATATCCGGAAAATGTCGGCTTATCCGGTATTGCATATTTTATTTTACGTAACTCATGCATGAAAAACACTACTTTTCCTGCCTCCGAAGTGTGGCGAAAGTGGCGCTTTATAACTATGGATACGATAAAAATGCTGCGCATGCGCAAATCGGCCCAATTTTACATTATCGCACTAGTGCTTTCTTCTCGCATTAGTGCGATAAAGTAAACTTTGTTCTCGCGCGCTGTCATGAAACGCATTCACTTTGGAAGCCTTCCTTGCTCTTCTTATGGCTGCCTCCTCAAACGAAGAGATGTTCCAGTCACTTTGGCTTCGGCTCGTGCCGTTGTGTTACTAACAAAGCTATCGTCAACAAAGCTATGAATTTTTTGCCGTCCTTACTTCAATGGACCATATATTGGAGCTAGTCGCTGGCACACCAAGTTTTTTATAGAGAAACATGTACGTCTATTAAGCATCTACCTAGGAGATTGTAATGTACGGGAATGGTCTTAAGAAACCTGCGAACAAATCGGCTCCCTTGACCACAGCCAAAAGCCTTTATTTCCTCCGATTTACGGAGACCGTGTGTGCTTAAGCCTCGAATTCAACGACTGACTCGTTCGCACGCTCTTACATTTGTCGTGCCCTCTCGCCGGACCGTGCCTCACACATACCAGTACACCACAGGATTTTTGCTTGGCTAATTTATTGGATTTGATTTAATATTTTTGCTAGGTATCAAGAGATTTTTTTAGCAAGGATTTATTTTTTATGGAATGACTACACTTTTAATACTTGGCGTAACCTTTTTGTTTTGAAAAAACATTTTTGGTGTTATCATAATAACTGCAGACCCAATGACCACCAGGTGCACGTCGGTCAGTAAGATCACTCGAGCTATATAATAACTGAATATGTTTTCGGTCCTGCGGTATAGGGTTTATTAGGTGCGGAAAATAAATATTCCATGTCTCAGATGGTTGCAAGAAGTCTGAATTTACGGTTAACAAACGTCCAAAGTCATCAATGTGATCGTCGTTTAGTCGATGACCTGTAGCAATAACATTCTTCTGGTCTAATTCCTGCTTCAATGCTGCCATCATACTAAGACAGACGTATTATCGTCTTTTATTTATTATTTTTTTTAGCCTCTAGGGCTCCGGTATAGGCGCTAGAAGCTGCCAGGCGCTGTGAGCTGCCAGTGAGTTTTGAACTCACAGGTGTTCTAAATCGAACAGACTGCCAGGCGCTTTGAGCCGCCAATGAGTTTGGAACTCTTAAGTAAATTACTCTTTAAAAACAAAAAAGAAAAAAAAATCGTAGTCGTTCAATCTGCAATAAATAATAAAAAAAAATTATATTAACCAGATTGGTTAAGCTAATATCTGACAACATAGTATGCCTGAACGCATGAATCCCCGTTAGATTTTAGCTTAATGCGGTCGCAGAATTCACATTTTTTGCTAATACGTCATGCAGCACGTTTTCTTACTAAGAAATAGCAAAATGACATGACTTTTTTTACTCACCGCAGCGAACCCAGAAAAGAATATGTCTAATGCCACTTATATTGCACCAATATATCCTTGCACTTTCACCGACACTTTACACTCAGCACACTCTTTATACAAACAATGATTTGCGCCTCTCGAACACTGAATAAATAGGCCAATAAATCTTCTGTCAATACTGCTTGTCGAAACCCTACCGCGTCTCTGTTTTGTTTTTTGATGACATTCGACCGGGTAACATAGGGCTCATTCAGACCGGAAGCAGCGGGAAGCGGGAAGCGAGCAGGGGAATCTTGAAACTTTACAACATAGTTGAACCTCTTTCCAACGTGAGACAAGTCACTAATTATAAAAAACCCGTTTCTGAACGTGACAGGTTATACATGACGTTACGGTAGGTTTGATTTTCTAATAAACCTAATCCTGGTAAAAATTTGAATTTATTTCTAACAATCCATATCTATAATTGCTGTAAATTGTAATTGAAATGATGTATTTGCATTTCAGATATTTAGCTACTTTAGCTATGTCATCCATAGCTTTTGCTTTCCGAATGGGAAGAAGCACAGTCTCCGAAATTATTGCAGACACATGTGATCAATTGTGGAATGTATTGCAGGATGAATTATTTCAACCTTCAGTGGAGTTCTGTACACATTATATCCTCTGATAAGCATCCTGAAATAACGTGAAATACACGTGCTCAAAAAGACAACTATCATAATAATACTCTCTCGCGTACCTCCATGATTGGCTGGCGCAAGTAGGCCTATCAGGTACCCGTGAATTTCGTGTCAACCACGACAACCAATAAAAGTGTCGAATTTTTTTGTAAAAACACAAAAGTTCTTCTGTTTTTGAAAGCCAGATAGAAGACAAAAAAAGATCTATGTTTCTTCCTTCTTCGTCTTCTTTGTTTTTCATAACTTCAAATTAAATGGCGCAAGAAAGCGACAACGATTTCGAGGTGAGTAATTAAAATTAAAATATAATGCCGACGTCGCGGTTTTTATAACGATTAACTCATGTGTTTTCTATATTTCAGATGGAGGCAGAACTTTTAGAGTCGGTGACGGATCACGAACAGCCGTCTCAACCGGTGGCAGAGCCGCCGCCACAGCAACAACAGGAAAACCCTCCAGCGGATGAGGAACGTAAGTAAAAAATCTTCATTTTCTTAATACAAGTGATTTTTCATTTGATGCTGCTTTCAATTTCATCATTCAATATATTTTAGTTTTAAAATCCATCAACGAGTATAATTAAAAGCTGCGTCAAATGAAAAGCCACTGGGAAAATTTTACTTCACAAGCACTACTGTGTCATCTGGGCACGATCCAGGTCATGCTCAGTCAACGCAGTGCTTGTGAAGTAAAATTTTGTAAATTACTTTTTGGGAAAACGTTTTCTTAACTTGTGTGATTGCAATAATCGCCTTCGATTCATGCTGCAACCTCACACTTGTCAGAAAATGTTTTACCACGTATGCTAAATTATAAAAATACTATTTTGCATTTATTTTACTCATTATTTATTTTTATTTTTCATTTTACAGGACATTATCAACGCCGCGGAACCCGAGCGGGGAGACGGGCTAGGCAAGATTACGCGGAAGCATTCCTTTGCCGAATGCTAAGGAGATTGGCCAGCCAAGGGCCCTATCGGGCGAGGGGCCGAGGCGGTGGGCGAGGCGGCGGGCGAGGTGGCGGCTAACAATAGTAAGTATAAACGGTGTTATTTTTTTTAAGAGGGCAAACGCGCTCCTTGTTAAATATTATTTTATAATATTTGTTATTTTTTTTGCAGGTCCAAAGATGTTAAGAGGTCCAAGATGTTAAGGATCCAAGATTTTAAGTTTTTGTTTCTAAATATTAATGTTTACAGTTATGTTTACGTTTTAAGTTATGTTTAAAGTTCTAAAAAATTATATATAATATTTAATTGTTCAATATTTAATAATGCGTTTTTTATTATTTCTTGCGGTCCTTCTCTCTCTCTCTCTCTCTCTCTCTCTCTTTTTATCGTCACGCGATTCACACTTCGGGTGCACTGTTTTGAAACTCACTGCCATCCACAGTGAGGGATGCACCATCGCGGCGCATTTTTCGTGAAAGACTGCGAACGTTTCTTATTACTAATCAGTAATAAGTAACTTACAAACGGCGTGATAGTTTCTAAATTTCTGTTGATATACATATTATTATTTTCGTGCACTAATCCGGCACACTTTACAAATATTATTGATAATTGCTACTCTACTGTTTATTATTGAACTATTTAGAACCTATGTTATTCTGTATATCTTTATATCTTGTATATATCTATCTATGCTATATACCTATGCTATTCTATATATCTTGGCTTGATTGTTGTACTGGTCCACAGGATCCCCGATCCTTGATCAAATAAATAGATTTATTTCTCTCTCTCTCTCTCTCTCTCCCCCTCTCCCTCTCTCTCTCTCTCTCTCTCTCTATCTTCTATCTATCTCTCTCTCTCTCAAACTGAGCACCCGGAACTCAGTTTTCAGAACTCACTGCCGAACGCTCAGTTTTCAGCCCTTATAGTGTAATACTAAGAAAAAAGTATCAGATTCAATGAATTTACTGAGCAGGAGGTGAAATACAATTTAAATCCTCGTCTCAAGCAGATTGATTCTTGCGTAGAGTCATTTTCAATTACTTATACTTTTTTCCTAGCGTTGAATATAACAGACAAACCCCATTGCTGACAGGTTCAAATAAAGCTATCGTCAGCAAAGCTATGAATTTTTTCCTCTCATCGAATAGATTAAAAGAAATTTACATCTTTCGTTGACTGATGCTTGATTCCATTTCAGACATTCCTTCTGACACAAATTTAAATTTATAAATGAATCTTTTCTTTATATTTTTATCATGCGGAAGCAAGTGTCTTAGAGGAATTCAGCTTCCATCAGCAAAATATATATAAATGGCTTTTTATTAATTAAACAAATAGAAAAGCTCATATTTTTGTAGACGACATGTTTATTCAAACTACCCTGGACTGTAATGTTCTTCATTTACTCAACGCTAAGAAAAAAGTATCAGATGCAATGAATTTGCCGAGCAGAAGGTGAAATACAATTTAAATCCTCGTCTCAAGCAAATTGCCTCTTGCGTCCAGTCATTTTCAATTACTTATACTGTTTTTCCTGGAATTAAGCAAAAGTGATGGTTATTGTTAGAAAGTTGAACTATGGAATATCAAAAGTCATCGTAGACAGGATACATTACATATTCGCTGAAAAATGAATAGTCCAGCTTAGTCATGAATAAGACAGAGTGGTGTTACGTTGTGTTTCCTTAACCCAGAAAAACTTTAAAGTGGCAATAGATTTTGCAAGAAGTCTGTAATTCTCTACCTATTTTAATACGGTAAAGCTCACTCAGTTTTTTTAAGTATGCTCTACAAGTTAACCATCTAGACATTTTATAGCGTTAATTCTTTAAATATGATAACCTGTCTATTTTGAATGAATTCATTCAAAACAGAAAAACAGGAAAAAAGCAATCCATGCCGCATTAAAATACCTCTTGGTAAATCCATTGCTTCCCTTTTCTGAGCTATGGACATCAATTACATCCACTATTATACATGCACAGTCCGCAGAAACGATACGCGAACGACAAGCGCGAAATATGAGAGATAGTAGCCAACAGATGAGGCCATATAAACAGACGACACGTGTCACTGGCTCGTTGCGCATGCGCGTCTCGACTCCTTATGCATGTGTCACGTCGAAGCTCATACGTATATGCGAGAGGACAAATTTTTTAAGATTGTGTGAGAAAGGACATTTTGAGAAAAATTGTTCGACTGATATTGCTAAGATGCCAGATATCAGCATTGCGGGAACCGATTTTATTGGGCAAAGGCTCATTGCAAAGAAAAAAAAAAAAAAAAAATATTCGACCTGACACATTTTTCGCCCACGACATATACCCGCAGATAATTTAAGTTATTTCATCGTAGCAGACGAAAAAGCGCTACCTTGGCGTTAATAAGAGTAGCAGTAGCGTCTCATGAGGAGGCCGATTTTTTCTTTTAACCGATTTTTTTTTAATACTTGGCGTCGAGACGCTACCGCGTCTCTTGATTACATATTATTATAATATATTATTGTTCAAAAAATATTTAATAATCCGTTTTTTATTATTTCTTGCGGTCCTTCTTTCTCTCTCTCTCTCTCTCTATCTCTGTCTCTTTCTATTTTGAGCATTCCTTCCACGTCTCGGCTGCTCTCTTATGGAACTCCCTTCCACCTCACGTTCGGGATACTGACTTGCTTCCTATTTTTAAGGACCGTTTGCGTCGTCACCTGGCCATGTAGGCCAATGGGTAGAGCATTTTAGTGTGACAAAAATACTATCAGCAAACCGATTGTGCGATTATATAAAAGAGGATGCGTAGATTAATAGGTATATGTTTTCCACTCGCAACTCTGTTCCAATTAATTGTTATAAACAATTTAATGCAAAAAAATCGCGATTTTTTCACTTTTTTTGATGTAACTTTTAAACTAATCGATCAATCTTATTGCTCCAAGCAGATAAAATGTAGATAATTAAATTACGAAGAGAATGAGACGTCGAATGACACGATCGGATGATTAGTATCGGAGAAAAATCGGAAAAACCGGAAAATCGGGCGTTTTTTCAAAAATTCATAAATTTTCAAATTTTTGAGCTGAAGAGTTGAAATTTTGGGAAAAAGTAGTAATCAATATGTACTTTGTGTTTGCAAAAAGCAGAATCTGTCAGTTAATTAGTTTAGTCACAGTAGCGATGTGAAGTTTTCAGTGCGCTATTTTCCAGAGAGGCTGGATGCGTTACCGTTTGTTCGATTTTAATTCCAAATGCATATTCGAATAGTTGACATCACGCACTACAAAACGTCAATTTCGGTTTTTTGATAAAGTGATTAGAAGTAGGAGAAAAGTGCACGCAAAGTTGACGAAAAACGGCCGAACGCGGGAGCGCGGTCGAGTGGAGGGGACGGAGGAGCCGGTGAGGGGAAGCGATGCGCGCGCGTTATTAGTCTTTGCATTTAAATATCTCAGCATCTACTGCAGCTATTTAAATGGTTTTTTTTTTTTTCGGGGTAACGGAACCCGAGGAATCCGATTCTTTCATTGGATTTTATGAAAAATCATAAGGAAAGGTACAGTTACATTAATCTTCTGTGGCAACTACTCAAAAAAAAAAAATGTAAAATACTCAATAAATAAGTTATTTTTTTATTTGATAAATAAACTTCTCATTTCTTTATATTGTATATACACTTTTTACCCCATAATAAAAAGAAATCATGCACGTAGCCGCAGTAGACGCTGAGGAATTGAAATATTGAGAGACAGGTAAGAAAGTGAAAAAGAGAGAGTGAAGAGAGAGAGAGAGAGAGAGAGAGAGAGAGAGAGAGAGAGAAATCAATTTATTCGATCTGGGGCTAGGGCCCCGTAAACCGGAATACAGAAAGTAGTAGGACAGGAAGAGTAATTATAGCAGCCAGTAAAGATAAGATAAACTTAGACAGAGTAAATGATAATTTTCAAATATAACCAGAAGGCGTCAGCGAGCAAACGTGTGTGACACTTATACAAGTTAAAGCAGCCGAGTACAAGATACTTATAGCTAATTACAGGTAGTCAAGGTATATTACTATTTACATTATATATATACATTATATCTATTAAGAAGTAAGTGAGTAATAGTAGGGATCTCTGCACAGTGAAAGACTTATTGTAATAGCACAGAAATGTAAACAATGTATCCATTGATAAGACAGCTGACGCAGGATTCGAGTAGAAATGAACATCAGTGCGTTACGGCGGGCGCTATTGATGGTAGTAAGAAATGGTGCAAACGTGTCATAAAAGTGCGCTTGGTGGTTCAGTTCCTGACCGCGTTTGGAAGCGAGTTCCAGAATAAAGCGGCAGAAACATGGAAGGAGTGCCTATAGAACTCAGTGCGGTGAATTGGAACGATCAGGTCGTTTGCTCGACGCACCGTGCGCACTCCCGCCGAGTGCCCAGAAACAACTGATGTCGCCAGGTAAGTGGGAGAACCCGTATTTATTATCTGATATATTAAAAGGCCGAGGTACTTAAGACGGCGCGACTTGACCGTAAGCCAACCTAGCTCCGCGTAGTATGGGGAGATATGTTCATCCCTTTTTGCATCAAAAATGAAGCGAACGCAGGAATTTAAGGCTACCTGGACTCTATTGAGGTTTGACGCCGCAGTTGCTCCATATATAATGAGGCAATAGTCAATGACAGGAAATATCATGGAAGATACAAGAAGCTTTCTCAGCTCCATGGTGAGTGAGTTACGGTTAGTCTTCAGCAGGTAAAGGGTCCTTGCAATTTGATTACATACATTGGTCGTGTGTACATTCCAGGACAGAGCACTATCAACTGTTAGTCCGAGATTCCGAGTCGACGTGGAGTAAGGAATTCGCGTGCCGTTAGCGGAGAGATAAGGTAAGTAATCAAAATCGATTTGGTTGATGTACCTTGCACTACCCAGAATCATGCAGCGAGTCTTGGACGGATTGACGGATAGACAGTTCGATACTGCCCATTCACAGATAGAGTCGACGTCACGCTGGACGAGGGCCAACGCACTGGCAAGGTCGCACGGCTTAATATGTAAATATATTTGCAGGTCATCCGCATACAACATATGGTCACAGTTTGCAATGACGTCCGGAAGCTCTCTAATGTACAATGAGAAAAGAGAAGGACCAAGCACGGAGCCCTGCGGCACGCCCGATGTGACTGGTAGGTAGTTGGAAATGGCGCCATTACGGCCAATCACAGCTTGCGACCTGCATTGTAAGTAGGAGGCGAACCAAGAGGTTACGGAAAAGGAAAAGCCCGCAAATTTCATAACGTCAAGCAGCCTACGATGGCAGATGGAATCGAAAGCTTTGCTGAAATCGAACAGGACCAGTATAGTTACCATGCGTGCGTCAGCCGCGAACCTTATGTCGTCGATGACGCGTATTAGTGCTGTTTGAGTGCTGTGACCTACACGGAAGGCAGACTGACGCGGCCCGAACCCACCCCTACTGCGTAGAAATTCAACCAATTGCTCGTTCACAACTCTCTCCAGAGGCTTCGACATAGCGCAGAGGAGAGAAATAGGACGCCAATCGGACGGCCCCGACCTTTAGGAATTGGTCGTATCCAGGATCGCTTCCAGGGAGTAGGGTAAGTAGAGGTTGCAAGAGAACGGTTCATTAGGTCCAGAAGGAATGGAAAGACTACCTCCAGGCTAAGGCGCAGCTGAGAGAGAGAGAGAGAGAGAGAGAGAGAGAGAGAGAGAGAGAGAGAGAGAGAGAGAGAGAGAGAGAGAGAGAGAGAGAGAGAGAGAAAGAACGAAAAAAGAAAGAAAGAGATAGAGAGAGAAACGAAAAAGTAGCGTAATTTTCGGAGTTGAGTAGTTGCCACAGAAGATTAATGTAACTGTACCTTTCCTTATGATTTTTCATAAAATCCAATGAAAGAATCGGATTCCTCGGGTTCCGTTACCCCGAAATAAAAAAAAAAACCATTTAAATAGCTGCAGTAGATGCTGAGATATTTAAATGCAAAGACTAATAACGCGTGCGCGCTGCGCGCGCATCGCTTCCCCTCACCGGCTCCGCCGTCCCCTCCACTCGACCGCGCTCCCGCGTTCGGCCGTTTTTCGTCAACTTTGCGTGCACTTTTCTCCTACTTCTAATCACTTTATCAAAAAACCGAAATTGACGTTTTGTAGTGCGTGATGTCAACTATTCGAATATGCATTTGGAATTAAAATCGAACAAACGGTAACGCATCCAGCCTCTCTGGAAAATAGCGCACTGAAAACTTCACATCGCTACTGTGACTAAACTAATTAACTGACAGATTCTGCTTTTTGCAAACACAAAGTACATATTGATTACTACTTTTTCCCAAAATTTCAACTCTTCAGCTCAAAAATTGGCAAAGTTATGAATTTTTGAAAAAACGCCCGATTTTCCGGTTTTCCCGATTTTTCTCCGATACTAATCATCCGATCGTGTCATTCGACGTTTCATTCTCTTCGTAATTTAATTATCTACATTTTATCTGGTTGGAGCAATGAGATTGATCGATTAGTTTAAAAGATACAGCAAAAAAAGTGAAAAAATCGCGATTTTTTTTGCATTAAATTGTTTATAACAATTAATTGGAACAGAGTTGCGAGTGGAAAACATATACCTATTAATCTACGCATCCTCTTTTATATAATCGCACAATCGGTTTGCTGATAGTATTTTTGTCACGAAAACGCTGTTTAAAATCTCTACCGACTGGCCTAATGGCCTAGGTCAGCTCTGCTGCAGCGTTTCACAGCTTACTACTTTGCTTAATGCTTCTATGTACCTCATATATTTTGCTTTATAAGTTAATTGTAATTCATTTATTCCTATTCCATATGGGAATATGGAAATCTATGCGTCGATCATGTACTTTCGACCATGGTATAAAGAAAAATAGTATACACACACGGGCAGTAAACTGAGCACCCGGAACTCAGTTTTCAGAACTCAGTGCCGAAAGCTCAGTTTTCTGCTCTTGTAGTGTAATATACTATTTATTAATTGAACAAATAGAAAAGCTCATATTTTTGTAGACGACATGTTTATTCAAACTACCCTGGACTGTAATGTTCTTCATTTACTCAACGCTAAGAAAAAAGTATCAGATGCAATGAATTTGCTGAGCATGAGGTGAAATACAATTTAAATCCTCGTCTCAAGCAAATTGACTCTTGCGTCCAGTCATTTTCAATTACTTATACTTTTTTTCCTAGCGTTGAATATAACAGACGAACCCCATTGCTGACAGGTTCAAATAAAGCTATCGCTGCCGTCCTTACTTCAATGGACCATATATTGGAGCTAGCCGCTGGCACACCAAGTTTTTTGTAGAGAAGCATGTACGTCTATTAAACATCTACCTAAGAGATTGTAATGTACGGGAAAGGTCTTAAGAAACCTGCGAACAAATCGGCTCCCTTGATCACAACCAAAAGCCTTTATTTCCGCCGATTTATCATTGACGCAACCGTGTGTGCTTGAGCCTCGAATTCAACGACGAATGACTCGTTCGCACGCTCTTACATTTGTTGTGCCCTCTCGTCGGGCCGTGCCTCACACATACCAGTACACCACAGGATTTTTGCTTGGTTAATTTATTGGATTTGATTTAATATTTTTGCTAGGTATTTTTTTTAACAAGGATTTATTTTTTATGGAATGACTACACTTTTAATACTTGGCGTAACCTTTTTTTTTTTGAAAAAACATTTTTGGTGTTTACATAGTTACTGTGGCGTAAAGATTTTGAAAACTGTATTTCAGTTATTATTCACGTTTGGAGTTTGCTTAGAGTACTTTGATACATACGCTCGACCAATCAAAAACGTGGGTATGATTCGAGGCTTCTCCGTCTAGGTGACGCGTCGACAATAGAAAACACACCCGGTATAATCCATGCGTCTCACGCTCACAGACTTCTATACAGGGTGATTTTTTTTAATTGCCTCAGGCTGATATCTCGTAAATTAAGCAACATACGAAAAATACATCATATATGAAACTTTCTTGATTTTGAGGGGGAAAGAAGATGGTGTACTCAGATTTATCATAGGTGGAGCCGCCAAGGTTAGGTGAAGGTCAACTTTGATTTTTTAAATGGAACGGTGCACTTTTTTTCACAAAACCTGAAAGAGCATCCAATTCTACATAAAAAACCTTAGAGGTACTTATGGCCTACAACCAAATGGTAATGAGATGAGAGCTGGGCAAGTTAGATAAAAAGAAGCATCGGCCGGGTGCCGGCATTGGAGCAGCACGCATGTTTCAACGTACTTGAACGCAATTATCAATTTGTAGTACCTGATTGAAAGGATCAAAACTGTGCAAACTATTCTTTTACTTTGAGTTGCCAAAGTCAGGTCAAGATTATCAAATTTTTGTAACGAATAGTAGATTAATTTTTAGATTAAGTGACAACACGGGATAATTTAAAGGAACGTATTATCCAAGCTTGCGAGGCAATTCCCAGGGAAGTACTTCAGAAAACGATAAATGCATTTCAGCGACGATTACAATTATGCATCGATGCAAACGGGGGCACCTTTGAATTGTAATAATAAAAGGTAATAATCATGAAAATTATGCAAAATGTTCACAATAAAAATTAATCTACTATTCGTTACAAAAATTTGATAATCTTGACCTGACTTTGGCAACTCAAAGTAAAAGAATAGTTTGCACAGTTTTGATCCTTTCAATCAGGTACTACAAATTGATAATTGCGTTCAAGTACGTTGAAACATGCGTGCTGCTCCAATGCCGGCACCCGGCCGATGCTTCTTTTTATCTAACTTGCCCAGCTCTCATCTCATTACCATTTGGTTGTAGGCCATAAGTACCTCTAAGGTTTTTTATGTAGAATTGGATGCTCTTTCAGGTTTTGTGAAAAAAAGTGCACCATTCCATTTAAAAAATCAAAGTTGACCTTCACCTAACCTTGGCGGCTCCACCTACGATAAATCTGAGTACACCATCTTCTTTCCCCCTCAAAATCAAGAAAGTTTCATATAAGATGTATTTTTCGTATGTTGCTTAATTTACGAGATATCAGCCTGAGGCGATTAAAAAAAATCACCCTGTATATCTCTAGACCACCTCTGTGAACTTGGCCGGCACACTTTGACTTTTTGAACTTTTTCTTTTGCAGATCGTTTGTAGGTATTTGCTGGATTAATTAAAACATTTGTCGGTTAACGGTTTATTAAAAAAATAAAAAAGTACGTGAAGTTGGCCGTAATTTTTTTATTTTGTCATCTATCTTTGTTTTTCACGTGACCAATCGATGCGGAATCGTTTGTAAGTCACAAATAATCCAATTAGTATATTTGTTGGATTGTTATTTCAATAAAATAAGCAAAAAACGTATTCGGTGCATTGTACGCGGGACGGTCATATGACCACGGGAAGTTGGCCGTAATTTTTTTATTTTTTCATCTATCTTTGTTTTTCACGTGGCCAATCGATGCGGAATCGTTTGTAGGTCACAAATAATCCAGTTAGTATATTTGTCGGATCGTTATTTCAATAAAATAAGAAAAAAACGTATTTGGTGCATTTTACGCGGGACGGCCATATGACCACGGGAAGTTGACCGCAAAAATCGTAATTAATGATAAATGTTTATTTAATTGGTACTTAATCGAATCGAAATCGTTTGTAGGTTACTAATAACGTAATTAGAACGTTTGTCGGTAACTGGTGCGAAAAATAAATGTAAATGACTGGATCGTCCTCGGTGCCGGCAGTGATAATTGATATCTGCAAGAAAATGTGTGTATTTTGGCAGAAAATTGTAATAAGTTTTCGTAATTTAATTGCAATCATGTGCGTAATCGTTTTGAAGTTACGAGTTGCAAAAAAAACACGTTATTTCGTTATTAGATTTTGAGGTTACGATCGTATGATTATTTATCACGCTTATTAAACCCAAATTCGTGTTTATATATCTGATCCAAATGGTGTTTATATATCTAAATCGTTTATATATCCAAAGTAAAATAAATGTACCTGTTGAATAAATGTAAAAGCTTTGTCTAGGTGTACTGGTTCATCCCTGTAGCTTCTGCTAAATAATGCATTCTTAGTTAATATTTGATATGCGTGTGACATAAAATGAATAAAAGAACATTCTAATGATCACATATGTATTTGTAATAATAATTATCCATCGTTCAACTCCATCATCGGTGCCAAGTTTTGACAAACATCAATTTAAGAGCAATCGTTATGCTATCAACTATCTGGGTATGGTGAACCAAGGCTGTCAGATGCAACATTTCCCAGCACTCCCAATAATCTTGGCCCATGTTTTCATACAATTTTGTGTAACATCATAGCCCTGTCTTTACATGACTCATAAATCAAGTTGAGGGTTTGCGCTAAAACTTGTATTTTTGAGAGATCTTTCTCACTGAATAAGTATTTTGAACTGACTGATGTATAACTTCAATAATATTTATAACTGAAAGATTTAAGCAGCATTATAAGCATTTTTTAGACTTCAAAAATAATTTAAAAGGTGCTCTTGGATCACATCCCTTTGCGATTTTCATTTTCTCGAAACATTGTCTAATGTAGCTGTACATGTATAGAAATGGCAATTCAAAATAAAAAGGGATAAGAAAATATTAAAAGGATAGGAAGGCAAAAAAGAATATACCTATCGAGGCAGTGACAAAATCTTGTCAATGAGATAAGTCTAGGCCAATGGTGTCAGAAATTAATATTATTTTACATCACTCGGTGCAAGGTTGGAGGTTTTCTGCACGTGAAGCGTGTCCATTTTCACACCTTGTAAAGCAAAATTATTTACATTTACACAATTAATTAACATTTGTCTTCGGCTCGAGCTGTAAACTCACACTCGTCAGTAACAGTTTTTTCACCCTCGTAGCACGTTATACTAATGCGTTACCACGTTATTGATACATACTTGACGTTGCATTTTCATAATGCACGTCACAGGATTGTTGTCACGGGAAGTTAGAGTGCGGGCTGGATTTACAGCCCGCTATTTGCATAAACGTCCACTGGCGGGGGTCGGGGAGCCACCTAGAAAACATACGATCTATAAATTAATGCTATCTAATTTTAACTTATACCTATGAACGAGCGCACACTCACCAATACGGAGGACTGGAAGCTGGAGATCTACGTGGGATGACATTACCGACCCCGGCGGGACTGCTGTACCGACCACCCGACCTGACTTGGAGCCCGCCGAATTCAAGCGGCTCAACGCAGGCTGTTCATATCGCCGCTGCCGCCAACACCTGATTTCCCTGCAAAAGGGTTATTGTCCTACCTGCTGACACGCCACGAGACTGCTGCTACCTGCACCAAGACTTTCCGGCTATCTGACATCGGGAGGCGAGTTCGGAGTCACCGCATGCCAATCCATTACGCCCAGGACGAGTCCTCGACAGAGACGGGTGAAGGGCCACCTCGTCTCCCGTCCTAGGGGATCCTTGTGCCCTGTGGGCACGATAAGGCTTTCCCCAAAGACGTGGAGCGAGATCCCGGTCAGCAACCTGTAAGGCACGGGAAGCTGTCACTCGGAGTAACATCGATGTCTAAATTACGAAGTAGAAGGAAAAGCTCTCTTACCTACGGAGGAGTTGCATACGCTACCTGTGGCTGCCAATTATCCGGATCACCTGCATCGACCAGCAACGACCTGGAGTTGTCACAATGCCACTTCGGAGCACAACTAGGAAAAGTCGGAGAGGACGGGAGCACGCCAAAACACCGCGACAATAACATGCGGACAGTGGCATGGCAACGCGGGAGACGCCAGCACCGCCCCACCTCGGAGCGCGGGCGAACTACTATTACCCAGAGGGCTGCGTGAACGATGCGCGCGCAACCGCTCCAACGTTAAAGCTACCTGATAGGGTCAACGATCCTAGATCCTGGCGATACATTATCAATACGCATCAAGGATTGGCGGAAGTAATTGCGATAAGTCATTACCCAATTATAATCGGTAATTTAAGGGGTCGGGTGGGAGGAGAGCACCCCGGGTGTCGCGACAAGAATCGGAATCGTTCTCTTTCGTCGTGGACATTCCTGCTAAGTGAACGTTTTACTACACTGCTCCGGAAATACCAGCGAAAGCCTCCCTCGTGTGGAACATCTTTCTCAATATCTTTTTGGTAAGCAGTCTTTCCTGTAACCGGGTACGAATCTCTTCACGCTATCTACGGTAGCCATAGAATTTCACGCTACCTGTTAGCTATCTCCGGCCTAAGGGCTTAAACCAGCGTCCATTGAAGAGCTTCGTCGCCGGAGTCATAAGTGATATATGCTAGTTCGCGAGTGTAGAGTATTTTATACAAATAGTGGTTCCCCGATTACGGCCACGGCGAAGAGCCTGTCGTGTTTCGTCTGTTTTATGTAATTTCGTTATAGTTTATTTTATGTCGCGGCTAACTTGTGTTAGCTTATTCGATCGGATATTTCTGTGAGTAGAGCGTGGTTTTTCTTTTTCGTTGATCGGACCGCGCGTATAAGATTTCCTCGTACGGGTGTGAATACAAACAGCTACCTGAGATAGTGTAAATCCCGCCGCGGCAACCTGAGTCCTCGAGACTCCCGAAATTCGCGAGAATAGGAGTTTGTCGGCACATGGTTATATGCTACCTGGGACAACCCGAGTCCCTTGTTATAGGAGTTAATCCGAGTGTCGACCACGCGGTTTAGAATCAAATTTAGTATTACAATTTTTATGTGTTGTTCCCTCGTAACCTAGGACTGTGTGATTTTACCTCGGGACGCCTGATTGAATATAATTGTTTTAATTATTATTTTGAGTGTATCGCTGTTCTTGCTTTGTTAATTTATGTATCTGAAATGCGAAAGGGGATCTATAAAGAAAGTAATATTGTAGTCGATAAATCGTCCGAGATTTAGGCGGCCGTTACATCCCATCGCCTCGCGGACCGTGAATTGCCTGTGAGGGCTATAGGCTGTCTTTCGGCCGATTCGAAATCTGTAACATAGCGATAATACCGCGACTACCTCTGGTAGCCTTCCGTACCTTTGTCGGGTTGATTGGTTGTTAATTTCTGAACTGCCTGTGAGGGCTATAGGCTGTCTTTCGGCCGACTCGAAATCTGTAACATAGCGATAATACCGCGACTACCTCTGGTAGCCTTTCGTATCTTTTTCGGGCTGATTGTTTGTTAATTTCTGATTGCCAGGTGCAATAAATTGTTAAGTTTTGGTTATCGAATTGTGGCTACGGCTCTTACTCTATAATTACCCCGCCCCTCTCCTATACCTAACGGGGCTGAGTTAGCCGGACTTCCGCGACGCATCGGTTCTGGTACCTTCGGATTTTATCTATTCTTGCTATCTCGGTGCAGTTTCCTACCTTCTCCTTGTGGCATCACTGGATGCCTGGCGCCCATCGGCAAATCTATTAATTCCGTGTATCGTTTGCGGACCCGAAGGTGTTGGGCCGATCGAGCGAAGGTATTACCCTGTTCCTGGATCTAGTTATCTCGATACCGCTTAGGAAATTCGGGAATAGGTGTTACAATACATATAAATAAATAAATATGCAATACTAGTTAATTAATATGAGTTTTATCTACTTTTGCATACTAACAGCAGTTATGTTACAATAAAATTTACGAAGTTCTGAATAATTCGAAATTATTAACCTAACACATCCCGATCCTGCACTATTATATTTTGTTTATCGCGAAAATAAAACTTCAATACAAAAATGTTTTAACTACATGAACAAACTACAGGAAATTATTCCACTTCGATTTAGATATATATACACCATTTGGATCAGATATATAAACACGAATTTGGGTTTAATAAGCGTGATAAGCAATCATACGATCGTAACCTCAAAATCTAATAACCTACAAACGATTCCGCATCGATTGGCCACGTGAAAAACAAAGATAGATGAAAAAATAAAAAAATTACGGCCAACTTCACGTACTTTTTTATTTTTTTAATAAACTGTTAACCGACAAATGTTTTAATTAATCCAGCAAATACCTACAAACGATCTGCAAAAGAAAAAGTTCAACAAGTCAAAGTGTGCCGGCCAAGTTCACGGAGGTCTCTAGACCGCTAGCTTCCAGTATCTTGTCATTGAGAGAAGTGAGGTAAATTTTTTGAAGCGGTGGGGGCTGGCGCCATCTTTTGTAGGGCAAATTTGTGAGTGGTCAGTGTATCGGTGTGACCACGGTCTTACATACAGGTCTTGAAACGAACGTGGTGGGGGTAGGTCGCTTAGTGAAGCAATTCCGAATAGCCGCATAGAGTCGCTGTGATCGGATAACCCATATGGACGAGGAACGCGGGGGGCCGGGAGGATCACTCCATCTCTGTCCTATTCACGGTCTTACATACAGGTCTTGCAACTCTTCATTTCGCCTCATGACCACAAGAGGCGTTGCGATCAAATGATCCGTACCTATTTCTCTCTCCCACAGCCGATTGCAGGTTATGTTCATCTGCGGAACCCGATCACAGCGCCGCTTGTTTGAAACTAAATTCTACCTCAGTAAGCGACCTACCCCCACCACTAAAAATTGGCCTCGTTTCAAGACCTGAATGTAAGACCGTGGGTGTGACACTCGACCCTATTCATATCGTTGAGTGTAGATGGGTATAGAGGTGCGGAGGACGTGGTGGGGGTATGTCAAGCATATACTATAGTAAAATTGTAGTTCCAATCCCGGCGGGTAGATGGCGCCCCGAAAATCCCAAGCTATCTGGTGGCGCTGCCTATGAGTCGGGATTTGTATTAAAAGAGACTGTAGCGCGCACGCGCAAATTGTTTGCAAGAAACAAGCACCATTCGTACCGAGTGACATTAATAACACAAACAACATTCTAAATAGAATTAATGATGGATAAATTGTAGGATTTATTACATGTATCAAAGGTTATATAATAGAAACGAATTTTAGTGTCATAACTCTTATTGCTTCCTATTGGGAATGTATATTTTCGGATTGTAGATTACATATGCAAGTGCACATAAATAAATATAAAATCATTTTCTGAAATAACTATGTGTTATTTGTTGTAGACCTTACTTTAATTTTTAGGGTAGCTTCTCATTTATTTTTATTAATAATTTAGATAAGAAGAACATACGAATGTATTTAAAGGAAAATCGTGCATATGGTTTATCTGTCAATTATGTGGTAGAGCAAATGACGTAACTACTGAAATACAAGTTCCGAAGAAAGTATAAAAAGTACATCCTTCCTTCCTTCCTTTCCTTATGGCTGTATCCCCAATGGGGGACATGTGCCAGTAACTGGTCCTAATAATCAAGGTTGGAAGTTCTACAATAGATGGCGATGTACCTTGCGAGACGAGCCTTATTCAACGCAGCGTAAGGGAACCTACAAAGTTTATACACCGAATCCGAACAGTGTTGGGCGAAATCCGTATACATACTCACTTAAGTTTTCATATGAAAACCCATTGGTGAATGCCGCTGGAAGCTGGGCGCGAACCTCCAACCTTTCGGTCGTGAATCCGCTACCCTATCCACTGGGCTACGGCCGCCCGTTATAAAAAGTACATGATGGTGGTCGATGGACAAGGCATTGGGTTAGGAGGCTAAAGGTCTGTGGTTCGAGACTCTCCGTCGGAAGTTTTTTTTTCTTCTTCTGGACGTTATGATTTTTTTTTTTAAATACAAGGTATTAAAGAGGTTGAAGCGCTTCACGCCGGTCAAATCAGTGCTCAATATTTTTTATCGTTTTCACAAAGTTTTATGAATTAATTGATTGCAGTGAAGGGTGATTTGTATTATAACATGTGCCCATAACCCATAAAAACATTTAGAGCGATGAATTTACAATAATATTACCTGACCAATATTACATAATGCATTAAATTTACAAAAACGATTACTAAAATTTAGCACTGATTTGACCGGCGTGAAGTGCTTCAAACTTTTCAAAAGTTGTACGGGCTGCACGCTGAAGGTAAAAAAATCGAACCAAATATCAATTTTTTTCTAATTTTATTTATTACTTTTTTATAATAAAGGTATCAACAACGATAATCTACGGGCTTCCACATCACCCAAGAGGTGCCGTAGTCGATGCGTTCCCATTATTTAACGTAGCGAGTCCCCAGTAGGCCTATACTACGATCGAAGATAATAACGTCATACAAATGATCCATTTAAATAATTAGCGTATAAGCAAATCACAATAACGTAAAAAAATGGTTCGACTGTAAAATCTAAATAACATGCGCTCTGTAGTAGGAAATAAATTTTTCTTACTCCCTAACCCGAAAGTACCGTCTTCCCGGCCGCATTTGAGTCCGGGAAGAGCCACTTTTGTGGCCTGCTTGCCCGCATATAAACACATGCAAACAAGTGAATGTTCAATCATAAACTCTAAGCGCATATGTTTTTACTCAACTCTTCATAACCATAAATTTGTAATGTCAGTTGAATAATGAAAAACGGGAAGACGGTACTTTCGGCTTAGGGAACAAGAAAAATAGTATACGACCCATGGCCAAAAAGTTGAATGCCCTGGTATATGTGATATAAAAGCCTCGGCTTCGCCTCGGCCTTTGTATCACATACGCTAGGAAATCCAACTTTCTGGCCTAGGGTCGTAATATACTATTGTTCATCGAAGATGAATACTAAAATTCTCGACTACCTATATCTCTATATAACTGGACTAATGCTGTGATGTTTATCTCGATATACCTAGGTATATTATATTGCATGCACGTACTTGGCCAGGTGCATTACTTATTTAAAAATCTACACGTATGCATAAGCAAATATACTATACAGGGTGTCCCAAAATTACCTGACCAACGGGGTATGGCGGTGTTCGGGAGGCACCGCTGATCACGAAAATGACCTTCCTTTTGTCCGGAAGGTCATAGTTTTTAAATGGGAGCAGGTCAAAGATGACAAATCAGAACGAGGTGTCAAGAGAAACGTAGGCACCTACGAACTCTGAGTTTTCTTCCCTCGCTTTTGTTTCTCGGTAGCTTGTTTCTTGTTTCCAATATGTATGTCTTCGGCTGACGTCATCCTGCCCGAAGTACCGAGAAACAAAAGCGAGGGAAGAAAACTCAGAGTTCGCAGGTGCCTACGTTTCTCTTGACGTCTTCCTCTGATTGGTCAACTTTGACCTGCTCCCATTTAAAAACTATGACCTTCCGGACAAAACGAAGGTCATTTTCGTGATCAGTGGTGCCTCCCGAACACCGCCATACCCCGTTGGTCAGAAAATTTTGGGACACCCTGTATATTCCCAAACGAAGTGATGATTTTTCCTGCAACGAGTGACCTTTTTTCGAGAAATTCAACTTCAGACAAAGCCGCGAGGAATAGCCACAACATTGTAGAGACTTGGCCGTTAAATTCGTCTTATCTCGAGCGATCTTTCTAGGAACGAACGACAGTTTTTCCTGTTGAATCTAGACGTTCGACTAGCGTGTTTCTCGCGTTTTCTGGAGGAAAGTACTCTTTATTTTTACCTGGCCAAGTACGTGCATGCAATATAATATACCTAGGTGAGATTTTAGGCTTTCGCGGCCAATATTGTCATTAGTACTCATGGTTTCCGGATGGAAGCCGCGTCTATGTTCAGCTTTGTGCCGACGTTTCGCAAACGTTTCAGTCTGCATCTTCAGGGCTAGGAGGCTCCGATACTGAAGCTCCCTGTTGTCAGGAAGTCTTAATATACCTATGATTGCTCATGCGGATCAGTGCTTCAGCCGATCATAAGTTGTTTTTAGTTGATCAGCTGATCAATTAAAAAAAAAAAAAAAACCGGGAGGACGGTGTGCCAAATGGTATTTACTTGATATCCTCGATCCCTATTTAGTTTATCTGGGTGTTTTAATATCTCTAAACCTTCGCGATGTTTTCGGGCGAAGTAACCTGTAGAACTAGCTAACATTTCTGTCTTGTCATAATCCACTGAATGTCCAGTGTCCATCCAATGTTCTGCCAAGGCAGATTGAGAAAAATTACCGTATTTGGTACACCGTTGATGTTCTTTGACCCGTGTACTGATCTTCCTCCCGGTTTCACCTATGTACACTTTTCCACAGGAGCAGGGGATTTTGTATACTCCTGGAGCACTCAGTGGTGGTCTACGGTCTTTCGTACTGGGAATTATTTGTCCAATCTTCTTTGGGGGTTTGAAGATTGTACGGATGTTATGTTTCCGTAGCACCTTGCTGATCCGGTCTGTTGTACCTTGGAGATACGGTAGAGCTACGATTTCCTGTCGCTCGGTTGGTTCATTAGAAGATGGGGATGGATTTTTATTTTGTAGCTTACGTAATACATGGTTAATTTGTTTACTGTGGTATCCATTCCTACCAAGGGCTTCGTTAAGATGTTTGATTTCTATATCCAAGTGTTGTGGTTGAGAAATGGTTAGAGCCCGGTACATAAGGGAGCTGATGACAGAGTTTTTCTGAGAGGGATGGTGATGTGAGGAGGCATGGAGGTATCTATCAGTATGGGTAGGTTTGCGGTACACCTGATGGCCTAGGCTTCCATCTTCATTTCGATCGACTAAAACGTCTAAGAAGGGGAGGTCTCCCCGTTTCTCAATTTCCATGGTAAATCTTATGTTTGGGTGTATTGAGTTTATGTACTCTAGGAACTGAGGCAAGGTGTTTTTCCCGTGTTTCCAGATGACAAAGGTGTCGTCCACATACCGGTACCATACCGATGGTTTTAGGGGCGATGAAAGCAGAACTTTGTTTTCGAAATGTTCCATAAAGATATTGGCTATAATGGGAGAGATAGGGGATCCCATTGCTGCCCCAGATGTTTGTTCATAGAACTCACCTTGGTATTGGAAATAGATAGATGTTAGGCAGTGTTCAATTAGGGGGAATAGTTTGGAAGAAATTTTCTTGGATTTCTTGATGATTTCAAGGGTGTCGGGGATGGGAACGTTTGTGAACAGTGATTCCACGTCGAAACTGACTAGAATTTCATCTGGGCTGGTTCTAATGGAGTTGATTTTATTCACGAAGTCTAGGGAGTTCTTAATGTGTGAGTTATTTTGTCCTACTAGTGACTGGAGGGGTTTGGTGAGTAGACGGGCAAGTTGGTAGGTGGGGGCACCAATGTTGCTTACTATTGGACGAAGGGGAACATTTTCTTTGTGGATTTTGGGAAGGCCATATAGTCTAGGGGGGGAAGGATTCCTTAGGGGTAAGAGTTTTGAGGGTTTCCGGAGGAAAACTAGCTTCTTTGAGTAGCTTGATGGTCTTCTTCTCTATGCTTGTTGTTGGGTCTTTTTTAAGTTTTTTGTATGTGTTTGAGTTGTTTAGCATGGCCTTGATCTTGTTAGTGTATTCTTCCTTGTCCATTATGACTGTAGCATTCCCCTTATCTGCTGGTAGTATGACAATTTTGTCATTTTTCTTGAGATTGAAGAGTGCTTCTCGTTCTTCTCTGCTGATGTTTTGTTTAGGGGGCTTTGCTTTGTGTAGGATGTTGGAGAGTTTTCTTCTCACATTATTACTAGTTTCAGTGGGTAAGTGAAAAATGGCTGTCTCTGTCTGGCTAATTATTTCCTCTATGGGGATCTTGGTGGGTGCTATGGCAAAATTATGACCCTTTGAAAGAATGGAGACCTCAGCATCACATAAATTATAGTTACTAAGGTTCTTAACCGTATGTGTTAAGGTTGGGGGGTTTACCTGTGGAATTAATTTTTCAAACTTCCCTTTCTGTTTTCTCGTTCTTAGTTCGGCGGAGTGCACTGCTTGTTCGTGTGTTACCCGATCAAGTGTGTCCCATAGCCCAACTTCCAGTGAACTTGAAAGAGAAAGGTGCAATGAAAACAGTTTTTGGGAAGTCTCTGCAAGGTTTTTCTTAGCAGTGGAGATGCTTTCCCTGATTAGTTTTAATGAGGCATGCTTAAGGATTGATTTGACTCTTTGAGAGGGGTGGGAAGGGTTTTTCAATTGGAAGCATTTGGGTACCACCTGATGGTCGCGGCACCTTTTCAAAAATGTTAAAGAGCATAGTTGGATGTGTAGGGACTTCCTGAATTTAGTAAACAAGTTTACTGACCCAAGTATAGCCTCTCCGTGGAGGCGTTTAATTTGAGATTTTATGCTTTCGCGGCCAATATTGTCATTAGTACTCATGGTTTCCGGATGGAAGCCGCGTCTATGTTCAGCTTCGTGCCGACGTTTCGCAAACGTTTCAGTCTGCATCTTCAGGGCTAGGAGGCTCCGATACTGAAGCTCCCTGTTGTCAGGAAGTCTTAATATACCTATGATTGCTCATGCGGATCAGTGCTTCAGCCGATCATAAGTTGTTTTTAGTTGATCAGCTGATCAATTAAAAACAACTTATGAGCGGCTGAAGCACTGATCCGCATGAGCAATAGGGTGGTTCAAAAATGCATTGCAAAAATGTTTGTGATGATAGAAAACCACGATCCCCCCAAATCGTTTCCAAATCGAAAAAAAGTGAACACGTATTTTTTTTTTTCGAAATTTTGTTTTTTAATGGTGCCTGTCGAGACCTCAAATTTACATAGGAAAATGCATGGGAAAAAGACATTTTTTGGTATTTTTCGAATAATTGTTCGGGGTTTGGGAAAACGTAAGATTAAAGTTATAGGACTTGTAGAGGACTTTTCAAGGAAGAATTTGACCTATTGTACATATAGATTTGACGCCCCCAACCCACCCCAACAGTGCCCTGAAAACTACCCTTAAATGAAAAAATATACATTCTTCAGAAAATTGACCCTTCTAATCATTTCATGCTCTTTTTTCTCATAGAAATCATTATTATAAGTCTAGTGGAATGTTTATAAACATTTGTCAGCTAATTTCCATTTGTTTAAACAAATTCTATTTGCTTAAATAATTCGTTTTTCTCGAAAATCCGTCTGAATTCTGTTTTCTGAGTTCGAAATGGCAGTTTATTATCTTAGAGTGACATTATTCACTAAAAAATGTCCTATTGTTTAAACAATCAATTATTATTCATTTTCAACTTTTTTTTAACTATGGTAGAAAAGTCAGCTTTTTTGTGAAATTAACTTAATAAATTTTATGTTCGAGATATCTTACCTATATATCTAATAAACCCACATTTGTTTAAACAAATTCTATTTGTTTAAATAATTTTTGTTGCAATTCACCTAAAATTCATTTTTTTTAGATCGGTCTCCCCAATTTTTTCATAAATGGTTAATGAACAAATTACATTATGACTCTGTTACCAAAAAACAGAATTACTTCTCAGTATAATTTGATGAAATATTGAAAACAAATAATATTTTATTATTTAAATAATGGAAATCATCCTAAAATATAAATGATGTTACTTGAGAATAACAGTTGCTCAGACCGATCCAAAAAAATGAATTTTACGTGAATTGAAAAAAAATTGTTTAAACAAATGTGGGTTTATTAGATATATAGGTAAGATATCTCGAACATAAAATTTATTAAGTTAATTTCACAAAAAAGCTGACTTTTCTACCATAGTTAAAAAAAAGTTGAAAATGAATAATAATTGATTGTTTAAACAATAGGACATTTTTTAGTGAATAATGTCACTCTAAGATAATAAACTGCCATTTCGAACTCAGAAAACAGAATTCAGACGGATTTTCGAGAAAAACGAATTATTTAAGCAAATAGAATTTGTTTAAACAAATGGAAATTAGCTGACAAATGTTTATAAACATTCCACTAGACTTATAATAATGATTTCTATGAGAAAAAAGAGCATGAAATGATTAGAAGGGTCAATTTTCTGAAGAATGTATATTTTTTCATTTAAGGGTAGTTTTCAGGGCACTGTTGGGGTGGGTTGGGGGCGTCAAATCTATATGTACAATAGGTCAAATTCTTCCTTGAAAAGTCCTCTACAAGTCCTATAACTTTAATCTTACGTTTTCCCAAACCCCGAACAATTATTCGAAAAATACCAAAAAATGTCTTTTTCCCATGCATTTTCCTATGTAAATTTGAGGTCTCGACAGGCACCATTAAAAAACAAAATTTCGAAAAAAAAAAATACGTGTTCACTTTTTTTCGATTTGGAAACGATTTGGGGGGATCGTGGTTTTCTATCATCACAAACATTTTTGCAATGCATTTTTGAACCACCCTATTGCTCATGCGGATCAGTGCTTCAGCCGCTCATAAGTTGTTTTTAATTGATCAGCTGATCAACTAAAAACAACTTATGATCGGCTGAAGCACTGATCCGCATGAGCAATCATAGGTATATTAAGACTTCCTGACAACAGGGAGCTTCAGTATCGGAGCCTCCTAGCCCTGAAGATGCAGACTGAAACGTTTGCGAAACGTCGGCACGAAGCTGAACATAGACGCGGCTTCCATCCGGAAACCATGAGTACTAATGACAATATTGGCCGCGAAAGCATAAAATCTCAAATTAAACGCCTCCACGGAGAGGCTATACTTGGGTCAGTAAACTTGTTTACTAAATTCAGGAAGTCCCTACACATCCAACTATGCTCTTTAACATTTTTGAAAAGGTGCCGCGACCATCAGGTGGTACCCAAATGCTTCCAATTGAAAAACCCTTCCCACCCCTCTCAAAGAGTCAAATCAATCCTTAAGCATGCCTCATTAAAACTAATCAGGGAAAGCATCTCCACTGCTAAGAAAAACCTTGCAGAGACTTCCCAAAAACTGTTTTCATTGCACCTTTCTCTTTCAAGTTCACTGGAAGTTGGGCTATGGGACACACTTGATCGGGTAACACACGAACAAGCAGTGCACTCCGCCGAACTAAGAACGAGAAAACAGAAAGGGAAGTTTGAAAAATTAATTCCACAGGTAAACCCCCCAACCTTAACACATACGGTTAAGAACCTTAGTAACTATAATTTATGTGATGCTGAGGTCTCCATTCTTTCAAAGGGTCATAATTTTGCCATAGCACCCACCAAGATCCCCATAGAGGAAATAATTAGCCAGACAGAGACAGCCATTTTTCACTTACCCACTGAAACTAGTAATAATGTGAGAAGAAAACTCTCCAACATCCTACACAAAGCAAAGCCCCCTAAACAAAACATCAGCAGAGAAGAACGAGAAGCACTCTTCAATCTCAAGAAAAATGACAAAATTGTCATACTACCAGCAGATAAGGGGAATGCTACAGTCATAATGGACAAGGAAGAATACACTAACAAGATCAAGGCCATGCTAAACAACTCAAACACATACAAAAAACTTAAAAAAGACCCAACAACAAGCATAGAGAAGAAGACCATCAAGCTACTCAAAGAAGCTAGTTTTCCTCCGGAAACCCTCAAAACTCTTACCCCTAAGGAATCCTTCCCCCCCTAGACTATATGGCCTTCCCAAAATCCACAAAGAAAATGTTCCCCTTCGTCCAATAGTAAGCAACATTGGTGCCCCCACCTACCAACTTGCCCGTCTACTCACCAAACCCCTCCAGTCACTAGTAGGACAAAATAACTCACACATTAAGAACTCCCTAGACTTCGTGAATAAAATCAACTCCATTAGAACCAGCCCAGATGAAATTCTAGTCAGTTTCGACGTGGAATCACTGTTCACAAACGTTCCCATCCCCGACACCCTTGAAATCATCAAGAAATCCAAGAAAATTTCTTCCAAACTATTCCCCCTAATTGAACACTGCCTAACATCTATCTATTTCCAATACCAAGGTGAGTTCTATGAACAAACATCTGGGGCAGCAATGGGATCCCCTATCTCTCCCATTATAGCCAATATCTTTATGGAACATTTCGAAAACAAAGTTCTGCTTTCATCGCCCCTAAAACCATCGGTATGGTACCGGTATGTGGACGACACCTTTGTCATCTGGAAACACGGGAAAAACACCTTGCCTCAGTTCCTAGAGTACATAAACTCAATACACCCAAACATAAGATTTACCATGGAAATTGAGAAACGGGGAGACCTCCCCTTCTTAGACGTTTTAGTCGATCGAAATGAAGATGGAAGCCTAGGCCATCAGGTGTACCGCAAACCTACCCATACTGATAGATACCTCCATGCCTCCTCACATCACCATCCCTCTCAGAAAAACTCTGTCATCAGCTCCCTTATGTACCGGGCTCTAACCATTTCTCAACCACAACACTTGGATATAGAAATCAAACATCTTAACGAAGCCCTTGGTAGGAATGGATACCACAGTAAACAAATTAACCATGTATTACGTAAGCTACAAAATAAAAATCCATCCCCATCTTCTAATGAACCAACCGAGCGACAGGAAATCGTAGCTCTACCGTATCTCCAAGGTACAACAGACCGGATCAGCAAGGTGCTACGGAAACATAACATCCGTACAATCTTCAAACCCCCAAAGAAGATTGGACAAATAATTCCCAGTACGAAAGACCGTAGACCACCACTGAGTGCTCCAGGAGTATACAAAATCCCCTGCTCCTGTGGAAAAGTGTACATAGGTGAAACCGGGAGGAAGATCAGTACACGGGTCAAAGAACATCAACGGTGTACCAAATACGGTAATTTTTCTCAATCTGCCTTGGCAGAACATTGGATGGACACTGGACATTCAGTGGATTATGACAAGACAGAAATGTTAGCTAGTTCTACAGGTTACTTCGCCCGAAAACATCGCGAAGGTTTAGAGATATTAAAACACCCAGATAAACTAAATAGGGATCGAGGATATCAAGTAAATACCATTTGGCACACCGTCCTCCCGGTTTTTTTTTTTTTTTTAATTGATCAGCTGATCAACTAAAAACAACTTATGATCGGCTGAAGCACTGATCCGCATGAGCAATCATAGGTATATTAAGACTTCCTGACAACAGGGAGCTTCAGTATCGGAGCCTCCTAGCCCTGAAGATGCAGACTGAAACGTTTGCGAAACGTCGGCACGAAGCTGAACATAGACGCGGCTTCCATCCGGAAACCATGAGTACTAATGACAATATTGGCCGCGAAAGCATAAAATCTCAAATTAAACGCCTCCACGGAGAGGCTATACTTGGGTCAGTAAACTTGTTTACTAAATTCAGGAAGTCCCTACACATCCAACTATGCTCTTTAACATTTTTGAAAAGGTGCCGCGACCATCAGGTGGTACCCAAATGCTTCCAATTGAAAAACCCTTCCCACCCCTCTCAAAGAGTCAAATCAATCCTTAAGCATGCCTCATTAAAACTAATCAGGGAAAGCATCTCCACTGCTAAGAAAAACCTTGCAGAGACTTCCCAAAAACTGTTTTCATTGCACCTTTCTCTTTCAAGTTCACTGGAAGTTGGGCTATGGGACACACTTGATCGGGTAACACACGAACAAGCAGTGCACTCCGCCGAACTAAGAACGAGAAAACAGAAAGGGAAGTTTGAAAAATTAATTCCACAGGTAAACCCCCCAACCTTAACACATACGGTTAAGAACCTTAGTAACTATAATTTATGTGATGCTGAGGTCTCCATTCTTTCAAAGGGTCATAATTTTGCCATAGCACCCACCAAGATCCCCATAGAGGAAATAATTAGCCAGACAGAGACAGCCATTTTTCACTTACCCACTGAAACTAGTAATAATGTGAGAAGAAAACTCTCCAACATCCTACACAAAGCAAAGCCCCCTAAACAAAACATCAGCAGAGAAGAACGAGAAGCACTCTTCAATCTCAAGAAAAATGACAAAATTGTCATACTACCAGCAGATAAGGGGAATGCTACAGTCATAATGGACAAGGAAGAATACACTAACAAGATCAAGGCCATGCTAAACAACTCAAACACATACAAAAAACTTAAAAAAGACCCAACAACAAGCATAGAGAAGAAGACCATCAAGCTACTCAAAGAAGCTAGTTTTCCTCCGGAAACCCTCAAAACTCTTACCCCTAAGGAATCCTTCCCCCCCTAGACTATATGGCCTTCCCAAAATCCACAAAGAAAATGTTCCCCTTCGTCCAATAGTAAGCAACATTGGTGCCCCCACCTACCAACTTGCCCGTCTACTCACCAAACCCCTCCAGTCACTAGTAGGACAAAATAACTCACACATTAAGAACTCCCTAGACTTCGTGAATAAAATCAACTCCATTAGAACCAGCCCAGATGAAATTCTAGTCAGTTTCGACGTGGAATCACTGTTCACAAACGTTCCCATCCCCGACACCCTTGAAATCATCAAGAAATCCAAGAAAATTTCTTCCAAACTATTCCCCCTAATTGAACACTGCCTAACATCTATCTATTTCCAATACCAAGGTGAGTTCTATGAACAAACATCTGGGGCAGCAATGGGATCCCCTATCTCTCCCATTATAGCCAATATCTTTATGGAACATTTCGAAAACAAAGTTCTGCTTTCATCGCCCCTAAAACCATCGGTATGGTACCGGTATGTGGACGACACCTTTGTCATCTGGAAACACGGGAAAAACACCTTGCCTCAGTTCCTAGAGTACATAAACTCAATACACCCAAACATAAGATTTACCATGGAAATTGAGAAACGGGGAGACCTCCCCTTCTTAGACGTTTTAGTCGATCGAAATGAAGATGGAAGCCTAGGCCATCAGGTGTACCGCAAACCTACCCATACTGATAGATACCTCCATGCCTCCTCACATCACCATCCCTCTCAGAAAAACTCTGTCATCAGCTCCCTTATGTACCGGGCTCTAACCATTTCTCAACCACAACACTTGGATATAGAAATCAAACATCTTAACGAAGCCCTTGGTAGGAATGGATACCACAGTAAACAAATTAACCATGTATTACGTAAGCTACAAAATAAAAATCCATCCCCATCTTCTAATGAACCAACCGAGCGACAGGAAATCGTAGCTCTACCGTATCTCCAAGGTACAACAGACCGGATCAGCAAGGTGCTACGGAAACATAACATCCGTACAATCTTCAAACCCCCAAAGAAGATTGGACAAATAATTCCCAGTACGAAAGACCGTAGACCACCACTGAGTGCTCCAGGAGTATACAAAATCCCCTGCTCCTGTGGAAAAGTGTACATAGGTGAAACCGGGAGGAAGATCAGTACACGGGTCAAAGAACATCAACGGTGTACCAAATACGGTAATTTTTCTCAATCTGCCTTGGCAGAACATTGGATGGACACTGGACATTCAGTGGATTATGACAAGACAGAAATGTTAGCTAGTTCTACAGGTTACTTCGCCCGAAAACATCGCGAAGGTTTAGAGATATTAAAACACCCAGATAAACTAAATAGGGATCGAGGATATCAAGTAAATACCATTTGGCACACCGTCCTCCCGGTTTTTTTTTTTTTTTTAATTGATCAGCTGATCAACTAAAAACAACTTATGATCGGCTGAAGCACTGATCCGCATGAGCAATCATAGGTATATTAAGACTTCCTGACAACAGGGAGCTTCAGTATCGGAGCCTCCTAGCCCTGAAGATGCAGACTGAAACGTTTGCGAAACGTCGGCACAAAGCTGAACATAGACGCGGCTTCCATCCGGAAACCATGAGTACTAATGACAATATTGGCCGCGAAAGCCTAAAATCTCACCTAGGTATATTATATTGCATGCACGTACTTGGCCAGGTAAAAATAAAGAGTACTTTCCTCCAGAAAACGCGAGAAACACGCTAGTCGAACGTCTAGATTCAACAGGAAAAACTGTCGTTCGTTCCTAGAAAGATCGCTCGAGATAAGACGAATTTAACGGCCAAGTCTCTACAATGTTGTGGCTATTCCTCGCGGCTTTGTCTGAAGTTGAATTTCTCGAAAAAAGGTCACTCGTTGCAGGAAAAATCATCACTTCGTTTGGGAATATACAGGGTGTCCCAAAATTTTCTGACCAACGGGGTATGGCGGTGTTCGGGAGGCACCACTGATCACGAAAATGACCTTCGTTTTGTCCGGAAGGTCATAGTTTTTAAATGGGAGCAGGTCAAAGTTGACCAATCAGAGGAAGACGTCAAGAGAAACGTAGGCACCTGCGAACTCTGAGTTTTCTTCCCTCGCTTTTGTTTCTCGGTACTTCGGGCAGGATGACGTCAGCCGAAGACATACATATTGGAAACAAGAAACAAGCTACCGAGAAACAAAAGCGAGGGAAGAAAACTCAGAGTTCGTAGGTGCCTACGTTTCTCTTGACACCTCGTTCTGATTTGTCATCTTTGACCTGCTCCCATTTAAAAACTATGACCTTCCGGACAAAAGGAAGGTCATTTTCGTGATCAGCGGTGCCTCCCGAACACCGCCATACCCCGTTGGTCAGGTAATTTTGGGACACCCTGTATAGTATATTTGCTTATGCATACGTGTAGATTTTTAAATAAGTAATGCACCTGGCCAAGTACGTGCATGCAATATAATATACCTAGGTATATCGAGATAAACATCACAGCATTAGTCCAGTTATATAGAGATATAGGTAGTCGAGAATTTTAGTATTCATCTTCGATGAACAATAGTATATTACGACCCTAGGCCAGAAAGTTGGATTTCCTAGCGTATGTGATACAAAGGCCGAGGCGAAGCCGAGGCTTTTATATCACATATACCAGGGCATTCAACTTTTTGGCCATGGGTCGTATACTATTTTTCTTGTTCCCTAAGCCGAAAGTACCGTCTTCCCGTTTTTCATTATTCAACTGACATTACAAATTTATGGTTATGAAGAGTTGAGTAAAAACATATGCGCTTAGAGTTTATGATTGAACATTCACTTGTTTGCATGTGTTTATATGCGGGCAAGCAGGCCACAAAAGTGGCTCTTCCCGGACTCAAATGCGGCCGGGAAGACGGTACTTTCGGGTTAGGGAGTAAGAAAAATTTATTTCCTACTACAGAGCGCATGTTATTTAGATTTTACAGTCGAACCATTTTTTTACGTTATTGTGATTTGCTTATACGCTAATTATTTAAATGGATCATTTGTATGACGTTATTATCTTCGATCGTAGTATAGGCCTACTGGGGACTCGCTACGTTAAATAATGGGAACGCATCGACTACGGCACCTCTTGGGTGATGTGGAAGCCCGTAGATTATCGTTGTTGATACCTTTATTATAAAAAAGTAATAAATAAAATTAGAAAAAAATTGATATTTGGTTCGATTTTTTTACCTTCAGCGTGCAGCCCGTACAACTTTTGAAAAGTTTGAAGCACTTCACGCCGGTCAAATCAGTGCTAAATTTTAGTAATCGTTTTTGTAAATTTAATGCATTATGTAATATTGGTCAGGTAATATTATTGTAAATTCATCGCTCTAAATGTTTTTATGGGCTATGGGCACATGTTATAATACAAATCACCCTTCACTGCAATCAATTAATTCATAAAACTTTGTGAAAACGATAAAAAATATTGAGCACTGATTTGACCGGCGTGAAGCGCTTCAACCTCTTTAATACCTTGTATTTAAAAAAAATCATAACGTCCAGAAGAAGAAAAAAAAACTTCCGACGGAGAGTCTCGAACCACAGACCTTTAGCCTCCTATAACCCAATGCCTTGCCCATCGACCACCATCATGTACTTTTTATACTTTCTTCGGAACTTGTATTTCAGTAGTTACGTCATTTGCTCTACCACATAATTGACAGATAAACCATATGCACGATTTTCCTTTAAATACATTCGTATGTTCTTCTTATCTAAATTATTAATAAAAATAAATGAGAAGCTACCCTAAAACTTAAGGTAAGGTCTACAACAAATAACATAGTTATTTCAGAAAATGATTTTATATTTATTTATGTGCACTTGCATATGTAATCTACAATCCGAAAATATACATTCCCAATAGGAAGCAATAAGAGTTATGACACTGAAATTCGTTTCTATTATATAATCTTTGATGCACGTAATAAATTCTACAATTTCTCCATCATTAATTCTATTTAGAATGTTGTTTGTGTTATTAATGTCACTCGGAACGAATGGTGCTTGTTTCTTGCAAACAATTTGCGCGTGCGCGCTACAGTCTCTTTTAATACAAATCCCGACTCATAGGCAGCGCCACCAGATAGCTTGGGATTTTCGGGGCGCCATCTACCCGCCGGGATTGGAACTATAATTTTACTATATGCTTGACATACCCCCACCACGTCCTCCGCACCTCTATACCTATCTACACTCAACTTTCATATGGGCACGGAACATGCGATCGGCGTCTCCTATTTACTTTCCCCGCCTGGAATACGGAATGCCATACAAAAAATGGCGTCCGATCTCCCCTCGACTTTGCCTCACATTCAGCAAGCGAGCTAGCGGTCTAGAGGTTGTGACGTACTGGACCACGTAAATGGCCCAGGGTCTCGCAAGAACAGCTATCGCAATACACGGGGGAAGGGGAATGCAAAAAGAAAGGGGAACACGGTGTAAAGTAAAGAAGAATATAATTAATAATAATGTCAAATCAGTACAAAAGAGGAAACAGAAAAGAAAGCAAATCCAAAAGATAGAACAGAAATCAGAACTTAATACACTAGTAAACTATCTCTCACAACACGCAAGACTTGACAATACACGCGGGTGCTCGCTCGGGAGCACGCGGTGTCAGAAGGGACCTTTAAACGGACTGGTGGGCGAGGGGAATCAGGGAACGGGGAAGCAGGGTATTGGCAAGGGGCAGGAGGGACAGGAGGGCTTACCGGCACTAACTATCTTCAAAACAACAAATGGGCGCCAGCTACTTATACGGCGTAGCACCGTCGAGTGACCTCAGAAGGTCCTCGAATATTTACTTTAACGCGAAATGGCACGGCTAGCAGGGGAAGAGGTGAGGGGTCTCAGGGAGGAAGGTTCCCGAACGCAATAATGGCTACTTTAATACCTCGGACTTACAATATTCAAAAACGGGCAGAAAAGGGAAAGGGCACGGAGGGTTTTCCAAAAAGGGGGTACAGGATACTAAATTCGAGCGCACGCAATATACCACTGGCCGCACGTGGTGGGCAAAAGGCCAGACTAAAACTCAAAGGATACGCTACTCAAAAATGCCGGTCCACGTGGGGACGGCTCGCTAAGTCCAGAAGGGAATCTACGGTTTCTACTACGCAAATGAGGGAAGAGGGGGTGCTAGGGTGAGGATGGCAACTAGGGAAAACTCAAGCATACGCAGTAGTACTCACACAGCAATGTCCGCAACACACGCTTAATCCAAATTCACAACTCTTGCACTCTCACTCGCAAACTCGCACTCAACGCTACGAAACCCTGGCTCGAAGTGACGAAGTTTGGTGCTCTTCCGGTCCTCGTGGGCCTCCAGGGCCTCGGTGATTAGCTGGGGCTGCTCAGCTGAGAGGGCTACGCGCTCTGGCATTGGGTGGCAGTTCTGGCATGGCAGGGCATTGGTCCTTTTTGAATGGGCTGCGTTGCCGGGCCTTCCAGGGCCTCGTGGCGGCAACACGGTGCTGGCTTCGCCGGCGCGCGTGTTGGCTGCGCGCGCCGGTCAAGATGGCGGCCTCCAGGGCCTGTCAAAGTTCTCCCGGGCACGTCCGCGGACTCGGAGGGAGAGGGCTCCGCCGCTGTCACACGGGACGTTTTCCTGCCCGTGTGACGGGACTGCACCGGGGCGGCATATTGGTGGTGACGGTGTCGGGTTGGTGGGCATCCATCCCACGGACATCTCGATCAGCTGTTCTCCCTGCCAATGCCATCCCTGCCGTCCGCTGCCTCGGCGACGTAGCCACTCTCGCGGTCCATCCAGGGATGCTGAGTCCTCGTAGCCGGTTCAGGGTGATGTCCTCGGTGGTGGTGTTCGAGCCAGTGCCCTACGGGGAAGGGGACAGGGAGGGAAGGGTGTAGGGAGGGGATCTTAACTCTAAGTACAGTAAACCTAAAAAAAACACTAAATAAACGCAATTAACAATACTTTCCTATAATATATGCCATAAAGATGCTCGGGGCCAGTGGTGCCCTCGAGCCAGGTGACGGGGAGGGGTTATTATAACATTTTTGTTACAAGGTATGTACAGAGATGAATAGGGAGATTGCCAATGATCCTGTTTTTGGTGGTCGCAATTTTTCTCTGGTTTCGGCGCGCCACCTTAGCGGAGAGCCCTCGAAGCAGTTCCACGTTTCTGATTGGTCGAATGAATTCGTGTGTTCCTCTAGATCCACAATTTTAAACCGGGTGAACACTCAAATAGGGAAACTTGTATCCACCTTTTTTTTACAAGATATTGCATAAACCGTAGTAATAAGGTAGTCAATACCCTTAATATCCATATGAAGCTTTGGAAACAATAGAGTAAGCAAATTAAACTTTAAAAAAAAAACCTCGAACGTGGGTAACTACAGAAATATAAGTTTGCTAAATAATATACCATAATGACTCGATGGCACACGTGCTTGCTGCTGAGTTAACGTCCGAGAGTCTCGGGTTCGAAACTCACGTCTTACCTCTTTTTTTTTTAATTATCAACTATGCTTATTGGTTTACCTATTTAACTGAAGTTTCATGAAATACATGATAATATTAATCTACAAATGTTGTATTATATTACATCGTATACATCCAATAAATTGGTACATGAATCAGCGAACGTTTCTTCTTCCCGAGAGCCTACCTGTGACAAACACCTATGTTACGCTGTTTCATGTGTTAATAGTATAAATAATATTTAGACGGATAAAGAAGGCATTACGGAAAATTACCAAAAACAAAAATGCACTTACAAATCTCGGGCCTAACAATAATGATGAGCATATAAAAATGAACCAATTATTTTCTATAGTGAGATGAAAAGAATAATGTATCTGGTTAGGGATTTTTTTTTTCATTTAATTTTTAGCATTCAAGGTTATGTAAAGGTAACATTTTTGATACATCGAATTATCAGAAAATTATGTCGAGGTATAATTTTAATTCTGAATTATTTTTTACATCAGAACATACTGATAATTCGAGATATTAAAAATACAATTATCTTTCCGTAGGCTTGAATAAAAGAAATTACTAAATTGAATCAGGCTAGTCAAAAATGTATGAAACTATCAATTTCTAAGCAGATACACTATTTGTCTCATCTCACCATAAATTTGGCTATGGCATACTTTGGAGTCGATTTCTTTTACGAACACGCTTATGCGAGGTCTTATGGCAGTTTGGGTTCCGACCTCAAAGTTTTTCCAGCGTAATGATTGTTTTGAGGCCCATAAAGGTGACTCTCACACAGAATTTGTTTATATTTTTTTATTGTTAATAAAATTGTTTATATTGTTAGGTTAGGTTAGGTTTCGTTAGGTTAGTTTAGCTTAGAATTCCAATGCTGTGACACCCCAAGGTATTAGTTTTTTTTTTTTGTAAAGAAAATATTAGCTTGTAGGTTTGACCCCTTAATGTTTCGTGTCCCCAAAGTATCCCGTGGACATATTTATATACATATATATAAAATAATTGTGTGGGTTTTCTACGCTTTTAATTTTTTTTACCCGACATTAATAAGTGCAATTTTTTGGGACATTTATTACTACTTTTCTATTCGGCTGAATAATATTTAAACTATCAAAAAGTGAAACAGCCAGCCATACGTGCGAGTGTTATCAAATTTTTTTTTTAATCAGACCACGCTGCGACCACGGCACATTAAAACAAAAAATGAAATGGAGAATTGTATCTATGTTAGAAATGCAAAAGCGTTAAGCGAATGAAACGAGATTTTTTCCATTGCTGTCAATTCTTCTCTTACATCTTTACGAGAGTCCGTGTGGCAACAAGTGAGTCTGCTGACTTCCACCAGCTATGGATGATCATGTATGAAGAACATACATTGGGCGCGTTGGCAACGATTCAGCTTCGTAATTTTCTTTCAGCTTTTTTTTCTTCATTTTTTTTTTGTTTAATTTTTTTAAGAGGTAATACCACTCTAACGGCTCAAAAAAATAAAAAATTGTGGTCAGTTATTATTAAAAAATAGCATATGTAATATAAAGTCTATTTAGATGAATTTATTGTACATTAAACGTCATTAATGTTGTCCAGCTTGTTGATGCAGTGCGGTGAGGTAAGAGAAAAGAGTGGACAGTGACTGTTTGACGGACGTATGTACCAGGATAGGTGCGTGAAACGCAGCTAGCACTATGGTGCGAGCGAGACGCGAAAGCGTTGTACGGTGCGTCCTTTTCGAACGCATGAGTGGGAGTGAGACGGCAATCCATGAGTCCCACTGAGTCGTACCTGGGAACTTACAATTAGTGGGACATTAGCGCTAACTAGCCTGGTCGACAACGTAGGAGAAGATGCCCCACCAAGCTCCCTATTACGAGTGAGGGGCCGCATTCCCGTCTCGCTTACACTCGTGCCGTGCAACAAGGATGCACCGAGCGACGCTCTGGCATCTCGCTCGCATCGTAGTGCTCTCTGCGTTGCACTCACAGGCAGAGGTACGTGAGTAGGCATCGCCCAGTCTTCTCTCTTACCTCACTGCACTACGTCAACAAGGTGGACCCATTAATGACGCTCAGTGTACATGATTTTAAGAGTATACTACAATTTTTTTTCAAAATGGTGACTTCGCAGCTTATTCAACAAAACCTCTTGTTCATAACCGTGTTCTGCGGCTGGACGAATTACTTTTTGGAGGTTTGACCTGAAAGAAAAATCCAAATAATTTTCAATTCTATAGAAAAATAGCTGCAGAAGGTCTAATCAGAACTTTGATTTTAGACGTGCGCCATTTTTACAAAACTTGTCATTTTTTAATTTCCCTACGTATTTCTCTAGCTATTCTTACACAGAACTGAAAAATGTTTGTTTTTTTTGTTTCGGGTTAAACTTCCAAGGAGTGATTTGTCTGGCCAGAGAACACTGTTCTGAACAACAAGGTTTGTGGGTACGCCACCATTTCGAAAAAAAATTAAACAATAAATTTTTTTATACTCTTAAAATCATACTGCCTTTCCTTTTTCTTATTTTCGTGTTCCATACTTGAAACGCTTATATTCATTCACTCTATATTTGAAATCGCAAAGCGAACTGACACTCTCAAACTAGAAGAAAGAACTGAAAAAGGCCAGCAGAAGCCGCGGGAATGTTTTCAGTTTGCTTGCAACATTGTATGCCTTCATGGGTTCGCGGCATATTCTTCAAAAGGTTCCGTTCACTATTACTTTTCTACGATTGCTATAGTCCATTTCCGATTTTCATGTGTTTTATTTGACAAATGGAAAACAATGAAGTCTCTAGCAAGGCGCACATGTTATTGCATAAAGTATTTGTTATAAAACTGCATATGCAATGTTTTGAACTCCAAATATTTTATTTTGCGTGTGGTTTGCTTAGGACTGCATTATTTTTGGATTTCGCCCTCCCATGCGAGCCAAGCAACACCGGGTCAAAAAAAATTAAACAAAAAAGAAATGAAGAAAAAAAAAGTTTTCGTTTCTAGACGCGAACGCGGCACTTTACGATTACGAAGCTGAATCGTTGCCAACGCGCCCAATGCGTGTTCTTAACAAACAGTAATCCATAGCTGGTACAAATAAGCAGCCTCACTTATTGCGATATGGACTGTCATGAAGACGTAAGAGAAAAATTGACAGCAATGGAAAAAAATCTCGTTTCATTCGCTTAACGCTTTTTGCATTTCTAACATAGATAAATTTCTCGATTTCATTTTTTGTTTTAATGTGCCGATTAAAAAAAAATGTTGATAACACTCGCACGTATGGCAGGCTGTTTCACTTTTTGATAGTTTAAATATTATTCAGCCGAATAGAAAAGTAGTAAAAAATGTCCCAAAAAATTGCACTTATTAATATCGGGTAAAAAAAATGAAAAGCGTAAAAAACCCACACAATTATTTTATACATATGTATTGCGACGTATCGGGAAGAAAAACTCCTTACTCGGGCCCCACGTTGGGCGCCAAATTTTGCGACGTAAGCCCCAAAAAAAAAAAACAAATTAGTTTCAAGGTTTCCGAAGGATCCCATACAGTCTACGTCAGCAAAAACGACCCGCAATGATCCTCTCTCTCTGCCTCCTATCACCAACACGAAATCACGGGTTGGGCGCCAGGTATCCCTCGCGGGAGTACCACGAGTGCAACGCACTCTCTTCGTCACTAATAAATTTTACCCAATTCGGAATCGGCCGGGTTACACTAAAACTAAACACTAATATAACGGACCCGAGGACCACGCCAACAACCTAAGACGGGTCTCTCGTTCTCAAAGGTATCACCAAATTTCTAACGGATCCGGGGGCGACGCCAACGGTCCTAAGACGTGCCACCCGTTCACAAAGTCACTAACCTAATCTCACTACGAGATGCACCAAAGGACAACGGCCGATCCGTAAGATGTCCACTAAGCAGCGGAGGAGAGAGAGTCGCTAAACACTAAGTCACCAAATGCCCAGTCCGGTGGCTAGCTAGACGGAAGCGTCGTGGCGTTAAGGCGGGGAACAGAGGTATAGTAATTGAAAGTAGGACAAGCACAATAATACGTTAACGCACCAGAGCTATATTTTAGAACAAGCAGTTAAAAGCAACTAGAAAAGGTAGCCAAAAGACAATTCATCTAAGTAAGCCCGAGACATGCGGCAGAATAAAGTAGCAAACCAGAGCGGTGCAGAGCAAATCAATTCAAAATAACAAAAGTCTTATACTAAATTTACAAAGCTAAGAAAAATGATTCTATATAAACTAAAGTGAAGTTAATCTAAGGAAATTACTATAACATATATGCGGAAAGAAAAGCGTAAGTAGAGATAAGCAAGCAATAGAATTATAAGCAAACGTAGAAACATAAGTAAGAAAATCTACTAAGTAATTACATCGGTTGAACTTCGAACGGGTGACTCTATATAATTCAAAAATGCAAAATTTACTGATTACACGAATACTAGGTTCGCCAAACTAAATAACACGCTCTGATGAATTTACTGAAATGCGGAAAGATTACACTAAAGAGTTGGCTTAAACTAACGCGGAAAGATTAACGCAAAAGACGCTAACAATGCGGAACGAATCCACGAACATCAATCGGACACATAATATTATCCAGCAGTCTCAGAAATTCGCTATAAAAGGTAGTATAGGGCGTACCAAGAGTTACGGCGTTTCGCCTAGAGTAGCACGGCGGCTATCACGCGGTAGACGGCGCACGCGTGAGCGGCGAGCTCGGCGAGTTCGTAGGCGCGGGCTAAGCGTGTAATCGCGGGGAGCGGTGAGGCTCGTGACGCGCTCGCGGGCACAGGGCCGTCCCTAGCAATTCGACTTTCCAATAAGTTATATTTTCACAAACAACGCTAGATAAATAATACGGACCACGGGCGCGGAAGAACACACGAATAAATAGGGATCACGAACAAAGAGTCCGGCGTACTCGTTACTACAATTCTCTAGATTTTAATAGAGCTTTACGCGAATAGGAAAGAGTCCATCGCAAAACGCGGAGAGTCGAAGAGCAACAGAAAAGCACGCGACAAATATACAATACAGCATAGATAACACCAAGAAATCACATAAATAGCGAGAGCATAAAATATAATAATTATCATTAAAAGCCTCCTATAGTTGCCGGTTTCAAATTCGTTTGGATGCAATAAATTTATTTTCGAATACTAATTGTGGCTACTAATCGGCCGTGTTCAGAAGGAACGGCAAAAACGGCCAGCGAAAACACACGCGGTCGCCGCGAGGGTCGAGCGTGTATCTCGCGAACAAAGGAGTTTCTAAGATTCTATTAGGCCAGAGGGGCGCTCAAAATTCAGCCGTTAAATAATTCGACAAATCTCTAAACAATAAACAGCAACTAGAATATACGAGACATCAATAAATTATAATATGAAATATCGCCAAAAAGCGCAGCGCTACAGAAAGACTCGACAATATAAGAAAACTTATTTTACAGACAGATTCCAGTATAGAGCTTACGTTAGGGCCTCATGCGGCAAAAATCCAACTAACAGAAAATTATCGAAATATCACTAATTCGCAAATTCCAGCACTATCGTCCTTTTTGCTAGCCCGATGCGGAAAGACGTTCACATCGGGACTCTCAAAATCGGAGATACGTCCGCTGAGGCAGAAGGCCTAGGCGGTAATTTTTCACTAACACAAAGAAATTATTTCGCCAATTTTATAATGGTAGTCAAGGGTCTCACCAAACCTAGTAGCGGCAAAGTACGTATTCTAGGGTATCAAGGGCCAGACGGGCCTCCTTCCTTCCCTCCTTCCTTCCTTTTAGATTTTTATCTTTTCCGTTATTAGTGCTACTCTCTTTCTTCTTTTGCCTACTCTTACTACTTTCCCTAGACAACCACTCGCTAATAAGCTCCAAACGTAAGTGAAGTACTCGTTTAATTTTACTCAGCTCGAGACCTCTTGACCCCCACTATTTACATTATTTCGGCGCTGGCGGAACCGTGACAATACATCGAACTTCAAACGTATTAATTCCTTAAGGGGATTTTCGCGGTGAGGATCATCGCTAGTCACGAAGATGACCGAAGCTGTCGGCGGCACGTTCGGGAGTCTTCGGGTGCTGCGGTCCGTTCGTAGGCCAGGGAGCGCGGGAGTCCGCGGTGCTGGCTGCTCTCCCTCCCTGTCTCCGGCGGTACATCGGCATGAGCCCGCCGTAGATATTCTCGCGGCCTTGCGGCGGACGAGGAGGACACGTCAACTCCTGGTCGGCGGCGAAGGCGGCGTCGATCGTAGGGCGTCCCAGCTGGACGGCCGGCAGACGAAAGCTTGAGCCCCATCCCGGGTACTCTGGACTCTCTGGATTCCTCAGATGCAGCAGCCTCTCCTCGTGCAACGGCGGCAGTCGGTCCCCAAGGGTCACCAAAAATCAGCGCCTCTTTCCTCCCTTCCCCCGTTGTTCGGCATCGGTCCACCAGCTCGTACACCAATTCGGCTCACCAAAGCGTCAGACAATATCCAAAGAAAGAAATAGAAAAAGAAAGCAAGCAGTACGCAAATAAAACCAAGCAAAGAAACATTAAAGCGGACGACAGGCTGGTTACTTAATACTAAAGGAATCTGTGCGTCTTAACCTAGGACTGGCGTTTGGAGCGTAAAACAGTGAATCACTAAATCCCTACTCTTGCGGGTCGTTTGTGGCGTGGATTGTCCAAAATTCACGTCACAGTATATAAATATGTCCACGGAATACTTTGGGGACCCGAAACATTAAGGGGTCAAACCTGCAAGCTAATGTTTTTTTTTAAAAAAAATACTAATACTTTGGGGTGTCACAGCATTGGAATTCTAAGCTAAACTAACCTAATGAAACCTAACCTAACAATATAAACAATTTTATTAACAATAAAAAAATATAAACAGTATGTTCTAATGTAAAAAATAATTCAGAATTAAAATTATACCTCGACATAATTTTCTGATAATTCGATGTATTAAAAATGTTACCTTTACATAGCCTTGAATGGTAAAAATTAAATGAAAAAAAAATCCCTAACCAGATACATTATTCGTTTCATCTCACTATAGAAAATAATTGGTTCATTTTTATATGCTCATCATTATTTTTATGCCCGAGATTTATAAGTGCATTTTTGTTTTTGGTAATTTTCCGTAATGCCTTCTTTATCCGTCTAAATATTATTTATGCTATTAAAATATGAAACAGCGTAACATAGATGTTTGTCACAGGTAGGCTCTCGGGAAGAAGAAACGTTCGCTGATTCATGTACCAATTTATTGCATGTATACGATGTAATATAATACAATATTTGTAGATTAACATTATCATGTATTTCATGAAACTTCAGTTAATTAGATGAACCAATAAGCATAGTTGATATTTAAAAAAAAAAGTGGTAATATGTGAGTTTTGAACCCGAGACTCTCGGACGTTAACTCAGCAGCAAGCACGTGTGTTATCGAGTCATTGTGGTATATCAATTAGCAAACTTATATTTCTGTAGTTACCCACGATCGAGGTTTTTTTTAAGTTTTATTTGCTTACTCTATGATTTTCAGAGCTTCATATGGATATTAAGGGTATTGAATACCTTATTACTACGGTTTATGCAATATCCTGTAAAAAAAAGGTGGATACAAGTCTCCCTAAGTAGTTACAGGCCACTATTGGCCGTCACAACAAACCCCCACCACTGTCCCCTATGAGTCATGGAGCGCACCGCGCTGTGTCCCCCGCACCGCACTACGGCGCCACCCCCTCGCCCATGTGGGCGGCTCTCCCCACCACAAACCTATGCAGTGTTCCCCCACCACGCTGCCCTGGTCCTAAGGCCCAAAACTCAGTAGCAGCGGCGCTGTATGTCCCCAGGGGCATATCGCGGTCGGTAATTATGCACTGACCACCGGTCGGTAACTTTTTTAATTACCCTAAGAGTGTCCCCGCGGTAAAATAGAACACCGTATTTTGTAAGACACATTGTGTATATTATAAAAGCTGTAGCGTGTGATACATTTTCGATTATTACCGTATTGTTGACGCGAATCTACTTTAAGTCGTAAAAAAACGTATTCTGATTAATTGGTAAGGCCTGGTCCCCACGTTTCCCAAGCCGCGTAACTTTAAGAATGTTATGCTCAAGACATTCTCCGAACAATGACGTACTTATGGTTCAGATCGCCTCTGAAGAATGTCTTTATCTCAGTGAGAATCCCTGCAGGTGTGCGATGGCGTCGTATAACACTCATTTCCAATGATGAACATCGTGCAGAGGAAAAGATATAGGGAGATTGAGGTGTATGAGACAGAACAAGAAAAAAGTTTTAAATAAAAATATATTATAAGCACATTGCAAGATACATCAATCATACAGGTTTATTAAGAAAATAAGCGTTATGCATGGTTGTTCTGGTCCTCCATGGTGCTCCGCACGAAGGAGAGGTACTCGTGGTTATACAGGGAGAGCAGCTCCACTAATAATTGGTGAAGTACCGGCGACCACAGGCCTTTCTTCTCCAGAGTCTGTCGAAGATCTCCCAATATGCTGTCCCTGGCGGAGGCGTCATCGCCGCGACGGTCGAGTTCCGCAATCAGCGTGTCTTTACAGTTGTTAGCACTGGTGGTAATCTCGCGTAGCTTGGTTATTTGCAAGGTTACGCAGCGCAGGACCCTCTGGAGATTGAGGTAGGACACCCTCTTCATCACAACCGTAGGTGTGTATGCCCTAGCTCTTTTAACACCTGAGCCATCGTTGTCCGTAGACACAGGGATTGCCGGCTTGATAATAATTGCCCGTTCACCGTATGAGTACGTGAAGACTATCTCATGAGTGGCCATGAGAATAGGAGTGTTGAAAGCCTCGGGTACCTCCTTGATGTTATCCTCGGCGGTGAAGAATTTGTCGATGACGGGGAAGTGGTCGGTGATGATGGCCCATTCGGTTGGTTCAAACTCCACGCCGGAATAATCTTGATTAACGATGCGTATTACAGGTGATAAGCTTCCCGAACGATTTAGAGAGAGGCCGGTGATCACTTGCTTCGAAAACGATCGGTTTAGACCGTACGCAGTGGGCAGCAGTACTTGCTTCTTGTACATGGTTGTAGTAAATACTATTATACGATCGGTGCGAGGGTCTGAGCAGTACTGTCTAAGGCAATATCTAAAAAGCAGGTCATCGAAATATTGGTGAACATGTCCCCCACCACCGCCACCATAGCCACACCCCGTTTTCATAGGATGCAGCGAACAAAGAGCCTATGGCCATGATACTGCTGATATCGCAGAATGTATCAAAGATGACGAGATGCTGATATCCTATAGCGAGTGATTCACGTGAATCACTGTACTGCTGGGTGCATCTGCATCAGCGTTAAGATGATCCTGTGAAAAAGAAAACACGCAGCTGGGACACGCGCGAGCAGGCAGCGATGTACAGTCTAAGAAAAGCAGTAGAATCATTACAGTGAACAATTTACCGACAGCCACCGTAGAAAAAAGAAATGGCTCACTACGACGACGACGACAACGACTTTTTGAGGCATAGAGATGTGCAGTGGGCGAAGACACGAGCCCTCTATCAGTACGCAAATCCCGAGTACGATCCAAAGAAAGAGGCCGTACGGGAGTGGCTGAGATTGGGACATTTAACGGGTGTACCGCTAGCCTCAATATACATGACGAAACCGGGAGCACTGAACATTGAAGACATAGGCGTTGATAACCCCGACATGATCTGTCGTAAGGGCTGGCCGTCGGGTGTAAGACCCGTGATACTACCCGAACTGTCTATAGCAACGATACTGGATAAAGGACACCGTGATTTCACACGCTGTAGCGTAACGCTGGGTTTTATTTCCGATCAGCGTTCTAACGATAGCCCTTACGCACAGCGCATATGTACCAATGAGTGGTTTGCGAAACATGAATGGTGCATGTCCGACGATAGTAATCCCAAATGCCGCATCACGTATCGGCGCCCTATGGCCAAATCAGAGCTAACGATATTGAGAAAAAGGTGGGGCAGGCCTACACCGGAAGAACTACCGCGTCGTGCACCTATGCGTCTCGAGTCGCAGGCCTGGTTAGCGGCATTCAATCATCTTGAGAGATTACGCGAATGTTGTGTCACACTGTGGTGCCTGAGGGCTATGCGTGCATACGAGACAGCGCTACGTACTCTGGAGAAACGATGCAGTTTGACAGAGTTTATTGGGTGCGTTACCCTGACGACGCGGAATGGTCCACCGCTCCTACACTACAAGGAATGCCGAACAAGCGTGGTCAGCATGCCTCACGGTCTTTACGCGTACCTGGAGGCACTCGACGATGCGTGGGAAACCTATACACCCCATGATGCTTACAACGATGCGGAGAGGGAACACGCCGAAGGATCGAGCAATTTGACGTACTACGCAATGGACACACGAACAGCATCCCGACGCAACATACGGCATATACGGTGTATGGCAATTTTTCGCGACGAGAGCTGCGAAACACTGCTGCGGGATGACCGTGGCGGAAAAGATATCGACGTACAGCTTATCGGTGGTGATATCGACGAGTTCGATGCTGTAAAAGATTGGTATGATCTTTTGGTACCAGTCGATTGTAATTGATAAATATAAATAAAGTAAAAAATACCTATGTACACGGCGTAGTATGATTCGTATCTCTAACCCTACACTACGACGATGAGATGCTGATGCAACCTCAAACGGTGCGCGTCAGCAGATCGCTGCAGCTTCCGACGCAACACTTCTATACAGGGTTTTTTTTATCCGTATTATGGATACGTAATATTTCGCGATCGGCGAACGAGCGATCAATAATATGTAATTCATTTTTACGATTAAAACGCTTCTATCCGATTTTTGACGAATAACGCTTGTAACGTTTCACGATAGTGCAATTTCGTACGCTCCTTATGAGTGTACGAAATGGGATGTAGGTAAGTGCTCGGGACTGGCGACTTTAAGAACGTAAGCGACACAGGTGGGTAAGGTAAAACAAAATAATAAAGTTTTATTGAAGTAGTCGATAATCGGTACAGAAGTTTTGTAATCACGGTCAATTATCTAGTTTTAATCGATTGTCGGTATCGTAGGAAAAAGGATTGCCCAGGATGCGTCCTATATTTGTTGTCTATTCCTATCTTTCTCTAACCGGTCGGTGCGGTGTCGAGAGGACGCCTAAGTTTTGTTTTTAGCTATAGCGGCGCTTGGCCTATCTATTGGCTATGGCACCGTGTGCAACTCAACTAATCACGGCTCGGATGATAGATCAAACAAAATGGCGCTCACTGATGTGTCTGAGGAAGATCTCGGTGGTCTTCTCAGAACAGTGGCGAATTTTCTCTACGGTGCGGTCTAGGCGAAATAGCGAACGCTAATGTGCCGTGGCCGTTGACAAGATTATATAAAGTAATGTGACTGATAATTATATGCTCTGTCCCATCGGGCATAGATCGAGCTGACTAACGATTTTACTGTTCGCGATCCTTCCGGATTTAATTCACTTGACGGAAGTTCGGTGTGTTCTTGTATTTTACTTCAGATAAATAAATTGACTAGAAAGCTACTATTTATCCTGTTGTTTTCCTATATTGATTAGCGGGAAGCGTTAATCATCTAGCGGATTTAATTATTATTATTATCCTAGAATCTACTTGCGGGAACTGCTGTCCATCTAGTGGCTGATATTGCCACTAGCCGCGCGTCCTCCTTGTCCCCTTGTAACGGGTACGCTCTCAGTACAGGAGTACTGAGAGGTTGCTTGTTTTGTCACGTTACAACAGTCCCCCAAAATAAATTGTTTTTGTGCCAGGCACCTTGGTGGCCGGTCACAATAACAAATTATTTTTTTCTTTTCTTCCTATGCTACGTTTTAGGCGAGTTATGTATAGGTAGGTGTTTGGGTTTGAAAATTTTTGTTGCTGATATATTGTTACAGTCTAGAGAAAAATGATAATAACAAAACAAAAAAAATAAAAATGAAAATCAAAACGTAACTGCCTAGAGTGCGTTCTATCTCTCAACACTGTCACTTCACATTTCTGCTTCGTGATCACTGATGCTGGTTCCGTTTTTCTTCCGGTGCTGAGACATAGCCGTCATCTCCCTCGTCCGTCGCCTCTCCTTCGGATTCGCTGTCGGGTCCCAGGAATGCGTCGGCCGGGTCGAGTTCCTCCATGTCCGGATATCCCCTCCTCGCCATTTTCTTGATTACCATAAAGTGGCTTATGGGGATCCCTCGTGGCGCGACCCGGACATTCACCCAGCATGCTGCTCCCCCTGGTTCTCTTTTTTGCGCGCTCACGTAGAAGTGCGTCCACCTGTTTAGTAGGTCCCATAACCACTTACATGTTTCCTGCCTCCACCGGGCTCCTTTCACTGGTCGACACCTATCCATCCCCACGTGGATTGTTGTTGCCGGCACTTTCGCTAATTCTTCCGATATTCTGTAGATCCCAGACGGGTGGGTGGTTATATCCTCCCCTGTGTCCACTAAATGCACGAGCGCTAGCTCTCCTTCCACGAGGATGATTTCGGCGCGTTCCCACTTTCCGCCGTCTTCGATTAGGCATCCTTGACCTGATCTTGTTTCTTCCCGCGGTAGGTGCTCCCGCTGTTCTTTCTGGGCTATCTCCAGAATTCTTTCTCTTTCACCTTGGTCTTCCTTTAATCTAATGTAGAAATTGCTGGGCGTCATAAAGTGTGCCAGTGTTACTTCCGTTGACCCGTCCTTAATCCTTCTCCCGTCTTGTTTCTTTATCCTCGGCATCCTTCTCCGGTTGTTGTTCGTTGGTTCTTGCTTTGATGACAGAGGATCTCTCTGCTCACCTCCGGCCTTTTTATCCCCTAATGTTCCGGATGTGTCCGGAATGCTGGGATATGATACCAACTGTTTAATTTTTTAAGATGGCCGCACCGGGGATCCAACTTTTGACAGACTCGTCATTTAATTCTGTTACGTGTCCATTGTCTTGGTATCTCGTATGCTGGCTTTCCTCTTCTTCTCCGAATAGTTCTCGGATTTTATTTTGTGTGAGCTTTTTCTTCTTATTTTTGCTCGTATCGGGATCCCTCTTCCTTTCTTTTAGGTTGGTCGTCCTTAGTTTCGCCGGAATCCCCTCTCGCACCACGTTTTGCCACTTCCGCCGATTGTCGGGTTTCCGGTTTTCGGGGATTTCTATTTTAATCAATTTCCATTTATTGGGAATTTCTATCCTTTTTAAATCCCATTTTATACCCGTTATTTTTAAATTGCTCATTTTGCACTTGTCACCTCAGTAACTCGTTCTTTGTAACTGAGCTAATCCCCTGACAATGGCTAATCCCTAGGTGGTGACGTAGGTCCTTTTTCTAGTCATCCGTGTCCTAGGCGAAGATGGCTCTGCTGTGTTTTGATTGCCTATTTTTGCCGTTTGGTGGCTGGCAATCGGTGGTAAACTGACAGGTGGTTTGTAGTGTTTCAAGTTGTTGCAGTGGAACATTCCCCGTTCCCGTCGTGTTTCTGTATCTCCGAGTATATATGTGGCTTCGGCGATCTTTTTCAAGATTGTGTATGGTCCTTCGTATAGTGCAAAGAATTTAGCAATGCATTTGTTTGCGGGGTCCGAGACGTTGCAGGCTTTTATCAAGACCATGTCACCTTCGTTGTATTCGGTGAGTTTGTGTTTCTCGTCGAATTTGATCGCTCTTCGTTTGCCTTTTCTTCGAATGCGGTCTCGCGCTAGGCATAACTTCACCTCATATTCTTTCTTATCAGGTGGTGCCTTTGCGTGTTTTTTCTTGATGTATTTCTCCCAGAGCCGTTTAGGTTGCTGGTTGAAATGCAATTCGACCGGCGTGAATCCAGTGGTATCATGGTGGACCTCATTAATGCATTCTTCTATGATGGGAATCCAGCTGATCCATGTGTTGTGTTTCTTCTTGAGGAACGTCCTGAAGAAGCGTGACAGTTCCCGGTTCACTCTTTCTACGATGTTTCCTTGTGGATGGCGTATCGAGGAAAACACGGGTTGTATTTTTTCTTCTTTTAACTTATTCAACCATAGACTCGAAGTGAATTGAGTCCCATGGTCGAACTGTATTTTTTCAGGTCTCCCATATTTGGGGATATATTCCTCAAAGATTTTCTGGATCGTCGCTGGTGCTGTGGCTTTCCTTAGCGGATACAGCGCTACGATTTTGCTGAATGCATCGATTGTCACTAGGATGTGTTTAAATCCTCCTTTCGCTGTTGGAAGGGGCCCGAAGAAGTCAATCGATACCAATTCATGAGGTTTGGATGGAGTAATGTTTTGCATTGCTGCATAGCTGGCCTGGTTGGGTACCTTGCATCTTTGGCAGGTGTCACAGGTTGCGAGGAGCTGGCGAATGTGGCGCAGCATCTTCGGAAAGCTGAACTCTTCTGCGATGATACGGTACACCTTATTTGGTCCTACATGTCCATAGATTTCATGTAGTTCCCAAATCATTTTACTGATTACCGCGGTGGGTAAAACAGTTTTCCAGGCATCTTTTCCTACACGTTTCTTCAGTAGCTTTTTTTCCAGGAGGTATCTTTTCTTCTGCTTGTCCGGATTCTGCTGGAGTCTTTCCATGATCTCGGAGAGCTGTGGATCCTGCTTCTGGAGCTGACTGAGATTTCGTAGTGCCTCAATTAACTCATCCGAGGGATTCTGAGCTAATATTTCGGCAATGGTGATCTCACGATGAGATCTCATCCTTTTTTCTTCCTCATTGCATGGCAGGCGGCTTAACACGTCCGCTACTGTGTTCTTCTTCCCTGGACAGTGCTCGATTTCCAAATCGTAGTCCTGGATTTGTAAAATCCATCTTGCCAATCGTGCGTTTGGGAAGCGACTGGTTTTCAAGAAGGTTAGTGCTTTGTGGTCAGTGATGATCTTGATGTGCTGTCCATGTAGATACGTCCTGAATTTTTGGAGAGCCCAGACAATCGCTAATAATTCTTTCTCCGTAGTATAATAGCCGATTTCTGCTCCCTTCAGTGTTCGACTGGCGAACCCGATGACCTCGTCTTCACCTGCTTCATTCCTCTGGAATAAGATAGCCCCTAAGGCGTAGTCGCTTGCATCCGTTTGGAGGTAGAATTGCTTGGTGAAGTCCGGGTGATGCAAGATGACGTCTTCACAAAAAAGTGTTTTGACTTTTGTGAAGGCCGCTTGATGCTCTGACGTCCAGTTCCATCTTACTCCTTTTTTTATTAACATGAGGAGAGGTACGGTGTCTTCGGCATGTTTGTTGGTGAACTTGGAATAGTAGTTTATTAATCCTAGAAATCCTCGAAGTTGTTTGACATTCTTGGGTTCCGGGAAATTCTTGATAGCCTCTATTTTTTCAGGTTGTGGCTTCAGTCCTTCCGTTGTGAGAATGTGCCCCAGGAATGTGACTTCGTCTCTTAAAAATTTGGATTTGCTGAGGTTGATTGTCAGATTATGTTTCTGCAATCGTTCTAGCAAAGCTTCGAGATGGTCCATGTGTTCCTCAAATGATTTGGAAACGCATAGAATGTCGTCCACGAAGTTGATGATGTTGTCCCCCAGACCACGTAAGGCATAGTCCAATCCTCTTATTAGGCTGGCACTACTCGTCTTCAATCCGAATGGTGTTACTTTGAATTCATAACTTTTCCCCTTGTGTAGGAAGGCAGTGTATTTCCTTGAATCCGGATGGAGTGGGATTTGCCAGAAGCTACTGACTAAATCCAGACTCGTCATCATCTTCACACCGCTGCACCCTTGGAAGAGTTCTTCAGTAGTTTGAGGACATTCCGCATCTGCGACGAGGAGTTCATTTAGCTTGCGGGCGTCAAGGCACAGTCTGACGGATCCATCCTTCTTAGTGACCGGTACAATCGGGTTGACGTACGGGCTGTCAGATCTCTGGATGATACCGTAATTTAGCATCCGTTCAATTTCTTCATCAACGGCGCTTCGAAGTTTTACTGGTATCGGGTATGAGCGGTTGACGAATGGTTTTTCATCTGACACATTCAGTTTGTGTTCGTAGATGCTCATTCTGCCTGGTCGCTTGTTAAAAACACCTCGATATTCCCATATTGTTTTCTTGAAGCGGTCTAATTGAGACGGGCTTAGTTTTGTGCAGCCAGCAAGTTTTTCCTCTACTTCTTGCATGGTGATGCAGTCCTCTCTTTCTGTTTCTTCCTTATTAATGGGGTTGCATTCTGGAATAGCGTCCTTCGTGCTGGGTTGTTCCATTTGCTGAGCTAAGGAAATCGAGAATTGCTCGTCCTCGTCCCTCAGGTAGATTTTGTTTTCTCGGAGGTCGATCTTCCCTTGGTGTGCCCTTAGGAAGTCGATTCCGATTATGCAGGTTCTTATTAGTTTCGGGATCACCATAAATATGGTGTCCCATTCTTTTCCTGCGATATTTGTCTTGGCCAGAATTTGTTTTTTGATTCGCACTGACTTATGAGTTGTCGCATTTGTGACGTACATACCCACTACAGGAAGTGTGTGACAATGTCTGAAGTTCTTTACGTACTGATTCACGAAAGATTCAGAGATGGCAGTGACCTGACTTCCAGTGTCTATAAGTGCTTTTGTCTTGATCCCTTGGATGACGACGTCAATTTCTGGACATTGCAGTGGACGGCCGTCTCCTTGTGCTTCTTCTTCTTCTTCTTCTTCGAAGATATTGTTGCACGTCAAGATATGTTCGGGTTCTAGCCAAGCAAATTTCATTGTATTTATCTCGTTCATATCCGGTGAGTGATTTTGCATTTTCGTCATATACGTTGTGGACGCTCCTTGGTGTCCCTGGCTAGTGCGGGGCACCTTGGTGGCCACAACGTTTCTTAGTTTTCCGAGGCTTTTGGCTTAGGGCATTGGCTCTCTCCGGTAGACTCCTCCCCTGGATCCGTTTCACGGGGTACAGTCTGTTGCGGAGAGCGTCGGTTCCCTTGCGTTCCTTCCGTTTGGATGGCGTTCGCTTGGTGATATCCTGCTCGGTTGGAGTTGTTATTCCGTCCTTGCTGCTGATTATTCGGTCGAGGACGGTTGTTTGGTGTTGATTGTTGGTGGGGTTGCCTTGGTGGAGGCTGATTGCTCCGTGGAGGTGTCATTGAAGACGTGCTCGCTGCTCCTGAGTTCGTCTTTTCCCTGTCTGATGCTGGCTTGCTTCGATTGTCTCGTTCCAGTTCGTGTCGGGATGGACTCTCATGTTTTTGAAGTAGCTCCGTGAACGAATTTATATCGTCGATTTGTCTCCCATGTATTATTAGGGATAGGGTTTTGGAAAAGTGGTCCGCGAGTTTGCTAATTATTTTTGCTGTTGATAGGGGTGGCTCTAAATCCTTTGCTTCGCTGAATATTTTGGCCGCATATTCCACTGCAGATATTTTTTGTTTGGATGGGTCGTATTTCCCATAGTGCAGATTTAATCCTATCTCTTGCTGGATTTCACTGTTCCAATACCTAGCTTTAAACTTCTCCTCGAACTCTTTTATGGAGTCTATGTTCTCCTCCTGGACCTGCCACCAATCTTGTACTGTTCCATCGAGGCTATTTCCCACAATGAAGCGCAATTCCTCCCCTTGGGCCTGAGTTGCCCTTAAATAATTTGACATTTTCTTCAAGTAGGTGAGCGGACGCTCGTTACTTGTGCCTTTGAATGTCGGTGGCCTTATGGACATTGCGTTCGGCCTAAGAAAACTACTTCGAAAACTCTCTGTCGGCCTACTCTCTGTTAAATTTTGGCATTCTCTCTGTTGGATGTTTCGAGTGTTTTCTTGTTGTGCCATTCTTTCTACCTGTTCCCTTAGATCTTGTAGAATGTTGACTATTTTATGGTGCTTGATTTCTAGATCCGCGATATCTATCCGTGTACTCGCGAGGTCTACCTGCTGCCTCTGTTGCGCTTCTTGATGCTCTCGTCCTGACTTTTGCATTTCAGCTTGGATAAGTTCTAACAGGTTTCGCGGTAGTCTTTCCTCGATAATTTTTCGTAGCTCGTGATTATCGCGTTCTAGATCGCGCACTCTGTGTCTTAATTCTATTAATGCTTTTGCGTCCGCGTTTGGATCTACGGGACTTTGTTCGATGATTTTCGCCAAATCTATCTCGCTGGCTAGATTGACTCCCGTTATCGGGTTACTCCTAATATTATATCTCGGATGTGTCTCCACGGGACTATCCATAATTATATCTTCTGATTCTGCGAATCGTACGACCGGATTTCTTCGATTTTCGCCGGTTTGTTCAAGTGCCGTACTTGCAAACAACGTCTCGGTTTCATCGAGCGGTCGGTTAGTTTGATAACCTGTGTCGTGGGAATCTTGTTCCTTATTTTCGGCCATATCTAAAGTTTTCACTTGTTCTGATAGTTAAGCCTTTTTATTTGCGCCAGCCCCACGTTGGGCGCCAATTGTAACGTTTCACGATAGTGCAATTTCGTACGCTCCTTATGAGTGTACGAAATGGGATGTAGGTAAGTGCTCGGGACTGGCGACTTTAAGAACGTAAGCGACACAGGTGGGTAAGGTAAAACAAAATAATAAAGTTTTATTGAAGTAGTCGATAATCGGTACAGAAGTTTTGTAATCACGGTCAATTATCTAGTTTTAATCGATTGTCGGTATCGTAGGAAAAAGGATTGCCCAGGATGCGTCCTATATTTGTTGTCTATTCCTATCTTTCTCTAACCGGTCGGTGCGGTGTCGAGAGGACGCCTAAGTTTTGTTTTTAGCTATAGCGGCGCTTGGCCTATCTATTGGCTATGGCACCGTGTGCAACTCAACTAATCACGGCTCGGATGATAGATCAAACAAAATGGCGCTCACTGATGTGTCTGAGGAAGATCTCGGTGGTCTTCTCAGAACAGTGGCGAATTTTCTCTACGGTGCGGTCTAGGCGAAATAGCGAACGCTAATGTGCCGTGGCCGTTGACAAGATTATATAAAGTAATGTGACTGATAATTATATGCTCTGTCCCATCGGGCATAGATCGAGCTGACTAACGATTTTACTGTTCGCGATCCTTCCGGATTTAATTCACTTGACGGAAGTTCGGTGTGTTCTTGTATTTTACTTCAGATAAATAAATTGACTAGAAAGCTACTATTTATCCTGTTGTTTTCCTATATTGATTAGCGGGAAGCGTTAATCATCTAGCGGATTTAATTATTATTATTATCCTAGAATCTACTTGCGGGAACTGCTGTCCATCTAGTGGCTGATATTGCCACTAGCCGCGCGTCCTCCTTGTCCCCTTGTAACGGGTACGCTCTCAGTACAGGAGTACTGAGAGGTTGCTTGTTTTGTCACGTTACACGCTTCAATAAGAAAGTCGTGCCATTTTTTGCTGATTCAGATGTATCGCATGGTATTGTTTTGAAATTAATATCGCCGTGACTGTAAGACGTCCGCGGACTGGACGTACCCTGTTTTAGTTCGTATCACGACGTCTTGGCAGATAGACTGATAACTTACATCAATCACCAGCTCTAAGCAAAGAAAAAAAAAATGTCATCTTTGGGGAATATTCGCGATTGTATCCTCGATTTCGTCAGGACACGTCGTTTGAATAACCCTAGAAACCCGAGATTATTCTCACCGGAGTGGTGTCGCGAGTTAAGATATTTCGGTTTTCGCACGTTAACGCGTAGATTAAAAAGTGTGTTTGCCCATTGTTCTCTGCGCGTGCTAGCGAGGGGTCATGAAAGAGGATACTTCAAGAACGATCCGTACATACTCTCGCTAGCCGCAGAGTGTATCAACAAACGCGGAGTGCGCGATAGCCATATCACCAGGGCTATTATAACCGATCATCTGTTTCACGAAGGTATGTATCTGTCGCTTGCCAGCAATAGCGCCTACACAAATTGCTTTTTTTTTTTAAAAAAAAAATAGCAAAATCAAATTTTACAAGAATTGACGCGCTTTCATCACGAAGTCGTCCCCGAGGAGGAGGAGCAGTTGCTTCTAGGGTGCCTCGATTGTATAGAGGATGTTTACTCGGAGCCCCGCACCAGCACGGCGACAGTTATGCAGCGTGCTAACGGTAAAACATACTTTTTAAAAAAAAAAGATTACGGCTAATTTACGTTTTATTTAAAAAAAAAAGTGGCAGGTCCATCGACAGCGCTGGATATACAGTCGATGGAGGAAGAAGAAGAAGAAGAAGAAGAGGCCGAAGAATCGTTCAACGATACGCGGGGTATGCGTTAAAACAGCATCGGAAACAAAAGGGGAAAAAAACGCAATCTGCTTCATAATTTTCTTTACAGATGAGATCATGTCAATAGCATCGGCCGTTAGCGACCACAGGGACCATGACAATGGTGATGAGGATGACCACTCCACAATATCCAGCGCTTCTAACGAGAGCTATCAATGTAATAATTATAAATTTACAGATATTATTGAAAACTCATCTGTGTGAAAATAAAAAGTAAAAAAAAAAGTTGTAGATCCGTTGGAGGCTGCTGGTTACAATGACCGCATTGCACCGGGAAACGCACGGCCGCTGCAGGAGTACGACGACGACGACGACGACGACGACGACGTGGAAGAACCGATACTGTGGGTTCTCAGGAACGGCGTGTACGAGGCAGCGGATGCCGACGAAGCGGCCGATGCATTAGCGGTGCTCGATGAGGCCCCGGGCGCCGCGGATACCCTCGAAGAAGGTAGCGTTGAAAGAGATATTCTTTAACATTTAAAGCCTTCTTTGGCGAAACGGCTAACTTTAAAAAAAAATGTAGGATATGATGAAAACCTGGTAGGCGCTGTATTCTCATACATCGGGTCGATGTTTAATCCTCGTGAGGAATGAGAAGTCAGTATGAGCCAAATACTCTTTCTTTTTTTCTTGATTAATAAAAAAAATAATAAAAAACTCTTTTTCCAAAACGCTAGATGCGGGCGCGCAATATCAGATCGGCGGGGGACCCCTTCTTCGGTCGCAGATTGATGACAACGAAGACGCCGACAACGAGGGAGTGAGCGATAACGACGTGTTACCACCAGGGCATAGGTTTACCGTACAAGCCGAAACGACGCGTCGCATAAATCGGTTCCGATTAGACGGTCGCGAAATAACAATGGCTATCCGGAGGCCGCCCGAAGACCCTGATACAAATACGATATCATGGTTACACGGGGCAGTCAGAGATATACACGCGTACATCACAAGCTCGTGTACCGCGCGGGACTATATAGGTCTAACGATCAAATCCGACAGTTTTGCGTGTGGGGCAGCATGGGTGTCGTACAGACCGGCTCGAGAACTTCTCGAAAACGACGTGTGGGGTGTGATATCGTCCGTCGCACAAAGCGCCCAGGCATTCCAGATAGATAGGTCTTTTGTCATAGAGGCGTGTATAGTCGAAGTACCGCGGGGTACGGGGCGCGTGCAATTAGCGCACGAGTTTGTAAACAAAAACTCTATACTTACCAAAATAAACACCGATAATCTCTGTCTACCTAGATCGCTCGCTACGGCGATGGTGCACGCTGAACGTGGGGAGGTGCGCTCTGGGGCGTTGCATGAGCGATGGAACGCAGTACGGCGTCAACGGGGTAAATTTCAAAAACAATTAGCTCTCGAGCTTGTGACAAGTGCCCGTGTAGACATACCGCCTGATGGTTGCGGTATTCCGGAAATTGATAAATTTCAAAGGCACCTTGCTCAGGATGGTATAGCCATTGTTGTTTACGAGTTTGACAATATAGGCAGCGGCGAGAAACCACTGTACGACGGATCGCAGATAGTCGATAGCGTGTACGGTTCAGGGAAACCACGGCAAACGCTCCGCATTCTGTATTATAATAATTCGCAGCATTATCAACCTATTTTAAATATGCGGGGTGCGGTCGGTAGTCGTGGTTTTTGCATACCCTGTAACAAATCTTACACGTACGAGGCAGAGCATAAGTGCTCCCGCAAATGCGCTAGATGCTTCGGAAAACCACCCTGCGATTCGGCTCTCCCCACATTGTATTGTCGCGAGTGCCATAGGTACTTTTTTGGTCAACGCTGTTTCGATAATCACATAAATACGTTGATTAGTAAACAGAAGGGCAGAGAAAAGAGCGTGTGTCAGGCCATTCGCAGCTGTCCGCAGTGTCTTAGACCTCTTCAAGGAACCTCTCGTAAGCACTCTTGCGATAAGGTGTATTGCAGCGTCTGCAAGAGTGTTAATGACGTTGGACATCGGTGTTACGTCAGGCCGGTAAAAAAGGCGCCCGTGGAAAAAAATATTCTGTACATCTTCTACGATTTTGAAACACAGCAGATACAGAAGCTGCCCGGTGACGACGCGGTGCGTATCCACACACCAAACTTGTGCGTCGTTCAGCAAGTGTGTACAGCATGCATAAATGATACAGATCTCGCGAGGGTATGCCCGTCTTGCGGTGTACACGAGTACATCTTCGAAGAGGATCCCGTAAAGCAGTTTGTAGATTTCGCGTGCGATCCTAAAAGAAAATCGTTTCAGAGAGTGATCTGCGTGGCGCATAATGCCAAGGGTTTCGACGCGCAGTTTGTACTACGGTACATCGTGAAGCGTAGAAGAAAAAGCCTAAAGCCGCCGATGCTACTACTCAGCGGTACGAGCATCATAATGATGAAGACGGGGCGTGTGACATTCATAGACAGTCTTAATTATTTTCATATGCCGCTGAGCGCCCTACCGAAAGCCTTTGGCCTCGCGGATGCGGTCAGTTTGAAACAAAAGGGTGTCTTCCCGCATCTGTTCAATACACCTGAGAATCAGCATTATATCGGTCCGTTACCAGCGCTCGAGTTTTATTCGCCCGATACGATGTCGCCGGCTCAGCGTAATCAGTTTTTAGCATGGTACAACGAGCAGTGCTCTGCGGGATACGTATTTAACTTTCGAACCGAGTTTATAGATTACTGTAGATCAGACGTTACCATTCTCAGGCAGGCTTGCGTTTCTTTCCGCGAAATGTTTCTTCAGCATGGCAGCGTTTGCCCTTTCTCGGAGAGCACAACCATAGCCTCGGCGTGTTCGAGAGTTTTTCGGAAAAACTTTTTGCGGGACGAGCAGATAGCTATTTTACCACCGGGCGGGTACCGATACGGTGACAAACAATCGCGTAAGGCTGTCTTATGGCTTCTTTCGCTGGAGCATCGTTTGGGCTGTGCCATAGTTCACGCAGGGCGCACTCGGGAGTATCGTCTACCGGATGGTACACCCGTCGACGGTTACTACCTGGACGCCACCACAGGTTCGCGACACGTATTCCAGTTTCAGGGTTGTTTCTGGCACGGTTGCCCAAAATGCTATCGTATAAACAGAGATAGTCATTTACACACGGGTGGATCCATGGACGCGCGCTTCAAGAGAACGCAGGCTACGAGCGATAAGATTCGGTATTTAGGTTACGAGCTGACGGAAATTTGGGAGTGCGAATTCGACCGCTGGATAAAAGATTCTGAACAGGCCGCTTTATATAGATCGCTGAATGAGAACCCGCTGGTATCGCAAGCACCGCTCGAACCCCGCGATGCTTTCTTCGGTGGCCGTACAGGAAATACCGTCAGTTTTTACGAAGTCGAGGGGGCTGAGAGGATACATTACGTAGATGTGTGCTCGCTCTACCCCTTCATTTCGAAAACGGGGAAATTCCCTGTAGGTCACCCTACGGTGTACGTGGGCGATGACTGTCGTGAATTAACGGGTGATCGCAACAACATCGATAACGTGGAGGGTTTGATTAAGTGTGTGGTGTTACCACCGCGAGATCTGTATCATCCCGTGTTACCGGTACGCATGCACGGTAAACTGCTCTTCGCCTTGTGTCGTTCCTGTGCAGAGGCCATGCTACAGGGGTCGTGTCCTCACGAGAATCCCGCGGATAGAGTATTCGAAGGGACCTGGGTCGTGGACGAGGTCAAGCGCGCCGTACGTAAGGGGTATGAAATAACGCTGATACACGAAATATGGCAGTATGAGATTACCCAGTACGATCCGACGACACGGACGGGCGGTCACTTTGCCGATTACATAAACACGTTCCTAAAGATTAAGCAGGAAGCTAGCGGCTGGCCGCGCGAATGTGGCGACGACGACGAGGCCAAAAAACTGTATATAGAGGAGTACGATCGGGTCGAGGGTATTCGTCTGGACCCTGGAAATATAAAATCAAATCCCGGTCTGCGGTCAGTCGCAAAATTATGTTTGAATTCCTTTTGGGGCAAGTTTGGGCAACGCGAAAATCTGCCAAAGACGGAAATTGTAACGACTCGTCAAAAGCTCGTGAGTCTGCTTACGGGTCCGGAGGTCGAGATTACAGGTATTCTGCCCGTAGATGACGAGCTGCTTTACGTCGGTACGCGTAGTACGAACGACGCGTTGATACCCACGGCATACACAAACGTTGTTATAGCTGCGTATACCACGGCTCAGGCGCGTCTGAAATTGTACGACTATCTCGAGAAATTGGATCGGCGTGTACTATATTACGACACCGACTCGTGTATATACGTATCAGGTGGTCGTCACGCCGATAACGCCTACGAGCCACCGCTCGGCAGTCTTTTGGGTGATTTAACGGATGAGCTGGAGTCGTACGGTGTTGGTAGCTATATCACGTCTTTTGTCTCGGGAGGCCCGAAATTTTATGCGTACCGAGTGCATAAGCCAGACGGTTCTTACGCTGAGGTCTGTAAGGTCAAAGGTATCACGATCGACTACGCGACGAGTCTGGCCATTAATTACAACTGGATACGTTCTTATGTAACGGGAGAGACCAGCGAGCCTGTCGTTTTACACTATGACGCGATACGGAGTACACCGTTTCACGACGTAGTGACGCGTCTGGAATCAAAAACGTGTAAGCCGACAGAGCTTCAAAAGCGGCGACGCGACGGTCGTTTCGGCTCTTTGCCCTACGGATTTATGTAATTAATATTACAAACAAAACCTGTATAAATGTATATACATCGCCTGTACAATAATAATAATAAAAAACATATTTATTTGAAACAAAAAAACCTCTTTATCGATCTATTCCCGACGGCTCCATCAACCCGATCATGTTATTTATTTTTTCAGCGACGCTTCGGACATGCTAGCCGTGCACTATGGCTAGCTATGCGGTTGACACACATACATGTCGACCAGTAGCTCACAGGTGCACGATGAGCTCACCCGGACGAGGGGCTAGCAACGTCACCGATAAGAGCTAGCAAGCGCGCGCGACGTCACGAGCCTCACGCGTGTCGCGCGCCCGCCGCGGCCGGGGTCCCGCGATGGAAGGGGGGAGCGTGTAAAATTCAGCAGACTCTGTAACAGTATATTCGTAAAGGACACCACCAAATAGCCTCATTTGGCATAATGGACACGCGGTGGAAGCATCCGTGGACATCGATGATCTGTGGGCCAACGGGATGCGGGAAGACGTTTTTCGTAAAGAAATTCCTACGGTTCATCGAGGACATGAGCGACGTGCGATTTGCGCGCGTTCTCTTTCACTATGCAGAGTGGCAGGAGGGGTACAGGGAGTACGGGAGCGCTATAGAGTTTCACGAGGGACTGCCGCAAAACACAGATTACGGCAACGACCCACGCCCGAAACTCGTCATCATCGACGATCTCATGAGGGAATCGTCCAATAACACGGTGGTCGACCTTTTTACCAAAGGCAGCCATCATAAGAATATCAGCGTGATCTTCATTACGCAGAATCTCTTTCATCAGGGGCCCGGACAGCGCGATATCTCGTTGAACGCAAACTACATCGTTGTGTTTAAAAATCCGCGCGACAGAGCGCAGATACAGCATCTGGCGAGACAGGTGTTTCCTGAAAATCCGCGCTTCGTGCAGGAAGTCTACCGCGATGCCACCGCCGAACCGCACGGTTATTTACTACTCGATTTGAAGCAATCGACGCCCGATAACTGCCGCTTTCGCACGAGCGTGTTTCCTTCGGACCCGTTCCACTATGTGTACGTACCGCGAAAGGGTATAAAGGGTGGGTACGCCGATCGAGACGTACCAGTCAATCAGTTGTGATGGTATCCAGCGCACGCTGCTCTATAGGGCGGAAGCACGCCACAGTGTTGAAGGCTATTTGCCACCTGGACAGCAAACAACGTAGCGCCTTGTTACGAGCGGCCGACCCACGCCTCGTCAACTGTATATGCGAATGCGCTCTGAATATCCTTCGCGGCAACGTACCTCTCAAACCGACTCAGAAACGGCGCTTACGAAAACACGCACCGCTACTGAGCCGTTTATCCAGACCGGGTTCAGCAGTCAAAACTAGAAAACGCCTTATCGTTCAGAGCGGCGGTTTTTTACCTCTTCTGTTAGCACCCATACTGGGTACCGTCATATCAAAACTCATAGGGGGAAGCGGATAGGATATACGCCGAGATGGAGCATGCGAAAAAGATGGTTCTCATTCCTCATGAGAGCGTGAATACCGTGCACCAGCAGTACCACCGTGCAGCGCCTCATACGCATCAGTACAGTCAGGAGGGCATTGACACCGTTAACACCGTACAAACCCCTGGGACCCCCTTAAGCAGATTAGACGCGTCGATGAAGGAGATCCTACACTCGCCGAATTTCATTGACGAGCGCGAAAAGTGGAAGATGTACAATCAGGTGCTGTAGCGTTATCTACACTTTATCGAGGACCTGCGCAATAACGTCGACGAGGATAGGCGCACCGATAGCGATAACAAGAAAAAAAATAACAATTCTGCGGAGGATAACGCCCGGAACCAGACCACCGATGCTGACGACGACGACATCATTGCCAGTGTACCCCAAAAGTACAGGACTAAGGCGCGCCTCTTACTAGGCAGACTACGTGGCGCTGGCTCACCACACATTTCGTGGAGTAAGCAGGGCGTTACGCGTATCGGTGGAACCGTCGTGCAGGACGCCAACATCGTTGATTTAATCAATGACGCTATGCGCGAGAGAAAAACGGCGAGACCGGCGGGGAGTCGGCAGTTTGCGCGGTTCCTCCGTACAGCTGGTATACCGCGCGAATTTATTGGCAATCAGCGTCTATGGACGGAGGGGAGCAACACGACGCCTCTCAGTAATCAGCCACGGCGCCGTGTAACAATCGTACCGCGCCCAATCGACACGACTCAGAGCTCGTCCACGGAGGAGGAATTTGGCGAGGCGTTTCAGGAAGTGTTTAGACACTCAGGGGAAGCAGAAGAGGTCGTGGGCAAAAGACATACACGATCCGTGTCGGCTAGTACAGCCAACGATACCGAGAAAAAGAAAAGATTAGAATGGTTAAGGCTGCCGTGAAACAGAAGAAGAAGAAGTCGGGTGATAACAGTCTTCTGAGGCGTCTTTATTACACACCAGCAGAGCCGTCTTCGTACGCCGGTATCGGTAACCTCGAGCGATCGGTTAAGGGTAGGGTAAAGCGAGATTCCGTCGTACATTGGTTAGAGGCGCAGGACGCGTATACGCTGCATAAGCGCGTACGTCGTACGTTTCAGCGCCGCTCTTACACCGTCAGCAATATCGACGATGTTTGGGAGATCTCGTGGACCTTCGCTCGTTGAAGGAGTACAACGATGGTTACACGTATATACTTGTAATAATCGATGTACTCAGCAAATACGCTTGGGTCGAGCCTTTACGCGATAAGTCCGGTGCAACGGTAGCAGCGGCATTCCGGAGGGTTTTGACACGTAGTAAGAATAGGATACCCGTGTACCTACAGACAGACAAAGGTAAAGAGTTTACCAATGGCGTATTGCAGCGTCTGCTCGAGGAGCTCGGCATAGGATTCCGCGTAGCGCGCAGCCCCGACGTAAAGGCAGCTGTCGTCGAACGCTACAACCGTACTCTGAAGGAGCGTATGTGGCGTTACTTTACACATAGAAACACGCGGCGGTACATAGATATTCTTCAGAGCCTCGTGGAATCGTACAACAGGACACGTCACTCTGCGATAAGAATGCGTCCAGTCGACGTAACCATGTATAATGCCGCTACGGCCCGTATGAACCTATCCATGCGATACGCCACAGCGAGCCCACGTACCCCTAAATACGGTGTCGGTGACCTGGTACGCATCAGTAGCGCTAGGAACCCTTTCGCGAAAGGTTACGAGGGGGGTTGGACTCGAGAGATTTTTAAAATCGTACGCCTAGGTACAACGAGAGAACCACCCGTCTACATCTTAGAAGATCTCGCCGGCGATGAGATTGACGGTATTTTTTACGAGGAGGAGCTCGTTCGAGTCCGCAAGGACCTTGCAAAGGACACGTTTCTCGTCGACCGTGTTATAAAACGAAGCGGCCGTGGGAAAGCCCAAAAAGTACTGGTCAGCTGGGTCGGTTACCCCGAGAAATTTAATTCGTGGATACCGGCTGCCCGCTTAAAGAACAATGAAGGACCAATTTTATCTCGTTCTACCCAGTAACAGCAGTATGTCGTACTATCCCGAAAATAAAACTACCAGTTTTACCACGCATTTACCGCATCAGATCGATTTACACGGAGCATGGGCTGTTGCTCTGGTCGAAATACAGATCCCTATGACCTTTCTTCACGTGCCCGCAGCATTAAAAGACTGGGATCACGTGGGCATTGTCACCACCCGCACCAAACCGCGGAAGAACCACAAAGAACCGATAGTAGGTCTTATGATAACGGGTTCTAACGTGGCGCACGGTGTTTATGACGACGTAAAGACACTCGTTGACGAAATAAACGCTACCAGGGCTATGAAGGGCCGTCTGCAATTAGAGCTCTGTAGAGGCAGTTACGCTAGCGTATCGCTCGTCTCTACCGATAACGATCTAGACGACCCACACGAACTGAGACTCTGCCGGTCTCTGGCGCGCATCCTAGGTTTTCCCGAATCGGTCGTGGTATCGAAAGCACAACCCGTTGTGATGGCCGATCAGCCGATTAGCCTGATCAACGCCCTACCTAAGATGCTTTTTGTTTACACCGATGTCTGCGAGCCGTATATCACCGGAGACGTCCAAACACCCTTGCTTCGTGTGGTTCCCCTGCAAACGGATAACAAATACGCTTACGCAGCCATGAAAGTGCTCTCGTTTTCACCGTTAAAGTATATACCGCTGCTCCGCACGACTTTTCAAACGATCGACATCGATATAAGAGATCAACTAGGCGAACCTATACCATTCGAATCAGGGACGCTCTCCGTAACACTACACTTTAAACGGCTAGACTGATGGCTCATTACACCGACTACTACGAGTCGCAGATCGGTGGGGGATATTCCACGAAATTTCGGGTATTCGCGGGGTCGCCTCATCAGCGAGGACATGGTATTGGTAGCTTTCTCGGTGGTCTGTTTCGGCGTGTGTTACCGTTGCTATCGAGAGGAGCCCGAGCCGTCGGTAAGGAGGCGGTGCGCGCGGGCATGAATATCTTGACGGACGTCAGCGAGCGCGGCGCTCCGTTGAAACAGGCGTTTCGCACCAGGGCCACCGAATCGGGTATGAATCTTAAACGTAAGGCGGAGGCGAAAATTGACGAGCTCATGAAAGGATCGGGCTATAAAGCTGTAAAACGACCACGCGGCACCCACTCTATCATCGGCATCGCTGGAAGGAGCATCGCCTCAAGAACTGCTAACAAGCGTAAGAGGCGTACGGGGAAGAAGGCTGCTCCGCGTCGAAAAAAAAAGTAGTAAAAAAAATAAAGTCAAAAACCAAGAAACCCAAAAATCGTCGTAGGATCGCTAGTAAAAAAGTAAAGCGGAGTGTGCTGGATATCTTCTCCTAGACGCTACCTCTATCATGGCCTTTCTACACGCACACTCCTGCGAGTGTATGAAATCGGAGCTCGAGCTCTTTACACTGCCACCGACACAGACCACTATAGAGAGCGCGCAGTGGGTACACTACAAGCCCATCTCATCGCTGACCGATGACTCGCCCATTGAATTTGTCGTGCCGGGTAACGGCGACGAGTACCTCGATCTAGCACACACCATGCTGAGTTTACGCGTACAGCTACGATCCAAGGATGCGTTAGCCCCTGACGCTCTGAGCAAAGCAGCCCCTGTTAACAATCTGCTACACTCGCTGTTCAATCAGGTAGACGTGTTTCTTAATCAGAAACTCGTATCACCGCCTAATAACGCGTACGCTTACAGGGCCTACATAGAGACGCTATTAAATTATGGGCCAGCCGCTAAGGGGTCCCACCTCTCGAGCGTGCTCTGGTACGACGACACGCCCGGTCATATGGACGATACAGCGGGCAAGAATATGGGTCTCGTGAATAGGCAGGCGTTCGTCGGTAAAGACAAGACGGTCGATCTGATCGGTCATTTGTATTGCGATGTGTTTAACCAGGAAAAATTTTTATTAAATGGTGTTGAGCTCCGTTTACGTCTCGTACGCACGAGAGACGGTTTCTCCCTCATGGATCCAAAGAGCGAGTGTTCTTTACATATAACGGAGGCCACGCTCCTCGTTAGACGCGCCAAAATAAGCCCCGGTATTCTAATTGCTCATTCTAAAATGCTATCAAAGACAACTGCAAAGTATCCGCTTACGCGTGTAGAGGTCAAGGCGCTGACGATGCATGCCGGCTTGCACGGTGGTACTATGGACAACGTGATTCTCGGCCAATTACCTAAGCGTATTATAATAGGCTTCGTCGATAACAAGGCCTTCAATGGCAACTATCAACTCAACCCGTTCAATTTTAAAAACTATCGTATTAATTTCTTATCGCTGTACGTCGACGGTGTTCAAGTACCCTCGAAAGCACTGCAGACAGATTTCGGTAAAGCCGGTCTTTACGTGGACGCGTATCATACCCTCTTCAGTGGCACGGGTATACACTTCCTCAACGAGGGTAATTCGATATCTAGGAGTGCTTACGCAGACGGCTACTGCCTGTTCGTTTTCGATCTTACACCCGATCTCTCGGCAAATAGCAACACCCACTGGAACCTGATCAAGCACGGTAGTGTACGAATTGAGGTACGCTTCGACGATCCGCTGGCCACCACCGTGAACTGTATCGTATACGCCGAGTACGATAACGTTCTGGAGATCGACGCCTCGCGTCAGATCGTCGTAGATTACGGCGGCTAAACAATCGAAGAAAATACATAGGTCAGCAATTTGGGGTATGCGTCATCGTCTTTTTTGTGCACTCGGTATCGCCTGTGATCGGCAGCATCGCCGTTAGTTTCTCGTTGAACGCCTTCGAGTTAGCACCGCAGCGATGGATTTCGTGATCGAGATTGAGTACTTCAAAGACTCCGAGGGACGTCTGGTGCCGAAGGAGATCGGCGTCGTGGCTGTGGAAAGAAAATACATAGGCCACTGGATCGTTTCACCGCCCTGCGATTTCAACGAATTACCACCGGCGATCAGAAGTGAGAACAACACCATGACCCGCTATCGACACGGTCTAGAGTGATTCGACGGTGGTGTGACGTACAAACAGCTATACAACAATCTCCGAAATATTGCCGGTATTTCGCGGAGCATATACACGCGGGGTCCGGAGAGCGTACTTTTTCTGCAGACCGTTATGGCAAGGGAAGTTATAAATTTGGATGAAACCCCCGATAACTCACCATACGAGGACTTCCCACCGAATCGTGACCATTACGAGTGTTTCGTTCACGCCTGTAAGGAGAGCCGGGGATCGTTCACCTGCGCTCTGAACAACGCATTGCGTCTTGAATTCTGGCTTCGAAATAACGGACCGCATATATGAACACGCTAGACCTTTACCTTGGCCTTCGCGGTATATCGGAGCATACGACGGGTGTCTACGCAGCTGATAGAATACCCCGAAGCTGGTCGAAACCCGCTGCGATTATCGCCAACACGGACGATCATACGAAGCCAGGAGCACATTGGGTTGCCATGTACGTGGACGCTGACGGAGACGGCTACTACTTTGACAGCTACGGATTACCACCGCTGAATCATCACCACGCATCGAGACTCCGACGGAACTGTCGATCCTTCCGATGGAACACCCAGCAGCTTCAGAGCGAGACGTCAACGGTGTGAGGCCAATTCTGTATGATGTTTCTACACTACCTCTCCTCAGGCTTCGGGATGCATGCCTTCCAGAATGTGTTTAGTGCTGATTTGCGGAAAAACGATAGAATTGCCCGAGAGTACTACGACGCTTTTGTGCAAAAGAAGCGTTTGGCTGATCGCCAGTATGCGCACGATAATAAGGTCTATGGTGGCGGTGGCGGTGGTAGGATACAATATTCCAGGTGTAAATCTGGATACACGTGTTAAGATCTGTTTCATGAAAAAAGGTGCGTGGTCTGGGTATTTAATTATATAAATTAAAGATATAATTTAGCTAATTTTTTTTATTATGGATTGTATATTAATATAATAACGATAATATATATATATATAACGTAAATAATAATAATAGGCGTAGAGTATATACAGGGTGATTCAGAATACCCGGACCACCCGTAATCCACGGATTCGGGATGATATCAGGAATCGATCGCTGGATAAATAATTTAAAAATTCGTAACCAATTTTAAATACGAGATAATTAAAGTTCAGCCAATAACGGCGTGGCTTCCATCACCCACGATCGTTCTTTCGAGAGACGGCATACTCGCGAGCAACGCGCAAATGACAGTTGAAACTCAACCACAAACGTTCTCAAACTTATCCCTTAAGGCAACTACGAACAAATGAAACGATGGAATCGAACCATCAACGAGTCTAGCAGCACACGCCATCGTAAAATGGCGATAGCCAATCAGAGGAAGCGGAAGTCTCTGGGTACCCTTTTTACCACATTAGCTAAATCAATCAACACATTCTCCTCCTGTTCAATCCAGTTGTTTGCTGCTCATAACAAGGCACACCATGCATCTGCTTAAACCGGTCAAAAAGTGATGTTGAATGCGTCGAGCTAGACAAGGACGGAGAAAGAGACCGTAGTTCTTGATATCTACATGTTTTTCACTGCGTTTCCCTACTTTTGCGAGCGAGCGTCATAGGATTCGTTGACAAACTCCCAATATGGGCATGGGCGTGACTTAGACTGGCGCAGCAGCTACACGTGCAACGCGCGATCGGCAATTGTTTCGGGATATGCATTCAGCCAGACGAAAACCGGTACATGGTGTCCAAAACGTCATGCACTCAATTTTATAGCAGTCCGGAAGAAAACAGATTATTAAAGTGAGAGGGAGTCGGGAGGGTGGGTGGTGGGACTGATGCATTAAATTCAAAATGAATTGAAACTCAGTACTCATCGATTCTGGAGACTGTAAAAAATACGTCAAATTGAAAAAATGAGGTAGGAGAGAAATGCAAAAACACGTATCCCATTTTTACGTCCCAAGAATGTCCACGACAAATTGCAGCCCTTTGCGACTTCCGGTGGCAAAGTTACACAACACTTGTCGACCCCGGATCTTGTGAAAAATACGTCAAATTGAAAAAATGGACTAGGAGAGAAATGCAAAAACACGTATCCCTTTTTTTCGTCCCAAGAATGTCCACGACAAATTGCAGGCCTTTGCGACTTCCGGTGGCAAAGTTACGCAACACTTGTCGACCCCGGATCTTGTGAAAAATACGTCAAATTGAAAAAATGGACTAGGAGAGAAATGCAAAAACACGTATCCCTTTTTTTCGTCCCAAGAATGTCCATGACAAATTGCAGCCCTTTGCGACTTCCGGTGGCAAAGTTACGCAACACTTGTCGACCCCGGATCTTGTGAAAAATACGTCAAATTGAAAAAATGGACTAGGAGAGAAATGCAAAAACACGTATCCCTTTTTTTCGTCCCAAGAATCTGTATATCAAATTGCAGGCCTTTGCGACTTCCGGTGGCAAAGTTACGCAACACTTGTCAAACCCGGATCTTGCGAAAAATACATCAAGTTATTATATTGTCATTACTTACCGGTTTAAGACTTTTGTACATTTCTATACGCGTTACCACATTAGAAACATACACCTAAATTCATTATTTACTTTGCATTAGCAAAATATGTCATCAAATTACACTAATTAAATTATACTTCTTAATTAATTTATACAATAAATTTTTAAACCAAATTTCAGGTTACATTCTTTATAACACACTTCCTCCCCTTAATCCATTTTTTCAATAACAGCTAGGCATAAGTCGTACGCATAAGTTCCATGTATACCTTTCCCATAATTTTCGTATACCTTTGTTACCAAGTGTTGCGTAACTTTGCCACCAGAAGTCGCAAAGGCCTGCAATTTGGTATACAGATTCTTGGGACGAAAAAAAGGGATACGTGTTTTTGCATTTCTCTCCTAGTCCATTTTTTCAATTTGACGTATTTTTCACAAGATCCGGGGTCGACAAGTGTTGCGTAACTTTGCCACCGGAAGTCGCAAAGGGCTGCAATTTGTCATGGACATTCTTGGGACGAAAAAAAGGGATACGTGTTTTTGCATTTCTCTCCTAGTCCATTTTTTCAATTTGACGTATTTTTCACAAGATCCGGGGTCGACAAGTGTTGCGTAACTTTGCCACCGGAAGTCGCAAAGGGCTGCAATTTGTCATGGACATTCTTGGGACGAAAAAAAGGGATACGTGTTTTTGCATTTCTCTCCTAGTCCATTTTTTCAATTTGACGTATTTTTCACAAGATCCGGGGTCGACAAGTGTTGCGTAACTTTGCCACCGGAAGTCGCAAAGGGCTGCAATTTGTCGTGGACATTCTTGGGACGAAAAAAAGGGATACGTGTTTTTGCATTTCTCTCCTAGTTCATTTTTTCAATTTGACGTATTTTTCACAAGATCCGGGGTCGACAAGTGTTGCGTAACTTTGCCACCGGAAGTCGCAAAGGCCTGCAATTTGATATACAGATTCTTGGGACGAAAAAAAGGGATACGTGTTTTTGCATTTCTCTCCTAGTCCATTTTTTCAATTTGACGTATTTTTCACAAGATCCGGGGTCGACAAGTGTTGCGTAACTTTGCCACCGGAAGTCGCAAAGGGCTGCAATTTGTCATGGACATTCTTGGGACGAAAAAAAGGGATACGTGTTTTTGCATTTCTCTCCTAGTCCATTTTTTCAATTTGACGTATTTTTCACAAGATCCGGGGTCGACAAGTGTTGCGTAACTTTGCCACCGGAAGTCGCAAAGGGCTGCAATTTGTCATGGACATTCTTGGGACGAAAAAAAGGGATACGTGTTTTTGCATTTCTCTCCTAGTCCATTTTTTCAATTTGACGTATTTTTCACAAGATCCGGGGTCGACAAGTGTTGCGTAACTTTGCCACCGGAAGTCGCAAAGGGCTGCAATTTGTCATGGACATTCTTGGGACGAAAAAAAGGGATACGTGTTTTTGCATTTCTCTCCTAGTCCATTTTTTCAATTTGACGTATTTTTCACAAGATCCGGGGTCGACAAGTGTTGCGTAACTTTGCCACCGGAAGTCGCAAAGGGCTGCAATTTGTCGTGGACATTCTTGGGACGAAAAAAAGGGATACGTGTTTTTGCATTTCTCTCCTAGTTCATTTTTTCAATTTGACGTATTTTTCACAAGATCCGGGGTCGACAAGTGTTGCGTAACTTTGCCACCGGAAGTCGCAAAGGCCTGCAATTTGATATACAGATTCTTGGGACGAAAAAAAGGGATACGTGTTTTTGCATTTCTCTCCTAGTCCATTTTTTCAATTTGACGTATTTTTCACAAGATCCGGGGTCGACAAGTGTTGCGTAACTTTGCCACCGGAAGTCGCAAAGGGCTGCAATTTGTCATGGACATTCTTGGGACGAAAAAAAGGGATACGTGTTTTTGCATTTCTCTCCTAGTCCATTTTTTCAATTTGACGTATTTTTCACAAGATCCGGGGTCGACAAGTGTTGCGTAACTTTGCCACCGGAAGTCGCAAAGGGCTGCAATTTGTCATGGACATTCTTGGGACGAAAAAAAGGGATACGTGTTTTTGCATTTCTCTCCTAGTCCATTTTTTCAATTTGACGTATTTTTCACAAGATCCGGGGTCGACAAGTGTTGCGTAACTTTGCCACCGGAAGTCGCAAAGGGCTGCAATTTGTCGTGGACATTCTTGGGACGAAAAAAAGGGATACGTGTTTTTGCATTTCTCTCCTAGTTCATTTTTTCAATTTGACGTATTTTTCACAAGATCCGGGGTCGACAAGTGTTGCGTAACTTTGCCACCGGAAGTCGCAAAGGGCTGCAATTTGTCATGGACATTCTTGGGACGAAAAAAATGGATACGTGTTTTTGCATTTCTCTCCTAGTCCGTTTTTTCAATTTGACGTATTTTTCACAAGATCCGGGGTCGACAAGTGTTGCGTAACTTTGCCACCGGAAGTCGCAAAGGCCTGCAATTTGATATACAGATTCTTGGGACGAAAAAAAGGGATACGTGTTTTTGCATTTCTCTCCTAGTCCATTTTTTCAATTTGACGTATTTTTCACAAGATCCGGGGTCAACAAGTGTTGCGTAACTTTGCCACCGGAAGTCGCAAAGGGCTGCAATTTGTCATGGACATTCTTGGGACGAAAAAAAGGGATACGTGTTTTTGCATTTCTCTCCTAGTCCATTTTTTCAATTTGACGTATTTTTCACAAGATCCGGGGTCGACAAGTGTTGCGTAACTTTGCCACCGGAAGTCGCAAAGGCCTGCAATTTGATATACAGATTCTTGGGACGAAAAAAAGGGATACGTGTTTTTGCATTTCTCTCCTACTTCATTTTTTCAATTTGACGTATTTTTTACAGTCTCCAGAATCGATGAGTACTCTATAGTTTTGAAATCAGCAATCGCGATGTCTTGGAAATTCGATATGGCTATTCACAGGACGAAAAAATAATTCTTCTATGCTTAGTTTTCAATTTATTTTGAATTTAATGCATCAGTCCCACCACCCACCCTCTCGACTCCCTCTCACTTTAATAATCTGTTTTCTTCCGGACTGCTATAAAATTGAGTGGATGACGTTTTGGACACCATGTACCGGTTTTCGTCTGGCTGAATGCATATCCCGAAACAATTGCCGATCGCGCGTTGCACGTGTAGCTGCTGCGCCAGCCTAAGTCACGCCCATGCCCATATTGGGAGTTTGTCAACGAATCCTATGACGCTCGCTTGGGCTATGAAACAATTGCTAACCGCGGAATTTGTGGAAAGCTATTGCAAAGCAGCGATCTTTGGCATCCGCGAATGAATCCGCGGAAATCCTTCGTTCTGATTGGTCGCACTTGAATTTTCACAGAGCCCTGATTGTCCAAATTTGCTATCGTCTTTCTTTTCGGATTTTGGCAAATAGAAAATACGATTGGCTAAATAAAATAATGTTGCTTTTTGATGCGCTGTTATTTATTCAGAAATCAACATTCGCGAGTCTTTTCATAATCAGTTCTCATCTTATATCAGTATTGTAAACATAGTAAAGATGGAGTACACGGCTTCGGAGTACACCGAAATGCTTATTTTATATGGAGAGTGCGGGAGAAATGCAGCAGCAGCAGCTCGAGCTTTTGCAGCTGACGATGAACGACGTCATCCGGGTCGTGGACGAAAACCGTCGAAAAACGTCATTTTAAGATTGGTTTGTCGAGCATCGGAGACAGGGAAGCTAGTTTGCGACCGCAAGAATAATGGTTCTGGAGCCCCCTTGACCGCAAGGACACCTGAGGTAGAAGAGGAAATCCTGGAGGCCATCGAAGAAGACCCAACGCGCAGCATTCGCGACGTCGAACGTTTACTTGGGCATTCATACAGCAGTATTCAACGCATTTTGAAAGAAAATACAATGCATGCGTACCATTATACTCGCGTACAATCATTGCAAGCATCGGACTATCCTCTTCGCCTTGAATATTGTCGATGGCTTATAATGCAGCAGGACGTAAATGACACATTCATAGACAATGTGCTTTTTACGGATGAATGTACTTTTGGTCGTGATACTACATTCAATTATCATAATTATCATCACTGGGCATCGGAGAATCCACAACTATATGCCCAACATAATAGTCAACAGCGATTCACAATTAATATTTGGTCCGGAATACTTGGAAACTCTGTGGTAAGTGACACTATATTTTTTACCTAAAGGAGAAAGTATTGTTTTTATGAAAATCTACTTCTTCAGGTTTTCAAGTGTAATAATAAATTGATAAGCTTGCGTACCTATTTCAGATCGGTCCATTTGAGCTGCCAGCACGACTAAACGGCGACTTATATGCCGAATTCCTTGATCGTGATTTGCCACGACTACTGGAACGCAATGCAGGGCCTAGAGATTGGTTTCAGCATGATGGAGCTCCTCCCCACATCACGCGCGCTGTTAGAGATATTTTAAGCACCCGGTATAACCATCAATGGCTCGGACGAGGAGGACCAATTCCTTGGCCTCCAAGATCACCAGACTTAACTCCACTGGATTTCTTTCTCTGCGGGTATATGAAAGAGATCGTTTATCGAACCCCGGTAACATCCATCGAAGATCTACGCGGACGTATTACGAATGCGTTCACTCAAGTCACCCCAGAGATGCTAAACGCCTGTAAGATAAATATGGTACGGCGAGCCAATTTATGTATTGAAATGGGTGGAGGTCAATTCCAACACCTCTTATAATTAGAAAATCTTGAGGAACATCTCGGTTAATCGAATACTACCAACAAGATCAAAACTATCCGTCAAAATCATGCTGCATACGTCGTTCGCATTCTAAATTATAATACTATGACGACGAACACGTGCATACCGAGAACTTCGACGAGGAATTCGTGGACATGGAGAACTTCGTTAAGAAACTCGTGGACATCGAGAACTTCGACGAGGAATTCGTGGACATGGAGAACTTCGTTAAGAAACTCGTGGACATCGAGAACTTCCACGAGGAATTCGTGGACATGGAGAACTTCGTTAAGAAACTCGTGGACATCGAGAACTTCGTTAAGAAACTCGTGGACATGGAGAACTTCGTTAAGAAACTCGTGGACATCGAGAACTTCGTTAAGAAACTCGTGGACATCAAAAACTTCGTTAAGAAACTCGTGGACATGGAGAACTTCGTTAAGAAACTCGTGGACATCGAGAACTTTGACGAGGTATTTTTAAATTTTAAAAGGTATTTAAAATTTTCACTAAATCACGTTTATACCATATTTATCTTACAGGCGTTTAGCATCTCTGGGGTGACTTGAGTGAACGCATTCGTAATACGTCCGCGTAGATCTTCGATGGATGTTACCGGGGTTCGATAAACGATCTCTTTCATATACCCCCAGAGAAAGAAATCCAGTGGAGTTAAGTCTGGTGATCTTGGAGGCCAAGGAATTGGTCCTCCTCGTCCGAGCCATTGATGGTTATACCGGGTGTTTAAAATATCTCTAACAGCGCGCGTGATGTGGGGAGGAGCTCCATCATGCCGAAACCAATCTCTAGGCCCTGCATTGCGTTCCAGTAGTCGTGGCAAATCACGATCAAGGAATTCGGCATATAAGTCGCCGTTTAGTCGTGCTGGCAGCTCAAATGGACCGATCTGAAATAGGTACGCAAGCTTATCAATTTATTATTACACTTGAAAACCTGAAGAAGTACGTTTTCATAAAAACAATACTTTCTCCTTTAGGTTTACCAAAGAGTTTCCAAGTATTCCGGACCAAATATTAATTGTGAATCGCTGTTGACTATTATGTTGGGCATATAGTTGTGGATTCTCCGATGCCCAGTGATGATAATTATGGTAATTGAATGTAGTATCACGACCAAAAGTACATTCATCCGTAAAAAGCACATTGTCTATGAATGTGTCATTTACGTCCTGCTGCATTATAAGCCATCGACAATATTCAAGGCGAAGAGGATAGTCCGATGCTTGCAATGATTGTACGCGAGTATAATGGGACGCATGCATTGTATTTTCTTTCAAAATGCGTTGAATACTGCTGTATGAATGCCCAAGTAAACGTTCGACGTCGCGAATGCTGCGCGTTGGGTCTTCTTCGATGGCCTCCAGGATTTCCTCTTCTACCTCAGGTGTCCTTGCGGTCAGGGGGGCTCCAGAACCATTATTCTTGCGGTCGCAAACTAGCTTCCCTGTCTCCGATGCTCGACAAACCAATCTTAAAATGACGTTTTTCGACGGTTTTCGTCCACGACCCGGATGACGTCGTTCATCGTCAGCTGCAAAAGCTCGAGCTGCTGCTGCTGCATTTCTCCCGCACTCTCCATATAAAATAAGCATTTCGGTGTACTCCGAAGCCGTGTACTCCATCTTTACTATGTTTACAATACTGATATAAGATGAGAACTGATTATGAAAAGACTTGCGAATGTTGATTTCTGAATAAATAACAGCGTATCAAAAAGCAACATTATTTTATTTAGCCAAACGTATTTTCTATTTGCCAAAATCCGAAACGAAAGACGATAGCAAATTTGTTTGCCACTATCCACATTAAGTTAAGTGTGAAGTGATAATGAAGTTAAGAGCATAATTTTTGGATTTTATTTGTTAAATAAGAGAGACAATTTTGAGACATTGTCTCGAACATTATCTCGCTACTACAATTCTGCCGCACCTTCGCGGCACCTCCGCCAAAACCTTCGCGTTCTTATTTTATTGTGTGTATTTAAAAGTAGGGAAACGCAGTGAAAAACATGTAGATATCAAGAACTACGGTCTCTTTCTCCGTCCTTGTCTAGCTCGACGCATTCAACCTCACTTTTTGACCGGTTTAAGCAGATGCATGGTGTGCCTTGTTATGAGCAGCAAACAACTGGATTGAACAGGAGGAGAATGTGTTGATTGATTTAGCTAATGTGGTAAAAAGGGTACCCAGAGACTTCCGCTTCCTCTGATTGGCTATCGCCATTTTACGATGGCGTGTGCTGCTAGACTCGTTGATGGTTCGATTCCATCGTTTCATTCACGGTCTTACATACAGGTCTTGAAACTCTTCCAATTTCAGCGTGGTGGGGGATGAAGCTTACACTAAATATTTTTGTTTCCTGACGCTGCAACTAGTTGGCGCTGCGGTAAGGTAAGGTTTGACAACACAACCTCTAAATTTTGGAGGATTTCCGGTAGAGTCAGCCATAAGGAAAGGAAGGAATGATTTCCGGTAGATCTGAGCAGGGTTAGACCAGGTTAGACGTGCTTCAGTATTCTTGAGTAATCGGTGTAATATTTCAGAATCTTGGAATAAATTGAAGATCAATTAAAAACCAAGTAAAGCATTACTGCTGATACTCGCTTTCGTGATAGAACTAGTATTTCAATAGAAAAAAAAAAATTATTGAAGCATAATTGCTCATACTTATTTTTATTTAAAACCAATATCGGAATATGAGGGAAAAAAGAACTTGGGTTCGAACCTAAAGTATTACAATCATGAATCGTGCATAATTCCACTACACCAAACATTACTTCATCTGAAAGGGTGTGAAAATAATTCACATTCATTTTCCAAGCATCTTCGAGGTTTATTTGAGTCGAAGGGAACTTGTTTATTTTCGAGAAAACATAGTGCAACAACCATTTTCCATCAAATATGATCCAATTCTCGCGTACATTGTACAAATATGTCATTGAAACAAGCAATACGGTTATGAAGGTTAGAAAGAGATGACAGAACGATTCTGTCTCTCTCGCATACAACCTTACTTTACCGCTCACGCCACTAGTGGCCATGACGGGAAACTTTTTTCATTATTTTAAGCGGTGTACCCCCACCACGCAAGTTTCAAGACCTGTATGTAAGACCGTGGTTTCATTTGTTCGTAGTTGCCTTAAGGGATAAGTTTGAGAACGTTTGTGGTTGAGTTTCAACTGTCATTTGCGCGTTGCTCGCGAGTATGCCGTCTCTCGAAAGAACGATCGTGGGTGATGGAAGCCACGCCGTTATTGGCTGAACTTTAATTATCTCGTATTTAAAATTGGTTACGAATTTTTAAATTATTTATCCAGCGATCGATTCCTGATATCATCCCGAATCCGTGGATTACGGGTGGTCCGGGTATTCTGAATCACCCTGTATATATATATGTAAGCAGTTCACAATAATAACAACAACGATATATATATGTAGCGTAAATAATGCTAAGCTAGGTTAGATATATATAAGTAATGTAAGCAATTAATAATAATAATATGTATGTAGGAAAATATATATATATATATATATAATATAAACCTATACTACTATTATTCAAGAAATTAGGTTAACCTGCCCATACCCAAGCCGCACCAGGGTGTCTCTAGTGGCCTCATAGAGCAGGACACACCCTGGGCATGCGCCGAGTGCGTGCTCGAGTAACACACTCCGCGCACAGGTTGTGCACCGCGCCAAATTGAAGACCATTGTAGTGTCAAGCAACAAATAGTGCAAGCTGTGGGGAGTGTATAACGCTTGCATGTCTGGTGGTAGCTCACTCACACACCCGGCGCATAGCTCATCCCAGCGGTATGTATAGATGTAACCGTAAAGACAGCGGCCCTCATGCAGGGCGTCATAGAACGGCTCCCCCGGGGTAGGAGGAGGCGGTGAATTCCGACCGGCCTCCTCCTCCTCCCCAAACACGTTGTCGTTCCGCTCAAAAGCTGATCGTGGCGCCATTTCTAGAAACAAGTGTGAAAAAACGAGATTAAAACAAATGATTACAAAAAAAAACACATATACATATATATGCATAGCTCACAATTTATATTCGGGGTGGGGGAGGAACTTCTGTAAGCCCCTGCCTCAATAGCACCTCCCGGTTATCGCAGAAGTATGCGATGCATGCTATACAGTCACCGGGTGCATACGCGCGCAGCACACACCGAGCACAGCGTACACAGATGCCCGCACGCAGATGTATTGCGGGGTCAATCTGTAGGTAATGTATTACATGGGGCGTAAACTGAGGCCTGTGCTCGGCGGGTTGCTCACGCATGCACCCGTAGCATAACCCCGACCCCGCACCCCGCATGTAAACACACCCGAACAAGCACTGCCCTTCGTGAAAGGGGGCAAAGAACGCATTACGGGGCGGCGGTATTCCGTCAAGCAGCGGCCCCTCAAATGGTCCTTCGCCCCCCTCGGGCGGCGTATCCGGGCGCCTTGGGGCCATAATCTGTAATATTTAAGTTTTTTTAAAATAAATATGTTTAAATCAAATAAAAACCGATACAGACTTAAAATTATTATTACCCTTGCTGATCTAGTAACAGTACCCGTACTGCGGTGCTAGCTGCGGTGCTGTTGCTGGTGCTGCCGGTCAATGTCTACAAATAAACGTGAGAAGCGATAGAAAAGCAATACTTTTTTAATCTAATAAAATCGGGTACTAGCTTAAAGCTGCTATACATACCACTTTCTTTATTTCAAATGCCCCGCACAAATAGCCGTACTCCGCGGTCCGTCTGGTTATTTGTCTAAAAAATAAAAGTTACCACATATAATTTTTTAATCAGATAAAAACGCGGGTGCCTGATTCAACTTAACACAGTTATACATACCACTTTTTTTTTTAAAACTCCCACTATTTCGGTTTCACTTCTTTTTTTTTAATTAAACTTTTTTAGCGCTATTTCACCTACTGCTTGTCACCAAGGTAATGACAGGATGCTGCGAGGACGGCTCACAGGTAACCATCTTTTTCCCCACCATTGCCCTTATTTTTTTGCATGGTTGCAAACAAGAGATACATGTAGCAGTTTACGCTGCTAAGACAATGGTACCCCCCACGCCTGATGTATTTGGCGCATCATTCGCTAGATGATCCAAAAGAAGGATACAGGATTCACCCCAAGCAAAATGTTAGGGGTTGGGTATCAGCCCCATCGGTAGTTAAAAGTATCGAAAAATGAGCGGCAATGCATACGGTACCTCTATATTATAAGGTTATCATTTACAAGAAATTCGTTTCTACGAAGTACGAGTGGGGGTAAGCTGGAGCGATTCAGCAGCCTCGACTCGACTCATCCTGTCGCCTCAGAGTTAGATCATAAAAAGTAACGATGGTGCGAGGACAGAACGACGCTCATTTCATAGTGAGTGTAGTGTACTCTAAGTTGCTATTAATACACAAGCTTAATATTTAAAAGAAGTTTCATTATATAACGTGCTGTTTATTTATTAAAGCTCAAAGGATACATATGCATAAGGCGGATGCTGGAGAAGAGGAGCCAGCGTTGCGCCCGGAGGGGAGCCCTCAACGGCTGGCTCCTCTTCGAATACGATAACTGGGATGAGGAGGACATTTTCAATTTGAGGACACTGTTTGGGCTGATGCCCATTACCAATTATAATAGGTGCGTATTAACCGATGCAATATACTGACCACCACGTATGCGTGCGTGTGTGCGTGTGTGTGTGTGTGTGTCATACATGAGTAGTAATATTATTATTTTTTTTTTTGCAGGGACTCGGACTACGATACAGGCGACGAGTGCTGATTTTTTTTTTTTTTAATATTTTTATATTCAAATAAATTTTTATATATTTAAATTAGGTAAGCTGCGTTTCATTTCAAACTCCTTATGTACCACCAATGTTTCTTACAATATACGTCATATATTCAAAAATGCCTATTTCTTCTTTTTTTTGTTTCCTTCCTTCACCTCCATCTCCCCATATCTTGCCAATCATGGTAACGGTCGGCAGGAAATCAAAACATTAAGCGTATTCCTCTACACAGGGCTCCGGTTCATCGAAAATGTATTCACGCGCTACAGCTTTATAATATACATAAGGGGCCTTACAAAATACGGTGTTCTATTTTACCGAGGGTACACTCTTAGGGTAATTAAAAAAGTTACCGACCGGTGGTCAATGCGTCATTACCGACCGCGATAGGCCCCCTGGGGCCATGCAACGCCGCTGCTACCGAGTTTTGGGCCTTAGGACCAGGCCCGCGCGGTGGGGGGAGTGCCGCGTAGGGGGGCAGTGGGGAGAACAGCCTACGTGGGCAAGGGGGTGGCGCCGTAGTGCGGTGCGGGGGACACAGCGCGGTGCGCTCCATGACTCATAGGGGACAGTGGTGGGGGTTTGTTGTGACGGCCAATAGTGGCCTGTAACTACTTCCCTATTTGAGTGTTCACCCGGTTTAAAATCGTGGATCTCGAGGAACACACGAATTCATTCGACCAAACAAAAACGTGGAACTGCTTCGAGAGTCTCGTTCATGTGGCGCGTCGATGCGCCAAAACACAGCTCCAGATTAACACGCGTAGTATTACTATATATTGTGACGTATATTTCGCGATCTAGCCTCGTCGGGAGATGAGAGACTGACCGGCGCACAACTTACGCGATTCCTTCGCGTTCCAGGCAACCCAGGGCTAATACATACAATTCAAAAAAATACCACTGGTATTGTTGGGCGCCAGGTTCCAAAACGGGAACCACGTATCAATGTCTACGGTTCTTCTTCGCGTGCCTACGTTGGCTAACTCAGTTCCGCGGAGGCGTCGGGGATCTTCAAGAGTAAGGACAACTTCAATCAAATGAACACTTCGGCTTTTTGGGTCAACAATAACAAAATCGATCGTTTATTTTTGCGCCGATTTCGGACGCGACCACGCGGATATAACAAAAATCCAAATTTAACAAGTTCAAAATAAATAATGGACCCAATAAGATCGCGACTAAAACAACAACGAATGACAATATTACTTTCTTATAATGTTCTTAAACGCAATTCTACACATAACGTTCGCGATCTATTCCGCGCAGTCCAATTCCTACGATTCGCTAAAATCCATTCGTACAATTCACTAAATTCGATATTTCATAAATACTTTCACACGGTTCGATATAATTCGATCTTTCGACAATTTCTAACATTCGATTAATACTTTCGTACATTTCGCGACAATTCGACATACATTTCATTCACATACACTCTCAATATTTGAGTCGAGTCAAAATTACAACGCGATCTACTCGCGATACTTCGAACAACACGACCTCAAGGACTATTTCGTGTCTCTCGGCGACACGTCCCTAACGCGAACGCGATACAATAGGATTCGAAAATCGAAAATCAACTCTGCCGAGAGAACTTATCATTCACACACATTCATTCGCTTCGATTTACAAACGGGCGATAAATATGTCCACGATGGGCAACATATTTACGCGAACAAAGTCCCTTGCCGGTCGGCGGAATCTCGTACTTCCCAAAACGATCGCGATTCTACGAGTGGGAAAATCTCCCACGTGCCTACAGGCACCTATCGACAAAACGTACCAAAACGCGGGGTATTACGAGATTTCGTCGCTCACAAAATTACAACGAATCGCTTACCGAAATCTCTCTGTCTCTTCGATAAGGAGAATTTAGCCCGTATACGCGGCCTCGGACGAAGTCCGGATTCTCCATAGGACTTAACCCCAGAAAACAAACGGTTCCAAAAACACGACTCGCGTCGTCGACGGTCCAGGCAAGAAGAAGGAAGTTGCCTTCCCTTTCGATCGTAATCGGCAGCACCGGAGACTATCATCCTCTCCCTTATTCGCAACCACCGCTGATTGGTCCTACGGCCCCAATCAGAAATCTCCAATATGACACCACGCGCTATTATTCAAATCTGTCTTCGCGACAATTCATTCGATTCGGGAACAGCGATTACTGGCTGTCCCGCGATGGGTTCCGTCGTCCCATAGAATTCACAACGGTTCACCAGGCGTCCCCGGATTCCCAGTTCGCGAGTCTTCGTTCCGTTCGTCGATAGCGGTGGGCCTCCGTCATGAGTTGTGGTGCGTTACAGGTGCTCCGTCGTTCGTGGGTCGATGTCACGCGGAATGAGTAATAGCTCCCTGCTAGTTACTCGGTACGCGTAGACCAGTTCATGTAGCTCGGGTGATAGCGTGCGTAGAGTTGCTCCAAGTCGCGAGGTGATTGGTGCGGTGAGCTACAGCGCGCGCAGCTAGGGCCCAGCCGGCGCTCTGACGTCACTCAGCCTTTCGTCCTCGTTCCTCCCACGCTGATGATCCCTCGCTGGTTCTTCGCGAGACTCGGTAAGCCCGCGAATACAATATTCGCGGCATGGGACATAGCAAAAATCAAACAACCAAATTAGAAATCAACCAATTCGCAACTTCGTTAGCCCTTGAGGTGGTGGCTTCTTCCTTGGATTCTTTACTAACACGCGTTTTCCCGCGTAACACGACAGTTCCCGCCGAGGACCTGACGGGGTAAAATCTGCCCCGTCACAATATATACGACCAATCAAAAACGTGGAACTGCTTCGAGGGCCCTCCGCTAAGGTGGCGCGCCGAAACCAGAGAAAAATTGCGACCACCAAAAACAGAGATGAGTGGGGAGATGCACAACGCTCCGGTTTTAGGCGATACCAAAAGCATGGCGCTAAATCGTAGCGGCGAGCTCGGGAGTAGGATTTCGTGATCATCGCCTCTGTCGATGTTACAGATTTCGCGTAGCCGCGCGGGCCATGATCATCGTTCCAGCCGATATTGCAGTCAGCGAAAATGAATGGATTGCTCGGTGGTGGGGAGAAAGTTGCCGCCCCTCACAAACCGTTCTTGAGAAACACGCGGCGCAGCAAGGTCTTCCGTCCAACCGAACGCTGCTGGTTACGGGTTCGATCCCCCATGAAGAACTCTTTTTTCATCTTTTTTTTTTTTCATTTTACTACAAAAAATGTAGACCTCCATCGATGTCAAAAAATTAATATAGGCCATGCGTCTATGCTTTGCGTATTAAAATCATCAATTTCAATGACATTTTTTACCAATATTCCGGACGGCAAAACGAATTTTGCCTGAGGAGAAATATTTTTTTAATAATTCGAAGAATATTTGGTGAAAGTTTCAATCCTCTGTTGGATCTTTCATTTTACCGAACAATGTCCTTAACCTTTCTAGGTTGCCTAAACTTTATTTTAAGTTTATATATATTTTTTAAATTTGATCTATGACAGAATCGACTAATATTTTAAACGCCCGCTCGTGCCGCGCGACCGGCGATTTGAGCGATTGCGGGTCCTCTCTCGCTGAGGGGTCTGCTATTGCTGTTACTGCTGCCGCTGGTTCTTATAATCTTAGAAATACTTTTTTATTTGCAATGTTCAGTTCCAGCGCCCAGTGTAAACTCAATAAGATTTACTTCGAGAAAATACTTAGCTCACTTCATTACCTGGAATCAATAATCTTGAGAAGCAAATATGGAAATGAGCATTATCTCTGTCTGTAATTGTTCGTCCACGTGGAGAAGGGTGGCGCGCAAGTTCTTAACTGGTGTGCATCTTTATATTATTCTGCTTATGTGTAAAGTAAGCGAAACGACAATAGTAAGCAGTTGAATAAACGATGAAATTATAGAAATACAACTTCCGAAACAAGTAAAACATACACGTGTTTTTGGCGTCTGGCTAGTGCACCCGGTTACGAATCGGGAGATCTATGGTTCGAACCCCCCTCTATGGAGAGCATTTTTTAAAAAAAAAAATGTGCTTTTGCTAATTGGATTAACAGATTAAAAGTATATCCAATTAATTTATTTATCTTAGTACAATAAAGGCATAAACAACGACAACCTGCGGGCTTCCACATCACCCAAGAGGTGCCGCAGTCGATGCGTTCCCATTATTTAACGTAGCGGGTCCCCAGTAGGCCTATACCAGAGATGAATATGGAGATTGCCAATGGGCCGATATTCTTGAAACCAATTTTATTTGAGAGTAAACGCGCCACCTGAGCGGGGGGCCGTCGAACCGTACCCACGTTTTTGATTGGTCGAGTATATATAGATATACTACGCGTGATATTCGTGAGCTCCGTGAGACGCATGGACTATAACGGGTGGCACTTTAAAGCGTATGTTTTCTATTGTCGACGCGTCACCTAGACGGAGAAGCTTCGAACCATACCCACGTTTTTGATTGGTCAAGCGTATGTATCAGAGTACTCTAGCAAACTCGAAACGTGTATAACAACTGAAATACAGTTTTCCCAATCTGTACGTCACGGTAATTAAATATCATACGTCCATGGTAACGAGTCAACGCGCAAGAGTCTCGGGTTCGAGACCCGATTATTATTACTTTTTTTTTATTCATGAGCAATGCTTATTGAATATAGTAATTAACTTGGAATGTAGCAAATGCATGATTGTATTATACTATATAAATTTTATTATATTATACAGTCGTGTCTATTTTTATGTCGTTGATACGTTCCACAGAAAACAGCATATAAAAAATATAAGTAAAGTAGAAGGAGGAACCCGGAACTTTCATGAACCTTTAAAACCGCATTAAAAAGTCACCTGCAAATGGATTTTACCTATTGAAATGCTATATTTACATATATTCCGCATATAAAGATCGCCAGGTACATAATACATGGGTATGTCCAGTCTATTGACATATAGTGTGGACTACGCGATCCCTACCTTAGATCCTTTGAAAAAGTGTCCGCTCAAATAAACAAAGAGGAAATGAGGTGGCGGCCAATTGTTCTCCTTTTCTAATGTTCCCATTGCCTATGTTTTCTATACTCTCATACTACAGCTGCTGGTTAGAAAAAGATAGGGCTTGGCCGCCACCAGTCGTTATCTTTTTCTGTCAGCCGACCATTTTTTCTGTCTATGCGTAGTCCATAGTATATGTCGATGGACCAGTCTATTTGTACTGATAAGTGGAGGAAACGGTATGAGAAATGAAGTTCCGAATGAGACTTCGTAGTGATGAAACCTCATACCATGCTCAAGTTCTACAGACCAATAGGCAGCCAATTTTGAGAAAAAGAGCCCTAAAGTTTGTATGGGAACTTATACATATATCTAAAGGTGTAACTTTAGCTATAAGTGGTTTGGCGGGCGAAGCGGTAGGTAGCGTGTCAACTTGATAAGCCAAGGGTTCCCTGCTCGAATTTCTGTGCTCGAGATTTTTAATTTCACGAATTTTTTTGCATTTTACTTATGAGTTTGTTTAATATTATAATAATAATCATGCAAATATGTTTTGTCATTACAATTCTATTATTTTTGCTTCTTGTACATAATAAAAATTTAGAAATAAAATGCAAAAAAATTCATGAAAAAAAAAGTTTACAAGCAGAGACTCGAACACGAAAACTTAAAAAGTCACAAGCCTGCATGTTCAATTTTTTTTACATCCAATTTTTTTTAATTGTCATGAGTAGGTATTGAAGTTTATAAATAAATTTTACAAAAATGATCAACAAATAAGTAATTTAAATAACTTTTCTAATGTAAAATTCCATTCACTCTAGAAATGGACTTTGTTGTTGAAAACGATGTGCTATTGAAAACTAATATCAGAAGACATTAAACAATTAATGATTGTTAGTAAAATTAGGACTTTCTTAAAAAAGTTGATAAATGTGAGGAAAATGGAATTTCACATTGAAAAAATGATTTAAGTTACTTATTTTTTTATTATTTTTGTAAAATTTATTAAGGTGTTTCTATGGACAGTAATTTTAGAAATATAAATAAATCGCTAGATAGCGATAAAATCTTTTAAAAAACGATAATTTAGATTATTAAAGATTTGAGATATTATTTGCATTCGACTATATACCTAAATATGCGAGTTTCAATTACTCGTAATTATTGAGATAGCTTGGCAATGGCGTGTTCATTTTTTTTTTGGTTGCCGACTTCGAGCGGCGCGCTTCGCGCAGCAGCTCTGATAATATGATTGACAGATTGCAACAGCTGGCTCGAGTAATTCTTATATTTATAAAATTGCATGCGAACTATAGGTGTATATATGTAACAAAAATACGAGTGTGTGCGTTACGTATACCATTAGACCCCCTCTATCTCAAATACAGTGTTGTCAATTCACCACAATTTTTTGGCATTAGACACATTTTCAATCAAAATTCATTTACGCTGACCGATATTACTTTTTTAGAACGTAGGCGATCTCAGTAAAACTTTCTGTAAAGCTTCCTTATATTGTTCACTACTTATTATCAATTTTATATATGGCTCGAATTTGTTTGGAAAAAGATATGGGACGATATATCGATGTGTGGGTCTATAACGTTATAAGGCCTATGCATAAAGCTGAATAGAACGGTCACTTTTGACTTCAAATATTTAAGTAATGAGGTAAGCGATTACTTTAAGGGGTTATATACAGTTAAAATTGTCAAAAAATCGATTTTTTTTAAATATAATTTTCGTAATGTACGTATATATTTAAGTACACATACAGAAAATTTCTTGTCAATCCGGCGAATATTCTCGAAGTTATACGCACATTTGTAATGACATGGCAAAGCGTTCCAAAGTGCTTTTGAAACTTTAAACGCGTTTTTCTCAAAACTGCGTTTTTACAGTCGGTGAGCAAGATTTCTCGGAAACGGCTGAACCGATCAGTCTGAAGTTTTAACACAAGCTTTTTAAGTATATTTTTTAGTAATTGATCGAAGGTTTTTTCTCACCGATAAATATTTTCCATTTTATGAACAATTTAAAGCCTAAATTTTTGTCAAAAATCGATTTTTTTTTTGAGAAGCCCCCATTTTGTCAAAAATTATTATTTTGCTTATTCCTTCGATCAATTACAAGATAATACATTATATTAACGAAATATTTTTGGTTTTTTCATTTTAAATGATCCAGTCCAGAGATATCGTGCTCACCGCAAGACGCCTTTTTTTAGAGGTGTCCCGGAGATCAGCAACTCTCAAAATAATTATTTTTACAAATAAAAGATGTTAAAATACAGTTAAAAGTTACCATAATATGTGTACAAATTTTTACTTTAATACATTAAAAGGTCTTCTTAAGAAAAATTCTTGAAAAATCGATTTTTCTGGGCCTCCTGACTGTGTATAACCCCTTAAAACTTCGTAAGAGCTTGCACAGTGTGTTGACAAATATACTGGAAAATTTGGAATTTATGGCATTTCATGCCATTGTCCATAGAAGCACCCTAATTAAGCTACCCAAAAATATTTGAAACAAAATATGTCTAAACAGATATATTTTGCGTTTTATATCACGATATAAAATAATTGTTTTTTTTTTTAATATGCTCTTCATTTTAATACATATTATTTATGATATTAAAAATTCAGATAGAGTGCCATCCTTCTCCGCTTTGTTTTTTCCAAAAAGTCCCGTGAATGTGCCTCCCGTGCGTTTTCATCATTTGTTTCTTGCGTCTCGAAAGTGGCAGTTCGCTCTACATTTCAAAGCAAACAGCGAATAAATATAAACGTATCAGGTATGATACGTATGACATGTATGACATACAGATATGCATGGCAATACATATTTGCTTGATTATTATTATATTATTAAACAAATTTAGAAATAAAATTCAAAAAATTCATGAAAAAAAAAGTTTACGAGCAGAGACTCGGACACAAAAACTTAAAAAAAAAGTCACAAGGTTCAACTCTTTTTGTATGAAATTTTTAAAACATTTCATGAGTAATGTTTGAACTTTATTAATAAATGTTACAAAAATAATAAAAAAATAAGTAACTTAAATAATTTTTTCAATGTGAAATTCCATTTTCCTCACATTTATCAACTTTTTTAAGAAAGTCCTAATTTTACTAACAATCATTAATTGTTTAATGTCTTCTGATATTAGTTTTCAATAGCACATCGTTTTCAACAACAAAGTCCATTTCTAGAGTGAAAGGAATTTTACATTGGAAAAGTTATTTAAATTACTTATTTGTTGATCATTTTTGTAAAATTTATTTATAAAGTTCAATAACTACTCATGACAATTAAAAAAAATTGGATGTAAAAAAAATTGAACATGCAGGCTTGTGACTTTTTAAGTTTTCGTGTTCGAGTCTCTGCTTGTAAACTTTTTATTTTCATGAATTTTTTTGCATTTTATTTCTAAATTTTTATTATGTACAAGAAGCAAAAATAATAGAATTGTAATGACAACACATATTTGCATGATTATTATTATAATATTAAACAAACTCATAAGTAAAATGCAAAAAAATTCGTGAAATTAAAAATCTCGAGCACAGAAATTCGAGCAGGGAACCCTTGGCTTATCAAGTTGACACGCTACCTACCGCTTCGCCCGCCAAACCACTTATAGCTAAGCTACACTTTCAGATATATAAGTTCCCATACAAACTTTAGGGCTCTTTTTCTCAAAATTGGCTGCCCATTGGTCTGTAGAACTTGAGCATAGTATGAGGTTTCATCACTACGAAGTCTCATTCGGAACTTCATTTCTCATACCGTTTCCTCCACTTATCAGTACAAATAGACTGGTCCATCGACATATACTATGGACTACGCATAGACAGAAAAAATGGTCGGCTGACAGAAAAAGATAACGACTGGTGGCGGCCAAGCCCTATCTTTTTCTAACCAGCAGCCGTAGTATGAGAGTATAGAAAACATAGGCAATGGGAACATTTGAAAAGGACAACAATTGGCCGCCACCTCATTTCCTCTTTGTTTATTTGAGTGGACACTTTTTCAAAGGATCTAAGGTAGGGATCGCGTAGTCCACACTATATGTCAATAGACTGGACATACCCATGTATTATGTACCTCGCGATCTTTATATGCGGAATATATGTACATATAGCATTTCAATAGGTAAAATCCATTTGCAGGTGGCTTTTTAATGCGGTTTTAAAGGTTCATGAAAATTCCGGGATCCTCCTTCTACTTTACTTATATTTTTTATATGCTGGTTTCTGTGGAACGTATCAACGGCATAAAAATAGACACGACTGTATAATATAATAAAATTTATATAGTATAATACAATCATGCATTTGCTACATTCCAAGTTAATTACTATATTCAATAAGCATTGCTCATGAATAAAAAAAAAGTAATAATAATCGGGTCTCGAACCCGAGACTCTTGCGCGTTGACTCGTTACCATAGACGTATGATATTTAATTACCGTGACGTACAGATTGGGAAAACTGTATTTCAGTTGTTATACACGTTTCGAGTTTGCTAGAGTACTCTGATACATACGCTTGACCAATCAAAAACGTGGGTATGGTTCGAAGCTTCTCCGTCTAGGTGACGCGTCGACAATAGAAAACATACGCTTTAAAGTGCCACCCGTTATAGTCCATGCGTCTCACGGAGCTCACGAATATCACGCGTAGTATATCTATATATACTCGACCAATCAAAAACGTGGGTACGGTTCGGCGGCCCTCCGCTCAGGTGGCGCGTTTACTCTCAAATAAAATTGGTTTCAAGAATATCGGCCCATTGGCAATCTCCCTATTCATCTCTGCCTGTACTACGATCGGCCTATACTATTTTTCAAGGTTCCTCTCCATCAGTAGCGTTTTTCATGCATTCGTTACAGAATAGTACTTTGCGATACAAGTGCGAGAAAGTGAACTTTATAGGCAGGCGGTGAAGTTGGTCGCACGAGCCGCACACGAGTAACACAACGGCACGAGCCGAAGGCGAGTGCTGTTTGTTTTACGAGTGCGGCGAGTGTGACAAACTTCACGAACTGCGTATAATGTTCGCTTTATTGTACCAGTATCGCATAATATTTTATGTAACTCATGCATGAAAAACACTACTTTTCGTGCCTCCGAAGTATGGCAAAAGTGGCGCTTTATAACTATGGATACGATAAAAATGCTGCGCATGCGCAAATCAGCCCAATTTTACATTATCGCACTAGTGCTTTCTTCTCGCACTAGTGCGAGAAGAAAGCACTAGTGCGATAATGTAAAATCGGGTCGATTTGCGCATGCGAAGCATTTTTATCGTATCCATAGTTATAAAGCGCCACTTTCGCCACACTTCGGAGGCACGAAAAGTAGTGTTTTTCATGTATGAGTTACATAAATAAATTAATTGGATATACTTTTTAATCTGTTAATCCAATTAGCAAAAGCACATTTTTTTTTGTAAAAAAATGCTCTCCATAGAGGGGGGTTCGAACCATAGATCTCCCGATTCGTAACCGGGTGCACTAGCCAGACGCCAAAAACACGTTTATGTTTTACTTGTTTCGGAAGTTGTATTTCTATAATTTCATCGTTTATTCAACTGCTTACTATTGTCGTTTCGCTTACTTTACACATAAGCAGAATAATATAAAGATGCACACCAGTTAAGAACTTGCGCGCCACCCTTCTCCACGTGGACGAACAATTACAGACAGAGATAATGCTCATTTCCATATTTGCTTCTCAAGATTATTGATTCCAGGTAATGAAGTGAGCTAAGTATTTTCTCGAAGTAAATCTTATTGAGTTTACACTGGGCGCTGGAACTGAACATTGCAAATAAAAAAGTATTTCTAAGATTATAAGAACCAGCGGCAGCAGTAACAGCAATAGCAGACCCCTCAGCGAGAGAGGACCCGCAATCGCTCAAATCGCCGGTCGCGCGGCACGAGCGGGCGTTTAAAATATTAGTCGATTCTGTCATAGATCAAATTTAAAAAATATATATAAACTTAAAATAAAGTTTAGGCAACCTAGAAAGGTTAAGGACATTGTTCGGTAAAATGAAAGATCCAACAGAGGATTGAAACTTTCACCAAATATTCTTCGAATTATTAAAAAAATATTTCTCCTCAGGCAAACTTCGTTTTGCCGTCCGGAATATTGGTAAAAAATGTCATTGAAATTGATGATTTTAATACGCAAAGCATAGACGCATGGCCTATATTAATTTTTTGACATCGATGGAGGTCTAACACATGCATGAAACTTTGCTAACAGTTAAAAGACTCTAAAAGACATATTCTAAAAAAAAATGAAATTTTTTGACCGTCTCGATCCATGTTTATTTTGACGAAAACTGTAAAATTTTCGATAGTATGAGGTGTGTGGTGGGGGGAACGCTCGCGACGTGGCAACAGCGTAGCTGGGTCGGCGGAGGGGACAGCGCGTTACTTGTAGATATGCCTATGTCTGTTTGGCCGCTGAGCGTAATGGGGCAGTCCGATGTTGCCAGCTCGTTTACCGTATTAGTGTGTGCTTGTCGGTGCACACCATTTGTGCGTGTGCGTAGACCAATCCGAAACAAAAGTTTGTACTGTTCGTCGTACTACGCGCAATGGCATTCATGCTAGCGGTACGGTATAACTTTTTGGTGAGATTGTCGCCGAACAACGTCCTTAAAAGAGAGGAACCTTGAACATTGTTTGTAGTAAAATGAAAAAAAAAAAAAGATGAAAAAAGAGTTCTTCATGGGGGATCGAACCCGTAACCAGCAGCGTTCGGTTGGACGGAAGACCTTGCTGCGCCGCGTGTTTCTCAAGAACGGTTTGTGAGGGGCGGCAACTTTCTCCCCACCACCGAGCAATCCATTCATTTTCGCTGACTGCAATATCGGATGGAACGATGATCATGGCCCGCGCGGCTACGCGAAATCTGTAACATCGACAGAGGCGATGATCACGAAATCCTACTCCCGAGCTCGCCGCTACGATTTAGCGCCATGCTTTTGGTATCGCCTAAAACAGAGATGAGTGGGGAGATGCACAACGCTCCGGTTTTAGGCGATACCAAAAGCATGGCGCTAAATCGTAGCGGTGAGTCCGGGAGTAGGATTTCGTGTTCATCGCCTCTGTCGATGTTACAGATTTCGCGTAGCCGCGCGGGCCATGATCATCGTTCCAGCCGGTATTGCAGTCAGCGAAAATGAATGGATTGCTCGGTGGTGGGGAGAAAGTTGCCGCCCCTCAGAAATCGTTCTTGAGAAACACGCGGGGCAGCAAGGTCTTCCGTCCAACCGAACGCTGCTGGTTACGGGTTCGATCCCCCATGAAGAACTCTTTTTTCATCTTTTTTTTTTCATTTTACTACAAACATTGTTCAAGGTTCCTCTCTTTTAACCTTTTTAGGTTGCCCAAACTTTTTTTTAAGTTTATATATATTTTTTTTAAATTTTATCTATGACAGAATCGACTAATATTTTAAACGCCCGCTCGTGCCGCGCGACCGGCGACTTGAGCGATTGCGGGTCCTCTCTCCCTGAGGGGTCTGCTATTGCTGTTACTGCTGCCGCTGGTTCTTATAATCTTGTAAATACTTTTTTATTTGCAATCTTCAGTTCCAGCCCCTAGTGTAAACTCAATAAGATTTTCTATGAGCAAATAATTAGCTCACTTCATTACCTGGAATCAATAATCTTGAGAAGGAAATATGGAAATGAGCATTATCTCTGTCTGTAATTGTTCGTCCACGTGGAGAAGGGTGTCTTATATGTAAAGTAAGCGAAACGACAATAGTAAGCAGTTGAATAAACGATCAAATTCTAGAAATACAAGTTCCGAAAAGAGTAAAACAAACAGATGTTTCTGGCGTCTGGCTAGTGCACCCGGTTACGAATCGAGAGGTCTATGGTTCGAGACCCCTCTATGGAGAGTATTTTTTTTACAAAAAAAAATAAGCTTTTGCTAATTGGATTAACAGATTAAAAAGTATATCCAATTAATTTATTTATCTTAGCACAATAAAGGCATAAACAACGACAACCTGCGGGCTTCCACATCACCCAAGAGGTGCCGCAGTCGATGCGTTCCCATTATTTAACGTAGCGGGTCCCCAGTAGGCCTATACTACGATCGGCCTATACTATTTTTTAAGGTTCTTCTCTTTTAAACTTTCTTGGTTGCCCAAACTTTATTTTAAGCTTATATAAAATATTTTAAAAAAAAGGTTGTCATCGGGATCGAACCCGCACTGTCTGAACTCCGAACAGGCACACAAAACGCCGAAACGATCGAGAAAAGCTGCCAAAGAACTTAAAGCCTTTCTCGATCATTTTGGCGTTTTTTTCTTACAATTTTTATTTACTATCATTGTCAGAGGATAATAAAAACTCACTCATGTAGTGCTTGACTTTCAATTTATTTGTGCTGCCTCGACATTTTTTCGAGGACAGTCTCCACCAAAATTTTGAAAGCCCGCTCGTGAGGGACGACTTCCTCACGCCGCGGCCGGCGAGGAGAGCGGCTGCGGGTCCTCTCCCCCTGAGGCGCCTGCCCGCGCCTCTGCTGATGTTGTTGTTGCTGCTGCTGCTGTTGTTGCTGCTGCTGCTGTTGTTGTTGCTGCTGCTGCTGCTGTTGTTGCTGCTGCTGCTGGCCCCCCCTCCTCTTCCTCCAGCGCCAATTTTTTTTCGTCTTACCTGTAAAAAATTAAGAAAAAAATATACAACTAGAATATGAATAATTATGAACTTATCGATACATACCAGTTGTTGGCGGTGGTGGCGGCGGCGGAGTTGGTGGCGGCAGAGGTGGTGGCGGCGGAGGTGGCGGCGGTGGAGGTGGTGCTGGCCCCGGACCTACACCCTCCATAGCAGTGCTATAACCATAAAATATATTAATATTATTGGCTACTTTTCTTAAATGATTTTCAGTAACCGATATAAATACATACGACTGCTCAGTGAAAACAACTGCTTTGAGCATTTCGATTTCATGCTCTAATGATGAACTAGACTGAAAAAGAAAATCATTTTCTATTATTTCACAATATTCTCTCTTGCAATATCGTTCATAGTAATAAAATAAACAAGAGACATGTTGCGTCTTGTTTCCTTATAATTATTCCAGAGCTACTTACCATGATGCTCCTGTTCGGGGACTGCGGACGAACTGACGCTGCAGGCCCCAATGTGTATTGCTAGTCGCGCGATAGTTAGCAACATTGTTGCAGACGCCCGTTCAGACTCGATCCGTCAGATTCCTAGACTATTCTGTTGAAGGTGCCAGTACGTGATCTCACTAGACCGAGACATTGGACGGGTTTAATTAATTTCTTAATTATTAAGAAGTGATTTAGTGAAAAATTGAACAGTAATGAATAAAAAGGAGTGCATTTACGATCGTTGTGCATATAAAGGTTGTACGAATGGGCGAATATCAACGGGATCGCATCTTTTTCGTTTCCCGCAGGCCGACGATCCTCGACATGATGTTTGGGTACAATATACAGGTAAATTGTTATACAGTTCAATTTTTTATTTTATAGTTTATTAGTACTGAATTGAGATGTAATATAATTGGCAGCCTGAATAAAAAGAGATTGAAAATGTCGGAAACGAAATATGTAAAAAACCTGAAAGGGAAAATGCGAATAAATTATTAGCGAATAATTTTTTAAATTCAAGAATAATAAATAAAAGTCATATAAATTAATTCAAAATAATTTATACAAAAAAATTAGTCTCCGGCGATCAAACCCAGACAGGCCGAACCACGTTCTGGGTTTGCACGCTACCAACTTCAAAAAAAATTTAATTATTAAACTTTCGAATGTTTATACACATATATGCATACATAAGATAGAGAGAAGTTCAGGGAAGAAGTAGCCTTTTCCCCTGATCCGGGAAACGTCTGTCACGAGTCGGAGAAGTCCCGTATAAGAGCGTCTCTCTCAGTCCTAGCGACGGTTCCTTATAAGGCCCTCTCACTCGTTGTTAGTGGTAGTGCAGCAAGTCCCTGTAACGCGCATAAGAGCATCTCGCTCTCGCGCTCGCACCCTGCGTATAACAGCGTCTTTCTTCAACTCATAGTTTGTATCGGCACAAACTCCTGGATGGTGGACAAGGTATTGGTGGAAGCGAGAGAGCCCATTGTTTTGAGTGAGACGCTCTCGCTTCGCTACTCTTTCCCTATCTTCTCTCTGGGACACCACTAATGTTCATATCTTTTCGTTGTTTTGGCGATGATTCTTATGAAATCACTCGTTTCTCTGATCATTTTCGCATCTTCCTTGAAAGGTTGGGAATTGTTTTCGAAATTATGCTCTCTTTTAAATTGGTTAGACAATATTTTATCATGTTTAACAATTTTTTTTTCATGAAAATATAGATTCCTCTTTGCGGAAGTAGAAAAATTTGAAACAATCGAGAGAGGCTCAAAGTTCGTACTTGAGTCTTTCTTGGTCGTTTCAGCGTATGTGTAGCTGTATCAGATAGTAATGTTTATTTGTTAAATCGATTACAGCCAATCCCCAATTGAAGAATTGGTCCGCCACCTCTCTGCGTAATGCAGGCTTGTGCGCCTCACATTTTCGATCGAGCGACTTCCATGCAAATGGCAAACTAAGATGCGACGTTGTTCCTGTGCCATTTTTTGCATCCGAGGAAGTTCAGCGCGGTGATGAAGCAGGTCCGAGTGACATGGTAAGTACAAGTCCAATGCTTTCATCTTCTAGCGTACAGGTAGAGCAACGTGAGCCGCCTAAAGATTCCGAAGATTTGATCAGTGTTGCGATAACAACCTCTAATCAACCGAAGGAGTCAGTAGACGTAGAAGAAATGGACTTGTCTTTTAATACGCAGATGACGTCGACAACACGCACATATAATAGCCGTGCACAACTGTCATTTGTAGAGTCAGACGATGAATCGATGACTTGGATTGCTATCGAGCCGAATTCCGCAAAGACGTCAATAGCAAATACACAAATGACAGTTAAAAGAAAGCGGAATAATCGAAATTTAAATCGCTCGAATGCCGCTTTAGTGCTACAACTTGCGCAGTACCGCAAACGGGTCAGGCTACTGAACGTACGGCTAAAACGAGCTTTAAACCGTAACGCAATTTTAGTCAAAAAATGCGAGAAGAAAACGGTAGATAAATTTCTAGATGAGAGGAATTGTACGGAGCCCGCAGCACGAGCGATGGTGAAACTGCAGTTGCACCGTAAGAACGCCCCATATGCAGATGATGAGAAAGATTTATCAAAACAGCTTTTTTATTATTCTGCAACAGCGTATAAACGGTTGCAAAAAGCAGGGTGCAATTTCCCCTCCGTGAGTACCGTACGATCGTGGATATCGGAGATTGATATAAACCCTGGATTTTGTCCCGATATCTTCGACAAATTAAAGATAAAGCTGGAACAGTTGCCGCCTGCAGAAAGAATCTGCTGCCTCAAATGGGACGAGATGTCAATTAAGAAGTTCGAAGAATATTCGGTGAAGTACGATTTCATCGAAGGACTCGTGGATCTTGGTTCGCTCGGCCGTCGCAACGAGCGAGCTCGCTTCGTGTTCGTGTTCTGCTTGGATAGCTTAAATGCAAGAAATCCATGGCGACAACTCATCGCTTACTTCTTGACAGGAAATGGGATGCAGGCGACAGACATGCATGATCTTCTCAAGCAATGCCTAGCAAGACTTGATGGAGTCGGAGCGAACGTTGTCCTGACAACGTGTGATCAAGGATCATCCAATCAATCGCTCTATTTATCAATACTTGGCGTGACCGATTTGGCAACTCCATCTTTCCATTACGCAGGACGAGAGTACTTCGCGTCATTTGACTTCCCTCATTTGATAAAGCGCTTGCTCAGCACACTCAGGTCTTATAAGATGCTGTATTGCGAAGGAAAAATTATTGCTGCCTACGCGGACTTCGAAGATACGTATAATTACGACTGCATGAACACCACGTCCAGGTTACTGTCGCATATTACGCCAGCACATATAAAGCCAACATGCTTCGAAGCGATGAACGTAAAGCGAGCTTTTCAAATGCTCAGCCACACGTATGCCGCGGCAATAATGACTGCGGGCCACGATCCTCATGGATTGACAAGCAAGACTTGGAGAGAATCTGCAGCATTTGCTGAGCGGATGAACATTGTTATCGATGCTTGCAATGCATACCGATTGTTCTCCCAAAATCCAGCGAAAAGGCCTCTATCGAATAGGAATCCAAACATTGAGCAAACGCTAATTGGATTCATCGACTGGGCTTCCAATTGGAGCGTGGTACCGTCGAAGAAAATTCCATGCTTGATAGGTCTGCCGATGACAGTGAAGGCCATTTTAATGACTTACCACTCGATCAAAGAAGAGCATGCGGAATTCGAGTTGGCAGCGGCGCTTTGCAACCAGGATTCGGTGGAGCACTTTTTTTCAAAGTTAAGAGGACGTGGGGGTTTTAATTCAAATCCAACGGCGAGAATGGTAAGATTGACCATTAGGCATATCCTCTCAACCGGATATATTGGTACAACCGACATAGGCAACGTACAGTGTCCTGAGGCCCCAGCTCTTCTCAATTCGACCAGTAACGTAACACTAGCCTTTGAGAAAACGGATGATCTAACGATCGATCCCGCTGGTCACGAGGAAGACGACCCAAACACCGATGTTCCCATCGCTTCGGAAATTATCGAAAGCTACAGTGATGCACCGCCGTGCAAAGATATCGCTGAAAAGAATTTGGGACTGTACGAGAAAAATGCAATTGCATTTTTCGCTGGCTATATTGGCCATCGCAATATGAAAAGAAATCCTTGCGACCGTTGTTGTGCCGATATTCTGAAGACTCCGATGGATGACTCTTCACCAGAGGAAATGTATATCGAGTTTCGAGAATACGAGAATATCGATATTGATGCCCCAAGAGTAACGAAGCTGAAGCGACCAACTGAAAGCTTCGCTCAAATTGTGGAAGCTCAGCTGAAAGCTTACTCAGTGCTTTGGAAAAAGTACTGGCAGTCCAGAGATCTTTTACGGAAACTGACGGACGATATTGTACTTGCTACAACCTCGACGTTTCCGGAGTGGTACGATGAAAGTCATCCCTGCAAAGATCATCGAATGCAGCATTTGCAGTTCTTAGTCAGAGTCAAAGTTTTTGCTCAGACAAAATATAATAATCGCGCAGCAGCGCAAGCAAGTCACGCGGCTCAAGCGCAACACAAACAGCATCAGAAATTGAAAAAACTGAAGGGTTTGTAAGTTTGTTTGAATGTATACTGTTGAATTCGCGCCTGACTGCAATCGGAGGCTCTTTGAGCTGCACTTTGATCGATCTCTTTGTGTCATCAAGGCTGCGCCCGCTTGTGGTCAGAGGCTGTACAAGCTGCGTTTCAATATAGTAAATGCGTTACAAACTTCTTGTGTTGAAATTATTTCAGTGTTGATTATCGAAGTTGCGCCTGTCTACAATCGGAGGCTCCTGGAGCTGCACGTTGACGAATCATTTCGAATCGTCAAAGGTGTCCCGTGCGTAGTCAGAGGCTCTTGCAGCTGCGCTTCGATAGTCTTTTCACTTTAACTAGTGATAGCTCCTTCAGCTGCGCTTTTGTGAATCCTGCATTCTCAAAAGCGTCCCGATTAAACGTCGGAGGCTTTAGGAGCTAATGGGGGGTGAAGTTGATTGCCTTCCCGTGGTGCCCCCCGAAAACAAGTGCACAAATTGTTTTTCAAGACAAAATAAACTGTAAGATAATACAATTCTCAATTCGTGCACTTGGCCAAACAATCAACAATATATTTATTAAAGGAGAATGTAACAGTGTTTTCTATGTGCAAGCTTATCATTAAAAATTATAGTGGATAAAATAAAAATGAACGGGTAGTTATTTTCTATGTTTCATTAGCTCATGTGAGCTAATTATCTTGTCACAAAAAATCTTACCGAGGTCAAATTGTTAAAAAAAAACTTTTTTCTTTCGATATACCATTCTTCCCAATTGTCCTTTTCTCAATTTCTCTTACATTTAGATATTTATACGCGTCATGTGTGTGTGAAATATATGTAAAATAATTGTCGTAATCATCTTCAATGAAAAAACTGTATATTTGAGTGCAGAACTCATATTATTAAGATTTTCCAATCGAAACCTTTTGATATCCTATTGCCATTCGTTTATACTTTAATTACTTAAATGGATCGGTTATGTAATGTTAATATCGCCGATCGTAGTATAGGCCTACTGGGGACCCGCTACGTTAAATAATGGGAACGCATCGACTGCGGCACCTCTTGGGTGATGTGGAAGCCCGCAGGTTGTCGTTGTTTATGCCTTTATTGTGCTAAGATAAATAAATTAATTGGATATACTTTTTAATCTGTTAATCCAATTAGCAAAAGCTTATTTTTTTTTGTAAAAAAAATACTCTCCATAGAGGGGTCTCGAACCATAGACCTCTCGATTCGTAACCGGGTGCACTAGCCAGACGCCAGAAACATCTGTTTGTTTTACTCTTTTCGGAACTTGTATTTCTAGAATTTGATCGTTTATTCAACTGCTTACTATTGTCGTTTCGCTTACTTTACATATAAGACACCCTTCTCCACGTGGACGAACAATTACAGACAGAGATAATGCTCATTTCCATATTTCCTTCTCAAGATTATTGATTCCAGGTAATGAAGTGAGCTAATTATTTGCTCATAGAAAATCTTATTGAGTTTACACTAGGGGCTGGAACTGAAGATTGCAAATAAAAAAGTATTTACAAGATTATAAGAACCAGCGGCAGCAGTAACAGCAATAGCAGACCCCTCAGGGAGAGAGGACCCGCAATCGCTCAAGTCGCCGGTCGCGCGGCACGAGCGGGCGTTTAAAATATTAGTCGATTCTGTCATAGATAAAATTTAAAAAAAATATATATAAACTTAAAAAAAAGTTTGGGCAACCTAAAAAGGTTAAAAGAGAGGAACCTTGAACAATGTTTGTAGTAAAATGAAAAAAAAAAGATGAAAAAAGAGTTCTTCATGGGGGATCGAACCCGTAACCAGCAGCGTTCGGTTGGACGGAAGACCTTGCTGCCCCGCGTGTTTCTCAAGAACGATTTCTGAGGGGCGGCAACTTTCTCCCCACCACCGAGCAATCCATTCATTTTCGCTGACTGCAATACCGGCTGGAACGATGATCATGGCCCGCGCGGCTACGCGAAATCTGTAACATCGACAGAGGCGATGAACACGAAATCCTACTCCCGGACTCACCGCTACGATTTAGCGCCATGCTTTTGGTATCGCCTAAAACCGGAGCGTTGTGCATCTCCCCACTCATCTCTGCCTAAAACCGGAGCGTTGTGCATCTCCCCAATCATCTCTGCCAAAAACAGGCCCATTGGCAATCTCCCTACTCGTCTCTGCTGGTACTACATATTCCTGAAAAAAAAAAATACAAAGAAACTCTTGGTTTATTGATAAGATATTTATTCCTGCAAAGTATTGCTGAATCAGATACTTTTAAAGTAAGTTTACAGTAAACATAAATTGCAGAATTAATTTTGTTTAGGTTAGATTACATGTTTATATTGGAATTTATGTACATCGTCAAGAATAGATAAGAATATATACTGTTATACCCAGTTATATTCAATCTTATTCTTTACTAATTGAGTATAAGAAATAGTATTGCTTAGAGAGTTAAGTAATTTCGTATTGTTAAATTATTTATTAGTTACATTGCACTAGTGGAAAATTCGGTTATATATGTAAATAGTATATTACTTGTAATGTATCTGGTGTATTAACTAAAGGATTCTAATTGAAAAACATGAATGCTTTTGTATGAGGGCAAGTATCTCAGTAGATGTTTAATTTCTCAAATATACTTTGATATGTCAATTTTTATATTTAAATATGTACTATAAAATACTTATAATTACTGAATTTTTGGAAGCCTTATTAATGAAATTAAACTGTGATACAGTATAAATAGAAGTACACAATGAGTGAGAGTGAATCTATATATGGAACAACGTTATCTCAAGAATCTATGAAAGTTATCGCAGAAAGTATTGGTGTTGGAAATTTGCCTGATGAAGCTGCTAAAGATCTTGCTGAAGATGTGAGTTACCAACTTAAAGAGATCATACAGGTTAGTATATGTTCTAAGTTAATATTTTGAATAAGATTATAAATTTGCATGAGATTTATAATTGTTTATTACAGGATGCTGCAAAATTTATGCGACATGGTAAAAGACAGAAAATGTCAATGCATGATATAGATCATGCTCTAAAAATAAAAAATATTGAACCTACCTATGGATTTTTTGCAAAAGATCATGTTCCATTTCGATTTGCTTCTGGTGGAGGCAGAGAATTACATTTTGTCGAAGAAAAAGAAATTGATCTTAATGAAATGGTATCTATGTCTGGTAGTCAAACATGGCCGAAATTACCCTTAGAAATTACGTTACGAGCACACTGGCTTTGTATTGATGGAGTGCAACCTACTATACCAGAAAATCCACCACCAGTCTCTAAAGGTAAAAACATGTCAAATTGTAATATTGGATAGAGGTACGTATATACATGCTATGAGGTCAGTCTTATTTGTATAATCTTTTATATGGTTTACAACATAAGACCTGAATGCTAGATTAATGTTGGGTTTAACCTAAAGTATATTCCTGTATATGAAAGTAAGAATTCTGACTACCCATGTAATTGCAGATGCTCAGAAGTTAGAAAGTGTAGATCCAACAAGCAAACTTTCGAATAAAGGTCAAAGTATGGGTGTTGGTAAACCTGGAGGGGGAGGAAAAAGTAAAAAATTACGAAATGTTGAAACTGTTCATGTGAAGCAGCTTGCAACTCATGAATTAAGCGTTGAGCAGCAATTATACTATAAGGAAATCACAGAAGCTTGCGTTGGGTCGGATGAAGCACGTAGAGCAGAAGCGCTTCAATCTCTTTCTGCAGATCCAGGTCTCCATGAAATGTTAGCTCGTATGTGCACATTTATTGCAGAAGGTGTGCGAGTTAATGTGGTTCAAAATAACCTTGCCCTCTTGATTTATTTAATGAGAATGGTGAAAGCATTACTCGACAATCCAAGTCTTTATTTGGAGAAATATGTACGTTTGTTACATATTTTTTACATGACATCTCTTCAAGTGATTGCTTAATGAGTTTTTAATTTTTTCATTATAGTTACATGAACTTATTCCATCAATTGCAACCTGCATAGTTTCACGTCAGTTATGTATGAGGCCAGAAATGGACAATCATTGGGCTTTGCGAGACTTTGCATCTAGACTCATGGCCCAAATATGTAAAAATTTTAATACATCGACTAATAATGTTCAAACTAGAGTAACTCGTATGTTTAGCCAAGCATTGACGAAGAATAATCAAGTAAGTCATGCATAGTATAAATATTTAAAACATGGGCAACGTTTCAAGAATAAAAATAAATTGTAGACGCATCTAGCATCCTTATATGGAGCGATTGATGGACTATCTGAATTGGGACCAGAAGTGGTCAAAGCTCTAGTTATACCAAAAATAAAGTCAATTTCGGAGCGTATTGAAGCATGCATTGAAGGATCAGGACTTTCGAGTGTTGATAAAAACGGCGCAGGTCATATAAAAACTCTGCTAGTAGTAAGTATTTTGTTCCGTTTATCTTTTTTTTTTTAGGTGTATAAAATTCAATTATAAAATATTTTCAGAAATCCGTCGCACCTGTTTTAAAAACTATGCGACTTCCACCTGATATCGTTGAAGAGTATAAATTGGAGTATGGTTACATTGGACCAACACTTTGTGCCGCTGTAGCTAAAGCTCGTACGCAACCAATGGCTTTAACGACCAATGTAGTATCTGCAACAACATTGACTACAAATCAGCAGCAAGGCTCGTCTAATGTTGGAAAGACAATGATGCAGACGACCGGTGAGCTTTCATAGATATATATTTTATTATTTCATGCGAAAAAAGTCATATTTGATAGTAATACATCAATGCGCCTTTCACTGTGCTATTAGAAGTACAAATGATCTACCAATAAAATGTGAAGTCCAGAGGACTTTTTTCATTGAGGTGGTATTAAATGCGATAAGAAAGATGCTCCCTGCAAAGCACATTTTAATGTTTGGTGATTATATATTATAGGCGAGTACGACTTCATTATGGAAAGGATGTATGAATGACCTCAGCAATAAAAAAAATCACAGTTATATATCAGCACTATATATGTATATGACAAATTCCTATTCAGAGTTATAATAGTTATGAGACCTATGACATAGATCACTGTTATACCTTTCTGTAGGAAGTTGTAAGATTGCTGATATGAAACTGTGTTAGACAAATATTAATTTTTACATTAAAAAGTGAACAACTTGTAAGAAAATGGTTCAGTATGAAAATAAAAAATTGCACATGCAAACGCGCTTTTTTTGCAATGGTGATTGCATAACTTCAGTTCTATGCTATCATGTCCAAAAATGAACGTGAAGTACATCGAACGTTTCGTAAAGTTATCAAAATTGATATTTTCTTTTTTTTCTGGTCATGTAAATAAGATCAATTAATTCCATGAAATATATAATAATGGAATACCATTGCTGGAAACCCGTTAGTGAAATATCGCTACCCAAGGGTAGAAGCATGTATCTTAAATGAGTATGAAAATGTAAAAAAATAAAATAAAACCTTTTCACCAATCTTAAACTTTGCATTTTTCACCCTTGCATGATATTGGCTAATGGTCGTTCACTTTTGACTTTTTCTCTCCATTCAAGATACATGATTATACCCCGAATTACAAAAGTAAAATACACATCATATCCACGTCTCACGTCAACGCTAAAGTGTTTTAACACTTGGAATCTATTCTACGATTTAAGAGGTTTAAAGATACGCAGTATTCAAATTTATAACCCACCTCTTTTGTCGAAAAACCACACCCTCTTATACTTCTATCACACAAGCGGAATACTTTCCTTATTAAACATTCTACTGTTTTAACACTTGAAATATACCTGAAGAATTAAGAGCTCCCAAGATAAGCGATAGTCAAATAGAGCCACCCTCTTAATCAAAAAGCTACTCGGTTATAATTCATTCACAAGAGAGAAGTCTCGTTGTGAACTTCGCCCCCGCATTGTATCAGAATTTCAGTAGAACAACGGGGTAGTACTCCTTTACTGACGTTTGTTCTCGAGATATATTGATTTGTACAAAACAGAAGAAGAAATACAGCCATTTTAAAATGCGAAGGCTGACTTCACGCTGCTCTCATAATATTTTGTACCAATGGCTCCATTGAACATTTTCAGAAATCGTGAAACATTATATAACGCTTGTACCGTCGATAAAATTAGTAGCTCAATCAAAGAATTGCAAGATATCCAGCTGATCAGTTGCTCGCTACTAAAACTTTGTGGGTTATTGTCATAATTGTCTTTACTGGACAGTTATCACTTGGCAGAGCGTTTTAGGCTATTCCTTTTATTATCTGCAGGCACTAAGAAGGCACTGACTGTTGTAAGGAATTATTAAAACTATAATTATATAAATGTTAACACATTACGTATCGCGATTTTTTTTTTAAAGAAAATTTCCTCTGGTACCGGGTGAAAATTAAAAATCAAATATCAAATATATGAATACCGGTTTCTCGTGAAGTTTAACGAAATGCACAAATATACAGTAACATCCAATTGAAGTGAAACACTTCAATTTTGGTGTATTTTTGTGAAACTATAACCGATTTAAAAAAACCAAAGACATATTTTTTAGGAAATTTCCTCCCTGTTCGAATGGTAAAGGTTTTATCCCGATCGGATACAAAATGGCCGAACAGAGAGAGAGAGAGAGAGAGAGAGGGAGAGGGAGAGGGAGAGGGAGAGAGGGAGGGAGAGAGGGAGAGAGAGAGAGAGAGAGAGAGAATCCTTGGGCAATCAAGAAATACCCCCATTGAACCCCTGTAGTATCACCCTCTGGGGAGCTACACGCCCTTGAAGTGAAAACACTTAATTGGCCATAACTTCCAAACGCGTCGGCCAATCTGGTCCAGTTTCTGCGTGTCTTTAATGATACTGGAGGTTCTCACAAAATTATTGTTCTCGGGAATGATCCCGTGACGGTGATCTCGAGATATCGCAAGCGCACCTGAAAATTCCCCGCCATTTTTATTAAAAATGCGATGAAATAGAAGTTTCATATTTATTCCACGTTGTAGGTGATATTTCAACGATTAAAACGCGCTTTTAAACATATAAAAATGAGTTCGCTGAGAGGTTAAATTTTTCATTTGAAAGAATGCCTGAATTTCGCTCGAAGTACTCGGGTGACTATTACCCTACCATACGCGCCAAGCGATTGTCACCCGAGTACCTCGAGCGAAATTCGCAAAATTTAGGCGTTTTTTCAAATGAAAAAGGAGGGGTGTGAATAAACATGTATTTTTGGAACCTTAAACTTGGAACTTAAAACCGTTTATCGACAGAGATTTTTGTTTCGGAAGACGGGGGGGGGGGGGGTGCTTGCAGTCGACGATTTACATGGGATTTTAGGCATCGTGTCAATGATGGCTGGGTTTTATCCGGTTGTAAATCTACTCCACTCGCCAAACTTTCTTAAAAACTGACCATATGTATGAGGAATAAAATACGTGAGAACGATGATTCTGCTAGGCGATCTACATACTTTTTCGTGGCCCTGTAGCAATCGACATTTTCAACATTATCAATTCCGCGGTACAAAACGCAATTCTTCTTATTCTATAGTTAAAACATTCAACAAATAAACAAGTTTAAGATGCAGTAGGCTCACCAACAATGATCATATGAACACTGGTTCATCACAATGACAATAGTAACCTAGATACCAAAGTACAGATGCAATTGTCCACAACAGCCAACCGTTTTAGCACTGCTTTTGCAGTCCTTAGAAAAAGGTAAAGAAGTTCAATTAATTATTTTCTCTCCATCTTTTTTCAATAGAGCAAGCACCTAACAGGAATCAAGAAGTCATTTTTTACTGGATATTGATACATGGACAAATAGACATATAGAAACATCACGTCACTTCGAGGCTATAATCGATTATTTGTGTGCTGCTCTTCTTTCTTATTTTTCACAAGTTTTCTGTCAAAGATAGATAACTTTTGACATTGTTTCTTATACAATAGTTGTAGCACCTTGAAGTACTAGTATAAAGTCAATTTCTTGTACAGTGTCTCTTATAGTATCGTGCTGATATACAGTGTCTCTTATAGTATCGTGCCTTCGGCGCCCTCGACTCCAACTCGTGCTCAAATCTCGCCCTCGCTAGAAATAGCCCTTTTCCCCCCCTAGTTGCACAATATACTATTTGTACCGCGGAATTCATAATGTTGAAAATGTCGATTGATACAGGGCCACGAAAAAGTAGGTAGATCACCTAGCAGAATCATCGTTCTCACGTATTTTATTCCTCATACATATGGTTTGTTTTTAAGAAAGTTTGGTGAGCGGAGTAGATTTACAACACGATGAAACCCAGCTATCATTGACACGATGCCTAAAATCCCATGTAAATCGTCCTATGCAAGGCCCCCCGTTTTCCGAATCAAAAAGCTCTGTCCATAAACGGTTTTAAGAGGTTGTGTGTCTCATCGAGACAATTCATTTTTGAGCAAATGAGCTCAATCCAAGCAGGGCCAAAACTACATGCTTATTGACACCCCTCCTTTAACCCCTCAGCGAACTCATTTTTATATGTTTAAAAGCGCGTTTTAATCGTTGAAATCTCAGCTTCAACGTAGAATAAATATGAAACTTCTATTTCATCGCATTCCTAATAAAAAATGGCGGGGAAGTTTCGGGTGCGCTTGCGATATCTCGAGATCTCCGTCACGGGATCATCTCCGAGAACAATAATTTTGTGAGAATCTGCAGTATCATTAAAGATGATATCACGCAGGAACTGGACCAGATTGGTCGGTGCGTTCGGAAGTTATGGCCAATTAAGGGGTCTACCCTAATTAGACGGGCAAAAAAAAGGCTATTTTCACGAATTTTTTTTACCGGTATAAATAATAAATATGGATATAAAAAGTGTTTGGCCTAAAAAATACACTCTTAAAATACACAAAAAAAAAATTGTTTATATTCATTTTACTCAGTTTTCGTACAGAAAAATGGGGGAGAAGACAGGTTCAAAAACAAAAGATGGGTGTGCGCTGTTGATAAAATCTCTGGAATGGATGATCTGAAAAAAAAAATGGTTTTAGATTCAGTAGGTAAATGGTTATAGCACATATCGTACGATTTTTGATTTTTTTTTAAAATGACAAAATGGCGGCCATTTTTCCAAAAACTACGAAAAAGCACGGTTTTTTTCATCGTTTTTTGCAAAAAAATAGTTACATTAAAAATTTCAAAATTCGTATGATATGCGCTATAGCTATAGTCATAAAGAACATGTGTTAAAATTTTGGTAAGGGTCGGTTGAATAGTTTCGGAGATTTTACCAACAAGCCGTCCAAAAACGTCATTTTGAGAAAAATGCGTTTAAAGTTTTCTTTAAAATCGAGAAAAAATCTTACTTACGTCTAATCAGCGATGCCTGCACCATACATTATGCCTTCAGTTTCTTCATAGCGCTCATTTTCATCCAAAATAGCCTGCCTTCGTTTCGTTCTAGTTACAAAAGGTAGCAGCTCCTCGTGTATACAAAGGCAGGTAGGTAGTACCGATCCGAGCGGTGCGTATAATAGCGCGCTCAGGTAGCTAAGAAAACGTCGCTCAAAAGTACACTTAGACTGCTCGGATCTTTATAAAATTTTAGTATGATGATAGTTTCAAAAGAATACACAATAATTGAACTGTTCCACTTCAATTGGACGTTACTGTATGCTCACATCCTATTCTTTTATTATTATACGGGGAGAATTTTTTAGTTACTGTGACGTGATTCTTCCGAATCTCGCCACAAAAATTAATAAACTGTTTTTTTTCACGCTACCTAAGCTCCGCACGACAATCCACCAGCGAAATTCCGTATGATACGCTATTCTTAAGTTTTCCGTTTGTGAACGTCCACTATCGTCCTTGTTGTCAGTTCCGATTACGTTGCTTGCGATTAATTATTATTTGGCTTCTATTACGTTATATGCAATCTCTACTCTCGAGTCTTTCGACAACGAACTACGGGCATGAGGACCGGACAGCCACCTTGGAGATTTATGAGGATTTTGTGACGTTATGACGTTATGGCTGTTTGATGCCGCTTTTGGAGAATTTTGGACAACCGGACAAGGATGCCATGCCGCCTCCACCGGACAAGAGATGCCCGCCGGTCCCGCCGACCTGGATGTCGCCGGGATCCTGCTGCTGCCACGATGCCGAAAGAAGCCCCGGAGCACCCGGGAGGGGGCTCCGCCGTTTCCGTCGGCCGGCGAGGGCTGCCCCTTGGGCCTATCTGCCGCCGATACGACCGGCAGGGAGACGAGATTTTCCTCCCTGGGCCGCCTAAGGTCGGCTGACCGCCCATGACAGCGCCTCCGTCCGGCTGAGAAGCCGCCTGCGCCTTCTCAACCCGCAAGGCCCAGAGTGCTTCGAGGACCGTGCCGTCAGGATCGCCGCTCGATTCCGTTCGGCCGCTTCCGTCGCTGCGCGTCGACGCTCGGGAGAGCTCGGCTATCCTCGTCAACGTTCGTCCGATGCCGGTGCCGTCCCGCCTCACCTACGCCCGCTCGCCAACGATCGTGGATCGATAAATCATTGTCGTGCGAAGTTTTCTGAGAGTAGCCACGCGCTACGATTTATTGCGAACCCGACTAGACTGAGAGAGAGAAAGAGAGAAAGCTATACTATTGCCTTGAGGGCTTGAGGAATCTTTTGCGCTTGACGCTTGACGCTTTACGCTTTACGCTTTACGTCTAATTTTGTTGTGGTGAGATCTTTTGCTTTTCTTTAAAGTCTCTGATTTTTGGTGAAATTGTAGATTATAGACACGTGTACGGCTAAACCGTCCGTTTACCCGGGGACGAATTTTTCTTTGTCGTTATCGGGCGAATGTCTTTCCGCCGCCTCTATTATAAAGGACGATAGTGCCGTTAGTAGTGATATTTTTGAGTTTTCCGATTTTGTGTTTTCTTATCTGATTTATGCTTTATGCTTTTCTGTAATTAACGAATTTTTCTGGAATCTTCGCTAACGGAAACGTGGGAATCCGCCTGTTTGAACGTTTGACCCCGGGTTGACCGGCTTGGTTGTTCTTCAGCCAGATTCTCTCGCTGCCGATCTATTATATTGTGCCTATTGTTATGAACTATCGATTACCGTAAATGTATTATTTTTCTGCTTTTGGCTAATTATTGTGAGATCTTCGAACTTTGAGTTCCGTTAAAGTCAGTGGCGAGCCCACGCCGTATTTATTCTAATCTCTTCTATTCATACTGTTTCTATAATTTTCTTTGCGTTAACTGGGCTAAATTAATTGAATCTTTTCACTTGACTAACGCTTTGATTTGCGACTTAAGTTTCCGATTGTCATAATTCTGTTTTTGTGTGCGATATTTCCGATTGGACTTTCTGTGAATTATTGCTGGTGATCTCGTATTTAATTATCGTTGCCAAGCCTTACGTATTTTTGCCTCTTTCGTGGAGAACCTTTTGTGAATTTCACGTGTCGCGTACGTCCCTCCGACGTCACGCGCCAGGCGCCCTTCGAGGCGACCTTAGTGTTTACGTTCCTCGACGCCGAGCCTTCAGCCGGTCTCGAAATTGTACTATCCGTTCCAAGAACGTCTTGCCGTGCAGCAATAATTAAATATTCGTTATAATATTCTATATTTTCCTGACTGTGATATATTTTTGTGTGTGCCATATTCTGTATTAATTTATTGTGCTATCTCGATCTATTGTGCTATTTCTCTTTATTGTACTATCTTTCGTGTTCACGATTTTCGACGTGTTGCTAACGAACCCGCGTGCATTATTCTTTTGTCGGGTTTCGTCGTATTATAATTTCTTTTGCGTGACTCTTTCGTATTACGATTGTCGACCGCGGTTAAAATTCCACGCGTGCGAGAATTGGAACCGCGCAGATCGTTCCTCTGCCGTTCCTCTGCCGTTCGTTGCGTTCCGATTTCTTTTTTTGTCATTCTCGTTATTTAGTTATTTTATTTACAAAACGAATTTGTTAGTTTATTCCGAGTCATTCGATACTTCCGACCATATTATTTTCCGTTGTCTAGAAGTATCGAGCCCGCGTGCCCGTAACTTACTCGCGTGCGCGCTCACGCGTAGCGCCTTCGGTCGTTATTTTTCGATAAGGATGCTGCGACTATAATTTCCGAAATCCTATTTGGCGATTCTTATTTCTCTTTTGCATTGTATAGCTTCCGATTTTGGATATCGATGATTGTACCTTAATTTTAAGACTTTTGTAAACTTATGCTTGGCTTTCGCTCGCACTCTCCCTAATGCCTGAGTTCACGATATTGTACTTTCGCTATGGCGTTTATTCATTAATTGGAATTTTGTTTGCTTAATACAGTTCTGGTGCGTTAACTATTTAATTTGAATTCTTTTCTTGTAGTTTTGCGTATTACTTTCCTCTAAGCCCTTGGCCGAGGTTGTTCCTTCCTTACCTCTTGAACGCCGCGACGCTTCCGACGAGCTAGCCTCCGAAGCGGCGTACGGTGGGACGTATAGTGGTCTGAGTTAGTATTAGCGTTTGAGTTCCGGGTAACCTTTAGGTTTAGTTACGTTTGTACTCTCTTTCTTGGCCGTGGTGCCCCTATCTGATTTGCGTGGCCGTGGTGCCTTTAGGTTAGTTACGTTTTGAGATACCTTTTTTTCTTGGCCGTGGTGCCCCTATCTGTTGCGCTGGCCGTGTGGCCGTTAGGTTTAGTTCGCCTGGTGGCAAATTTAGTTTAGTTCGCCTGGTGGCTGAGTTAGGTTTAGTTGGCCTGGTGGCCATTGGTTACCCCGGATCCCTTATCTCTCGCGATCTTTACGGTTTCGATAACGAGCCTAGAGCTCGTGGTGCTCCTTCGAGGGTACCTGGCGCCCAACTACAATCTTTCAGAGTTTGCCGAGACCACTTACGTTCCCGATTTCCGATTTTATTGCGTTCGGTTTTGCCGACGAGCGAAATATCGTCGCATTACATACTGTATAAAAACATGGGATTAAACTCCAAATAGCATAACAAAGTGAAAATATTCCGGCAGTTTAGAGAATCTCCCCATACTGTTGGGTTAAAATGAATTATGCTTGTGTACAATGCAGTATAGGAAACGTGTCCATACATATTGTATTCGACTCATCGCAGAATCTACGGAGATATCCTATACAGTACGGTGAAAATCCCTACACGGCTACATACATTCGTTTGCCTGACTAGGTTATATTGCAAGATGGTGCTAGATTTTTCAATGTATTGTATAAACGAAGAAATGCCACAGTCAGTTAATCAAACAGGTTTCGTGTCTCTCTTGTATCTAGTATGTCGATGAAAGATCAATTAATGTAGTCGAAGAGGTATAGATTTTTCGTGTTAATTCATATATTATTATAATTGTTTTTTTAAATAACTATACAGGGTGTCGCACGACTTATTTCCCAACGGGCACTGTCATATTCTCCGTTGAAAATAGAACAAAATGGAATTTGTCCGTATGAAATCGGTCGCAGCGTTCTCGAGAAAATAAATATTAAATATTTAGAAATATCATCATTTTAAATAAGTTCCAATCATCACCAAAAGAAAACAATAGCAGTAGAAAAGGAAAGTGGTGGGCGTTTGCGTCTGCGAACACATTCACTCAAGTAGAAACTGTAATATTATCATTAGACTATGACTTATCGAACATGAGACATGATGATATTTCTAAATTATTAATATTTATTTTGTCGAGAACGCTGCAACCGATTTCATTCGGACAAATTGCATTTTGTTCTATTTTCAACGGGGAATATGCCAGTGCCCGTTGGGGAATAAGTCGTGGGACACCCTGTATATTGTGACCGGGAAATATTTTATTAATGACCGATCCACAATTCAGTATTATTAACCCGGAATCACAATAATCGGATGGTCTAAGGACGATGCTCGATAAGAAAGTCTTTAATATACGCGTTTCCATGAAAATGAGGTACTGGAAAGTTACTGGGCGCCAGACATCGGGGAGATGTCGCAGCACCGCCTTAGAATCCTCCGCGATATCCTGGCTACTCAGTCCACGGGAATGGTAGAGCGGCTGGTCCTAAGAATACACATACACGGTGCGGTTTCGCTCACGAGAAATAAAGAGGCTCGATATTCAGTAACAGTAACAAAGGAAGTAGAAAATATATTAGCACGTTGCTCTCTTGAGCGGCATTACAATTTACAAAACGGTAGTCTCGGTGCTACCAGCCAAATCTCAGTAACGTTAATAAGAGGAATAATTAAACAACAGACGGTCCACTAGCGGGACCTAGACGGCAGAAGGCCAGAACAATGATAAATTACCTAGAGAAAATTACGGCCAAATATCGGTACTTGACCGCGCGCCAGAGAACAATAGTAAGATATGAAAAGATGATGGGTATCATTTCAGGCAAACACAAAATATCGCAAGTACACGAAGAAATAAATTACCGTGGAACGATCCCGGTAAGCAAGAGTGAACTCGGGCGGCCAATGGGCCTGAATAGCATACGCAAACGCAAAAGGGTAAAACGCGAAGAGAGATACGTATAGAAGATTTAAACAAACAAAAATGCAATACGCAGTCTACCGGGAAGCGGTAGACAATGGATTCGTCCGTAGGGACACTCTAGGGCACTTATTCCAGAATATAAACGGAATAGATAATACTTTACAACTTTGTACACAATAATCAGATATAATCAGGGAACGAAGCCTCAGCATACGATACTCGTCAAACGGTAGGCAAATACCGGACGGGAATATTCGAAATTTGTCACCGTTGCCAATCGTTGCCGATTTCGGGCACAACTCTAATGACTCTATGATACTATGCTGGCTCGTTATTCAATTGAATATGAAAGATAACGTAAGGGCTCACCTCACGATGACTCGGGACCGGTCGGATAACTACTTTTACAGCAAAAATACTTATGGTAATTAGTAACACTAGAATATTTAAAGATATTATGGGGTTTTTTACATAAAATAATATTAATAAATAGCAGAGTTATGAATCTCGTGAAGGTCCAAAAAAAGAGGGTGCCTTGCGGTGCTAATCGCCATTTTGGACTGGATGGTTTGAAAGCAAAAAAATCAACGTCGATCTTTAGTGTATGATGTCAGGTGGGGGGGGGGGGGGGGGGGGTACCCACTGGCACACAACCCGATTGCGCACACGCCCAGTTGGACACAAATCATTGGACACAGTGTCCATTCCGCACAGCAAGATTGGACACAATGTCGATACGACACATTAGTTTTGGACACAGACCGTTTAGCATGCGATAACATTGGACACATTAGAACTGTGTCCAATCTTGTTGTGGCGAATTGGTTTCATGTGCGATCTGACTATATAAGGACGTACCGTGAAATTGGACACAGATAGTTGTAGATAAATTTCAGATAATTCATTGGACACAAAGCTAGCTGCACAAATATTATACATACGAGATCAGTGGAACAGGTTCTTACGTACTTTTCTGAAATAATGTTGAACTTATTATAGAAATGTTACATGCTAGATTATAGGGAAGTGAACGCTCATAAGTTTATCCCAACAGCATTTAAATACATATATGCATATTAAAAAGCTGCAATATCAAGGATTCAAATATGAGTGAAAAAATAGTATTGTGACGTATAACTGTTCTGTACGGTTACGGGGTAAAAATCTGGCCCATTATTACATTATTATAAAATATTCACCAATAGTCGTATTCTTTACAAAACGTGTGACTTTCAACTCACGAATAAATCCCATTGGCTAGTGTAAATTATCATGTTATAATTAAGATAATAATTAAAAATTTCATTAAAATGCATTACCAAGTCATTAACAAGAAACATTGAACATAGAATTCATTTATGCCTGATGACGATTATCTCTACCTATTTGACGCGAACACTTTGTAAAGTTACAAATATTGGAAGATCATTTTTAGAAGATATATAATAAATTTATTATAAATGTACCACAGCAGTTCACATTCCCTCACTTCTTGTAGAGTTATAGCAGTAGGGTAGCCTCCTGCTGACCCTTCGGTAGGGTCCACGGGATCATCCTTTTCGTTGCCTCAGCTATAGGAGTACGATGGTGCGTCCTCCACTTGTTGGACTCCTCGGGTCGTTCTGATCACTCTCGATCATGATGTTCGGTCCCTGAGGAAAATCATGCATTCTTCTTCCCGTCCGCCACCGTCAATGCCCGAGGTATGAGAGGCGCCTTTCGGAATAGAGTGTATAAAGCCTTTGGAGTGTACCGATAACTGGATACGGCCGAACATGCTACTTTCGTGCCTCTTCTACGGCTAGTTGGTATGCGGTACGGCAGCGGATTCTTAAGCTCCTTGGGGGTTGACGTCACGAGGTGTTGCCGGCGATCATCTACGTTTCCACATGGTGTTGTTCTTGGATCGGTGAGACCTCTGAGTAGTGAGTCGTCCGTGGTTCACTTTCTGCCTCCTCTGTAATGTCGCGTTGTAATATAAAGTAAGGTATGAAAAAGAATCGGTTAATAAGGGAAACAAAAATCTAGTAGGACCTATGAAGTGTTGTAAACCATAATATAGATTTGGAAACGCGCCTACATCAGAAGCGACAGAATGGCCACGCTGCTACGCGGCACATTCCACTCGATAATATTGCGGAAACAAAGGAGACACATCACCGATACCATGGCGAAATATAGAAACAATCCTTTGGGTATTGTATCTCTAAAAATACCATAATTAAGATATAAAAAGCGGACGGCCTGTCGGCACGTCAGACGAAGTAAGAGAGCTACGAGTGAAGTGTTACTACGGTAACTTAGTCGAAGTACTAACCTCCAGTCTCGTGATTTCGTACTCACCATGTTTACGGTTTATTTCTAATAGTGTACTCTAACTTAACTTATTTTGTTTTAAATAAATCTTTTACTTGTTATCGAGAGTTAAGTTCCAACTTTTTACTCGGGCAACGAATCCCAAAGTACCTGACTCCCGAAAACTCTTTCCGGCAGTCAAATCCGTGAATCCAATATTTGGGCTGATTGATAGTTTCGAAGAAAGCTCGTCCTCGAGTTCTGTTCAGCTCGCTCGCCAGGCGACAACTACTCCACTCTGCTCCTTCCCTCAGGGCCGTGTCTATCGTAAAAGAACCCCTCGCCAGGTTACAAAAAGGCACGGCTAGCAGGGGAAGAAGTGAGGGGTCTCAGGATGGAAGGTTCCTGAACGCAAAATGGCATCTTACAAATTACCTCGTTTACAATATTCGAAAACGGGTGGGGAAGGAAAGGGCACAGAGGGTTTCCCAAAAAGGGCGCAAGGTACTAAACTAGGGCGTACGCAATATACCACGGGTCTCGAGCTGGTGGGCGGAAGGCCCGTCTGAACTACAAAAAGACTACAAAATTGTTGGTCCACGTGGGATGGCTCGCTATTGTCCTTAAGGGAACTACAAAATATAAAACGCGCAAAATAGAAAAGGGGTGTAGGGGAAAAGGGCAGGAGGGAAAACTCAATCGCACACAATATTATTTACTCAAACGATATCCGCTACACACACGTAATCCCAATTTAGCGCAATATTTTCACTCGCATAATCTTTGCGTGACACCCTGGCTCGAAGTGAAGCACTTTTTAGTTGTCTGGCCCTCGTGGGCCTCCAGGGCCTCGGTGATTGGCGGAGCTGCTGGGCTGAGAGGGCTACGAGCTCCGGCATTGGTTGGCAGTTCCGGCATGGCAGGGCATTGGTCACTTCCGTTGGCGAGCCTTCCAGGCCCTCGTAGCGGGTAGCACGGTGCTGGCTGCGCCGGCACGTGGGCTGGCGGTCGCGCGCCGAGCAAGATGGCGGCCTCCAGGCCTGTCCGAATTCTCCCGGGCATATCCACGGGCTCGGAGGGAGAGGGCTCCACCGCTGTCACACGGGCCTCTTTACTACCTGTGTGACGGGACTGCACCGGGGCTGCATACTCATGGGGACAATGGCGGCTGGCGGGCATCCATCCCTGTCTTCCGCTGCCTCGGCAACGTAGCTGCTTTCTCAATTCTTCTTGGATGCGGGGTCTTCAAAGATGGTGTATGATGACGGTCTCTGTTCACAGTCCTCGAGCCAGTGCCCTACGGGTGATGGTAACAGGGAGAGGAGGGTGGAGGGAAGGGATTTTAAAACTAAGTACAATAGACCTAGAACGATAAATAGACGCAATGAACAATATTAACCAACAGTATACGCAATAGTTGTGCTCGCAGCCAGTGGTGCCTTCGAGCCAGGTGGCGGGGAGGAGTTTATAGTAACATTTTTGTTACACTGTATCGGCGTTCCTATAATCACAACTCCGACATATACATATAGTATGTCAGTGGTTTTGTACCTATATTCTGAGATATACTGTCGGAAATTATAAATGGGTAAACGCGGAAAAAAAGTCATATACTTGAATCAAACAGTTTTAATCATAGGCACGTTTATTGCATACATCAGCATTTACGGCCCTTTCTGTTTAAAAAAAGGTATAAATAAATTAAAATATGTATATTAATTTTTCTTGTTGAATTTATTTGCCAGAATAAATTTATGAAATATATTGTTAATCGTTTAAATTATAGTTTGTTCATGAAACTTATGGTAAAGAAATCTTTAAAACGCCCAATATTTACAAGTCAATTTTCAAAGAATTAGCAGAATTGCTGATCCCTAATATAATTGCACCGACAAATATCGACGAAACAATCAAATTATATGTAGAATTAATTGATTGCATTGAACAATTTGATATTCACGACTAAACAAATGTATTATTTTTTACGTATTTTAATAAACCGTATTCTGTGAATATTCCAATATTTATCTTTAACAGCTATCTTTTCATAGACTGATTAACAGGTTCACTGAAAAAACAAGTCGATTATCATATAAAATCATTTGTAATGTATTTATTGATAAGTACAATTTTTGAAGAATAAACTTCTGACAAGTGTAGTCTTTGGAGAGTTTACGTCTGGAGCTTGGTAATCTTACATATGCATCTTAATTATTTCTTCCTAATCATATAATTTTAGCAAACTAAACACATTTTTATAATTATCTACTCATTTATCATATTATAATTATTTGTTACTAGAGTAACATATAATTAGTAATTAGAAACTAACACACTTGTTGACTAGTACAGCCTTTAGAGAATTAGCTTTACGAATATTTCAACTTTGGTAATGTTTGTTCCATTTCTGATTACATAAAACAAACTTAAAATAAATTAAATAATTAAAGTAACTTTATTAATTGTTCTGCAAATTCGAGTCTTATCCTCTGTAATTTAAATAAATTTATGAACATAAATTTGATCAACCATCTTATTGAAAAAAAAGAACACTAGTACAACACAAATTATACTACTGAATTATACTATATGTACAATAACCTCTGAGAGCAATCGTCTTTTAAGTGGATCATAGCTGAAGCATTTTTCACGATAGATCTTTTTGAATCAGAAACGTTGACAAGGTTTAGAATTGCTTCTTGAAGAAGCAAAGTTTTCAAATCGCTTTCCGCAGCTCTACCAGAAATATCCCAGACAAGCTCTGCGTTATATATTTTGTTATAGATAATACTTTCCTAATGAGGTTGGACAATTTGGAGGAGAACAATTTTGGCGTTTTCTAGCCCTTTTATTAATACAATAATTTCTTTACGGGGTGCCAAACAGATCTACTAGTTTTTTCTTTACACTCTGGGTGCGTCTTTCATTTCGCCGTTGTGCGGCTTATTTTCCGCTGGGAGTTGCGGGAGGTGACGCTACGTTCTTTGGTCCCTGGTGTTCCGAAGTAGGTGGTGGCAAGCTCAGGAGTGACGGGATCGGCGACCGTTGGACGGCGGGTTGACCGTATTACCAAAAGAAGGTAAAGAAGAAAATGACGGGGGTCTTACAGACAGGAGCAAAGGTAGTGGTGGTAGTACTTGTAGGAGTCAGTTCCAGGCATTGCGTCCGGCAAACGGATTGAACCGGTATGAGGTAGAGGAGAGAAGGTATGAAGACACCTTACCGCTGCAAGGCGCACGCCCTTCGCCTTTTCCGGGAACTTCGCTTTCTCGGCATACACAGACTATAGGAGTAAGCATCTTATACTACTAACCGAAAGTCCTTACTGGTCCTTACCAGTGTTCTTCTCGCAGGGGAACGTTAGAGTTACTGCGGGAAGGCTAGGAGGCTGAACTGAGGTGTTAGGACCACTTCGGCCACTCAACAGTTTCTGGTCGGTCAGTCGGGGCAAGACTGACTCTGCTTTTTCATAGAATCTTCGGGGTTTTGTACCCTCTGATTTGAAATTGCCACGCGATCATATCCTTGGCGATAAAACCGTAACAATTAAACTTTCAAAATGAATTTGGCCAACGGGCGATGGAACTATTAAGGGGCTATGCATGTGAGCGAATTATTATGCCGGCAAGATTCTTTAAAGTATAGCTTTTAGCGGGTAACAATAGTGCATGCAACTGCCAATATATCGCTGCATATTATTGCTTCAGATCTTTGGAATATACAGGGTGTCCCAGAACTACCTTTACACAGGAAAGTGGGTGATGACTGGAGGTCCCCCGAGTATCCTCCTGCAAACCATTTGTCAAAATTCGTAATAGTTTTTAAATGGGAAGCATTTTATAGGAAGAGATTGTGCATTTACATGACAAAAATTTAATGTGTTATTAGTACGGTCCAGGGTGAGAGGCAATGGAAGATCATCATCCTTTCATAATATTGGGTCTATGTCCTCATGATTTCAGATTTCCATAACTGTGGAGTCATTATTTTTTTACTCTGATGGTACCGTTCGCATCTAGACGTAACGGTAGTCCTTGGCTTTCGGGGCTGCACGAATAGCATGTATGAGCTTATGTAGGTCCGAGGGAAGAAACTCGTTGACATATAATGCTAGTAACGCTACATATACAGATTCTAATAGCAGAAAGGTTCGAAAAGAAAACAATACGCTCGAATATAGATCAACTAGAATGCGGAAGGAATGCTAAAAAGACACTAACAAGGCGAAATGAAAACATGAAGTATTAATCCATCCTCGCAATAACGGCGGGCAGCGAGAGCTCCTCCCCAATCTGGCCGATCAGCAGTCCACGCTCCTCGCAAAAGGCGGGGCACACCTCGAGGGTGTGTTGCGCGGAGTCCCGATCGGCCCCGCAGTGATGGCACTGTGTCGTCACCTCCCTCCCAATTCTGTGCAGGTACTCACCGAAGCATCGATGTCTGGTGAGCACCTGCGTGAGGCGGAAGGTTAGTCTTTCCCAGCCACGTCCCAGCCAACTGTCCCAGTTGGCCAGGATCGCTCCGACAGTGCAGTGATATGTGCCTCCCTCCAGGCTTGCCCATTCCACCAGCGCGCACTGCCGGGCCTGGAGCCTAAGAGCTTCGATTTCCCGTGCCGCTAGCCCCCCCCCCCCCCCCAAGCCTCTCTGTCTTTCCCGGATTTGGCGATAGATTCTTCCCTCCATTTTGGCTTGCAGATCGAAAGGGATCACCCTCGCCAGCACTGCCGTCACCCTGTGGGAGACCGTGCGGTACCCTCGTATGACCCTCACGGATAGCCGCCGCTGCAGACTCCTCATTTTGTCAATCCCGCGACGACTGCTCGCAAGGTCACCCTTCCACATTGGTGTCCGATACAGGGCCATCGACCGCCCCCCCCCCCCCCCCCATATAAGCGGTGGACCTCCTTTCTAGGACCTCCGAGATTTGGGAGCAGCCGCGCCAAGGTAGCAGCCGTCCCCTCCACTCTCCGCCCCAGGCCCTCGAAGTGAGCCCCAAAGCTCCAGCGGATTTCCAGAACGAGACCCAGGTACTTCATCGTCTCTTGGATCTCAACCCAGGCCCCACCAATCCCGATCCGTGCCCCGGGCCGCCGCGGCCCACGCTGCCTGCGATCGTAGATCCACATTGCCTCCGTTTTCTGTGGTGTCACTCGCAGCCCGAGAGCACGAATCGCCGCGACGACACAGACCACTCCGATTTCCGCCAGTAGAACGGTCCTTTCACACGTGGTGTCACCGGCGAGAACTAGCGTGTCATCCGCATAACACACCAGCTCCACGCCGACCGGCAGTACCGTGTCGCATGCGAGCGCCCACAGTGTCGGCCCCAGAACCGATCCCTGCTGCAACCCGCACATGACACCCCTGATGTGGGTAGCCTCTCTCTATCCCGATACTCTACCGACCTCTCCTGCAGGTAAGACCCGATCAACCTCCTAATGTAGGGGGGCACTCGATGGTGAACCATCACCTCCCTAATGGAAGGGAAGGGTATTAAAAGCGTTCACGATATCCAAGCTTATTGCGATCGCGACCGCCCCCACTGAGGCTACCTCCCACGTGAGGTCCCGAACCCACTGGATCGCGTCCAGCGTGGACCGACCTCCGAGAAATCCCTATTGTCTCGCGGAGAGATCCGGCCCCACCCGCTCTAAATGCCCGACGAGACGAGCCACCACCACCCTCTCCAATAGCTTACCCGCCTCGTCGAGCAAGCAGACAGGCCGGTACGACGAGGGGTCCCCCATCGGCCTGCCTTCCTTGTGGAATAGGACCATTCGACCTCCCCTCCACCCACGGGGGAAGACACCCGCCCGGAGACAGCTCTCCATGAGTCTTCGACATCGACGTCGTCGTCGTCGTTACCGTCGTCGTCGTCGTCGTCGTCTTCGCACGTCCATTGACTTTTTTACACGACTGATGGCGCTCACTGCTTTGCCTTCTTTACCTATTTGTACTCTGTATGGTATTAGTAATTTACGAATACACAATACAATCAAATATACTTTATACGTGAAGCTACCGTTCATACCGAATTTCCAATTAGTATAAGGGTGCTTTCACAATAGTATAGAATTATTAAGTTTTTAATTACATTCATGCGAAGCGCGCGTGTATGGGTGTATGTATATGTGTGCTTCAATATAGTTCCTCGTATTTTAGGTGAGTTTTTAGAGATACAGGATGTCCAGGTGTTCCTCTCCGTAGTTTCCTGTATCCAGGTGGCGGACGAGGAAGTCCAGGGCGTCCAGATGTTCCGCTCCATAGTTTCTTGTATCTAGGTACTGGATCTGGAAGTCCAGGGTGTTCAGGTGTTCCGCTTCGTAGTTTCCTGCAACTAGGTGTCAGACCTGGAAGTTCAGGGTGTTCAGATGTTCCTGACTAGTTTCCTGTATCTAGGTGTCGCATGTAAAAGTCTAGGGTGTCCAGGTGTTCCGCTCCGTAGTTTTCTATATTTAGGTGTCGGATGTGGAAATTCAGGGTGTCCAAATGTTCCGCTCCGTAGTTTCTTGTATCTCGGCGTTGGACGTAGAAGCCCAGAAAAGTGTGCAACAAGCTTTGGTGCTTCGCTCAAACTATAGTATCCTCTCTGATGTTCGCACGGCCTGAGGTACGTAAATAATCCAGCACACTCTCTTCTCTTACGTTTACCACACGGCTTCAACAAGCTGGACACCATTAACGACGATTATATGCATTAAAGATTGCATTTTCTTTAAACATTTGTATATGTCTTGTGACGTGTACCGTTCATCGGCGTCGCCTACAAATAATCCGTGGCTGCTCCCAACGTGCTGTTATCAAAGAAAAGATCCGAAGACCTAGTTGTTGAGCGCCAGGTGCGGCTTTCCCGCACCACCATCCCTTACCACGGCCGTTTCAGGTCTCCCGGCGGCTCAGCCTCAGCGTACTGAAAATGGTAGAGGGGAACATGGGGGCGACGAGAGAGAATTTTGGAGTCAACGGATAGGCGCGCAAAATGATAAAACAGCGAGTAGAATACCGTTCCGTTTATTACCATTAAATAAACGGCGGATTGTACAATACAGATCCCGTCGCGTACAGTGTGTCCTCCAACGGCGGCTCACGACTATTCCGAGTCGTGACTTCTAGCCTGCCCAAGACCTATCCCTACCTCGGTGTGCCTACCGAATTCGCGAATCCCCTCGTCATCCTAACAGGTCTCGTTGGAGACGAGCCTTCCCTTCCTCGGGAGTGTGCCCTCCGACGTCGGTAGCCACCCGAGGCCTCCGTGTGTCCGCACCACTCCCGCTCGGCTATCTTCTCGCGCAAGCTATTCTCTAAATAAGACCGCTCTCGCGGTACTTACCGAGAACTGGCTGTCCCATCAGTCCCGTACCAAATCCAAATCGTGGTGGCCGTGTCCCTTCCGCCTATCCCCGTGGTGCCGCCTCCCGGCTCCACGAAGGTGTCTATCGAGCACGCGGAATTTCACCCACTCGGCCACGCACTGGCACTAGACCACACAAAAAAACCCGGGAGCCATGGCTCTCTGCGAGAGACCCCGATAATCGCAATCCGCGATTATCCGATAGCTCCGCTATCGCCCGAGCACGGAAGAAGGACTCATTTTTCGCGGTCCGCCGGACACGCGTGTCCTTACGCACGGACTCCCCGCGACACACTCTTTGTCCTACCTACCGCTCTTCGCGGTAGGTCAAAAATCAAAACAAACTCCTCTCCGGCGCCCTCCCCGCGGACCCGCAAACCGTAGCCGATCAAAGTTCCCGGGGTACCGGCAGTGCGTCCTGGCGGTTGGGCACCCCTTGCGTGCGGGCTCTCAACCCAAAAGGGCCCTGTGCCTCCGCCGCCAGTCCACTACTTTCCCCCGTTCCCTCCTCCCGAACCACGGACCTACGAACTCCTTGGAGATGGAGGCCGGAGGCACTGCCGTGCTGTCGGCAGCGCGCGGAGGTGCGGGGCTCTTGTAACGTGTCGTCCTGACGCCACGTTACAGTCTTTATGCATTTATAGAAAAAGGGACTTACAAATTAAATTTATATGCCATTAAATATTTTCGACAACGCAATATATTTTTCTGATTAGCAACATCATAATGAATTTACATTTTATATCTGAAAATATAGATTTCAGTGCTTAGAGATTCTATGTCCCGTTAAACAACAAAAACTTGTGATATCCCTCAAAAAACCCTGACGTGTAAAAAACTACGCCAAGTACAGGAGTGCTGTGTATTCCTCTAATAAAAAGTATTGATATCAGATTATTGAGGCCAAGTACATAAGTCACTACATGTTTGCCTATTATATGATCTAGCACTGGCCCATCATTTTAATTGTATTTTCAAAATTTCCTATAACGTTTTCACTACTCTTTTACATTACTACTGCTCCTCGTAGTTGATTATGATTTAATGTTTATTTAATAATTAATAAAACTTTAGCTGATTCCTTATCGAGTACTACTTGGCGGGTCCGTGCATGTCTTGACATAAATTTGTGTTCATTATGCCAGTCATTATCATTAAACTCAATTATTACAATATCATTAAACTCAAAACCAATGTCAACTTTCTGTATAGAGCTTATTAACAATAACTCCTCAATAATAATCACGGTAAAAGCTTAATAACAAACATATAGTTTTAGGATACTATTAGTACGTTCAAAGTAAGTACTTTAGAATTCCTGGCACGGATCCGCGAAGTAGTACTTGATAAGGAATCAGCTAAAGATTTATTAATTATTAAATAACTATTAAATCATAATCAACTGCGAGAAGCAGTAGTAATGTAAAAGAGTAGTGAAAACGTTATAGGAAATTTTGAAAATACAATTAAAATGATGGGCCAGTGCTAGATCATATAATAGGCAAACATTTAGTGACTTATGTACTTGGCCTCAATAATCTGATATCAATACTTTTTATTAGAGGAATACACAGCACTCCTATACTTGGCGTAGCTTTTTACACGTAAGTGTTTTTTGGGGGATCCCTATTCCCTCCAGGGAGATGCGTGCTTTTGCCTCGCTTAGTACACCCGCGCACGTGTTGTCCTCCTCCCGTGGCAGCATAATGCTGACCGCCGCCGTTCGGGGGGGGGTCACGGATTGCGGGCCGGCCGGTCGACCTTGTCCGGTGCCGCCCCCGCGTGGGTCCCCCCTTCTGGAACCCCCCGCAGCCGCAGTCCGCACAGGACCCGCCGTGGGACCCGATTTAGCGGTTCCAGCCTCTGTAGTGGCTTCCTTCTTTTTTTTGTTCTTCTATTTTTTAGGGAGAACAGTCGTCCACCCCCCCTCGGGGGGTGCTCGATCCCCATCCGTCTTGAAACCTAACCTAACCTAACCTAACCTTTTTTTCGGGAGAGAAGGGGAAATCTTCCATAAACACCCTCAGGTGGTGGTAGTGTCAAATTCCTAGTGACTAAAACCTTTCCCCCTGCTCCTAGGGCAGGGTGGAACCGCGCGAGCGTTACTTAGCCCTGCCCCATTTGCTTAGGTCCTCATCGAGCTGTGCCTCTCACCTGCGTCTCGCGCCACTGCGCTCGCGAATGCGTTCGTCCTCACCTTTCTTGCCCATCATATGGCGGGCGAACCGCCTCACAGCTTCCCATTTTTCCGGCCCTTTCAGCATTGCCTTACCAATGTCGAATCCGCTTGTCAGTGTTCCTGTTATCTTCTCCAGATCTTCTCTCTCCATCGCCCACTTCTCTCTTTATCCTCTGCGGCCCCGCACTGCTGACAACGCGGCGTGTTCTCCTGCCCGATCCTGTACAAGTAGCTGCCGAAGCATCCATGGCTCGTCAGGGCCTGTGTCAGGTGGTAGTCCGTCTCCCCGTGCTGTTGTTCGCACCACGTTACAACGTCATTAATGACCTCGTGCGCCCAGCTGCTCTTCAGGTCCGACTTTCATTCCACCTGCCAGTCCTTCAGTGTCTGGAGCTAACGCTTTAGCTTTAATCATAGCCTTTTCGGCCGCGTTCTTACTATGTTCGCTAAAGTTTAACTTTGCGTCGATATTTATCCCCAGATATCTGATCTTGTCGCGTGTTAGAATTTCCTGTCCGTTTGTTACTATCATCGGCCCTTTCGTTTCGCTTTTCGCAGGCGCGATTTCTAAACCTACCCGGTTGAGCCAGTCCAAGACCGTGTTCACTGCTTCGCTCAAAGTGAACTCTAACAGTTCTGGTGTCATCGTCTGGGCCACAATAGCGATGTAATCCGCGAAACCTGCTATCGTTGTTTGGATAATCAATATCGTGGTTGGTATAATCAGAAGTCAATTACTAGTATAAGGGATGTTTATTCACATGAACTTAATTTAATATGTGATCGAACTCGCGAAACCTAATGCTCTACGCGTGCGGTGCTACGCGTACCGTATTCATCGACAGAGAGAGCGAGAGCGTTCAAGTCGGGCCCGCTGTCCCCCGCACTCGCTTCACGCGATATGCCTTGAGGGGAGGCGTACATGTGTGTGTTTGTCGTACAGTCTCGCACGCTATACTTTCGTATATCGGTATGTTTGCTGTGCGTACACTGCCGGACATTAATGCCATCCTTGGGTGGAGCTAGTAGGAAGCGTGAGTGAGGTGGCCGGCAGTGGCGACTGGTGGCGAGCAAGCCAGACCGACGCGTAGAGGGGGTAGCCTATTCCCCTCGCTCGGGACGGCATTGCTGTCCCGAGTCCAGGCGTCCCGCATAAGAGTGTCTCATAGAATTTCAACATGAGTCCGCATAAGCCCCTCTCACTCGCAGTTAGTGGAGTCCCAGACATAGCTTGCACTGCATATAAGAGCGTCTCACTTGCGTCTAGCGCGAGTCGGCCATAAGACCCTCTCACTCGTTGCCAGCGGTGGCCTAGCGCATATAAGAGTATCTCACTGACTTCAAACGCGAGTCCCCCATAACACCCTCTCATTCGCTGCCAGCGCTAGCCTAGTGCGTATAAGAACATCTCAATGGCGTCTAGCGTGAGTCGCTCATAAGGCCCTTTCACTTGCTGCCAGCGCTGGCCTAGCGAGTATAAGAGTGTCCCGCTGCCACCGCTGGAAGCAAGTGACAGGCTCTTATGAGTGACTCGCGCTAGACGCAAGTGAGACGCTCTTGTATGCAGTGCATTTTTTTGGGACTCCACTAACTGCGAGTGAGAGGGGCTTATGCGGACATACATTGAAATTCTGTGAGACACTCTTATGCGGGACGCCTGGTCTCGGGACAGAAATGCCGTCCCGAACGAGGGGAATAGGCTACCCCCTCTACGCGTCGGCCTGGCTTGCTCGCCAACAGTCGCCACTGCCGGACGCCCCTCTCACGCTTCCTACTAGCTCCACCCAAGGACGGCATTAATGTCCCACAGTGTCGCCAACAGTCGCCACTGCCGGACGCCCCTCTCACGCTTCCTACTAGCTCCACCCAAGGACGGCATTAATGTTCCACAGTGTACAATATAATATCTATTACTTTCCCAACAATCGTCACTCCCTCCGGAAGTTGCGCCCGTGTAGTGCATCATACATGACGTTCCAAGGGTTGGCCTCAGCACCGAGCCCTGCGGAACACCAGCTGTAACAGAGTATGATTTTTCTCCCTCCGTGGTGTCGTAAAGCAGGCATTTATCGCTGAGATAGTTGTCGATCATCTCGACGAGTTACCGGGGGACACGCTCCCGCTCCCTCATCGCCTGGATGATCGCATCCCACCTTACCGAATTGAAGTCGTTTCGAACATCCAAGGTGGTCATAGCGCATGGCGTGGCGAAACGGCCCCTCTTCAAATTTGCCTTCCTGGCAACGTCCAGTACCGAGTTTATAGCGTCTAACGTGGAACGCCCCCCCCCCCTGCCTCCCCGGAACCGGTACTGATGCTTGGAAAGCCGTCCCGATTCCCCGATTGCCGTGTCTAGTCTCATCAGTACTAACTTTTCTAGCAACTTGCCTGCAGTGTCGAGTAAGTACAGTAGCCGGTATCCCTTGGATGCAGTGGCTTCCCCTTTTGGAATCAGCACCAGTCGTTGAGTCTTCCACTGATTATGGAAGACCCTCCTCTTGAGACACCCGTTCTACGCACTTAGGAGGAGTTCCGGCGTCACCGAAACCACCACAGCGATCACCTCATTAGGTATTCCGTCAGGGCCTGGCTTTTAGCAGTCAGCCTAAGCTCGTTGATCGTGAAGGGCGGTGGAGCCTCGCCTTCCCTTTCCATTACCCCGTCAGCTCGTGTCCCGTGTTTCGGGAAAAGGCCCTGTATTATCTCAAGCAGCTCTGTGGGGTCCCTAGTTACAGAAACCTGGCCCTTCCCAAACCGCTTCATGACGATGCCGTAAAGGAGTCCCCAGGGGTCCGCATCCACGGTCCGCTGCAGTTCACGCCAGGCGACCTCTTTACTGCGCTTGATCTCCAGACCAAGTTTCTTCTTCGTATCCTTGTATGTTGTCGTCAGCCTGGCTTTGTCTAATGGCTCTATGGTTGTTTTTCTTTGGGCCTCTCTCCTCGCGCGTAAGCATGCTCTTCTAAGTTCAGTAAATTTCGCATTCCAACAGTAGACCGACTTACGGGTTTTGAAAGTCGTCTTACGTGGCATGGACGAATCGCAAGCGCGCTTGATAGCCATTGCCGCCGGTACTGTATATTCCAGGTGATTGCGGGAGATTTTTGCAGCTTCATCCCTGATGCATCGGTTGAAACTTCTTCTATCTAATTTGTTGGTGATCCAACACCTCATGGCTGGTGGTGACTTCCTGTGCTCAGTTGGTCCACCAATTCTCCTGAAGATGATGCTGTGGTGGTCGCTAAGTGTAGTTTTGTGGTTGACTCTCCAGTTGCACGTCTCATTCGTTAGCTTATCACATGCGAATGTGACATCAATGACTGATGCCGAGTCCGTGGCCAGCTGAGTCCACGTCGGTGTAGAATCCTGGTTTAACGCCTGCAGTTCTAGTCTGGCCGCGAGCTCAGACAGAAGGAGGCCTCTCGTGTCCGTAGTGAGCGAGCCCCATTCCGCGCTTTTTGCATTAAAGTCGCCCGCCACGTACACTCCACCACTCACGGTCCCAATGCTCTCTTCCACCTCGTCAAGTTGGTTCTCGTACGTTCCGAGGGTTGCATTAGGTGGGAAGTAACAGCTATAAACCCTGACACTACCAATCCACAACCGAAAGAATCCTGTTCCACGGCCTCCAGGTCTGACCTGCAAGTCACGACTCAACATCATTATCGCTGCGCTTGCGGTAGTTTCCTCAAACCACATCCCGGGGCCCCCGGCCCGGTTGTGCTCTGAGAGTATCAGTACCTCTGCTCTCTCCTCGTTCGCTGTGTGGAATACTAATAGCTGTATTCATAGTCGTTCCTTGAGGAATAAGGATCCCTTGTTCCTCGTTTCGCGTTTCATAGACCTTCCTTTACAGAACAAGGAGCCTTATTGGCCTCCTTATTTCAAGTGAGGTCTCGAGCTTCATTGAGCATGCCTTCTGCACTGTGATTGGCTATTTTGTTTGATATGTCTAGCGCCACAAACGGCCTGACTTAGCAGCTGGCCCAGCTCAGGCAGCAAAGATGTATCTTATCAGTTATTGAAATTGTCAGCTGGTTTTGATCATAAATTTTCTTTCCTTTCTGCGTAAGGTGTTGACCTTACGCAGTCCAGGTAAAATTATGAAAAAAAAACAGTGCGTATTTCTTTTGCGTTTCGACCCTCCCTGGGGTCATCTTCAGAAATGTTTTATTACTAGGTAAACATGTATGAACTGTTGAACAATCATTGGTTAGATTGTGTAAAAAATAGTAGGCCAAACCTAAAGAAATAGTTAATAGATCAGCTATGGCTCTTTTTAACTTTTGGCTAAGCCTGCCTTTACATGTAACACACAAACTCTTGTTGGTTTGGCCTACTATTTTTTACACAATCTAACCAATGATTGTTCAACAGTTCATACATATTTACCTAGTAATAAAACCTTTCTGAAGATGATCCCAATGAGGGTCGAAACGTAAAAAGAAATACGCATTGTTGTTTTTTCATAATTTTACCTGGGCTGCGTATAGTCAACACCTGGAAAGAAAATTTAAGGTGTATCTTGACTTGGCTTATAGTATAGACTACGCGATTCCTCTTTCAAACTCTTTGAAAAAATGCCGCTCGAATAGACAAAGAGGAACTGAGGTGGCGGCCAGTCCTGCCACTATAGGTAATTACATGTTCCTAAAATATACCGTCCTTCTGGATGGGAGAGCTGAGGTGTGACTATGAAACAAGGACGCCTTGAAGATTGAAGGAGGCCTTCATCAAGGCGTCCTTCATCCTTAAATTAAGGACGGACTATGAATACGGGTATAAGTCTTGGGCAGCCCGACACCTATTAAGATTTAATTGGAGGAACGTACCTATTTTCTTGCCTTATCCAGTTCTTCATTGAAGGCGGAGCACTGCCTGCGGTCCAGTAGGTGATTGGCGCCTGTCTTCTGTCCCCTCTCCGCACACAAGCAGCACCGCGGTGTCTCCTCCCAGGTAGCCGCTTTATGGCCGTCCTTGCCACATCTTCTGTAGGTCGCAGTTCTGTTTTTAGGGTGTTTGCAGCTGTGGCTGCGGTGGCCGTACCTCAAACACCTGTAACATTTAACTACCTGCGGACGTACCCTTACCCTTGCATAAACCCATTCTACTTTGAGTCCCCCCCCCCCCCCCCCCCCGTTCATAACTTGTCGGCCCGCCTTCGTCGGTATGCGGAGCAGCGCAAGTTGTGTCCCCCGGTAAGCAGGCTTTAAGTTGACGGTGATCTCCGGTAGTACTCCCCTTATGCTCGAGAAGTAGATTTCTAGTGCAAGTCGTATTTCCTGCTCGTCCGTAGCTTCATCAATATCTCTGATCTCCAGAACGGTATCCGGCTGGACTGTTCGCGCCGTCGCTTCCTCTCCAAGGGTGGTACAGATGGGCTTCCTGCAGTGCCGTCGTCCCGCTTCAGCCCTTCTCGATTTCGAGTAGGACATCGCCCTCTCTGATCCGGTGGACGGCAGCCACCTTGGCTCCAATGTTTCCCGAGTCAATGTTGCTTCTCATTTTCCTGAGAATCTCTGAATAGGAGCTCTTGCTACCCCTGATCACTATCGTGTCAGGTGGTGGAGCTCTTGGACGTCTCTTCTGTTGCTCCTTTTGTTCCTGCACCTTTCCTTTGGAGGCGACCTTCGGCGTGTTCGCTTTTGGCGTTCTGCGTCGGGTGACCGTCGCCCACGTCTTCTCCGCTGTTTCAAATCCCCCCACTGTCGGCGTGTTTGGCAGAGTGTTTGGGCTCGCGGGTGTATCCGGCGCTTCATGCCCATTCGCTGCGCCTTCGCTATTTCTGTTGGCATCATCCTCCTTCTATCCGCTTTGCGCGGACGTTTATCGGATTCCGCAGTGCCGCAATCTAGCTTGCAGTTCGCCTATCTACTGAAGGAGGAGATCTTATGATCGACTCCCTTCTTTTAAAGGGATCTTCTATTTCTCCCCTCAGGGCCTGTTCTAGAGCCTTTGATGCCTCCGGCGTGAGGCATTCCATCTTGCGGTCGCAGGATGACGGTCGCCGAGAGCCCGCTCGAGCACCCTTGACGACCGGAACTGGGGTTTCTCTCCCCTGCTCCGTAACCAAATTCTTCATTTCTTCGTCCATTTCATTTTTCTTGTTGTGAGCTGCCCTTTGTCTTCTATGCTCCTCGTCGACCTTGCCGGCTTCAGTGGCCCTACCGGGAGCTTTACCGCCCCCACCGGCATCGCTCTCCGGTTCATTGCAAGGACTACCAGCCTCCCAACCACGACAAGGTCCCGCAGCCCTTTGGGGATGAACTTAACCTGACCTGACCTAACCTAACCTAACAAACAACAACAATATGGATTACAGAGCCTAATAACTAATAGTCGATCGGTAGTACCGAGTAAAATCAGCAATTACATACCAAATAGAAAGTAACATTACTATATATACATTCGAAAACAAAGAATACAATGAACTACAGATATACTGTCGTAGATATAACGCCATGGATATACTGTCGTGCAGATGTAACCTCTTAGGCACGGCTGAATTTTGTGCGGGGCTGTTTCTGTGTACGGCAGAGTTCAACACGAATTACGTGTAAATGATACGGCACTGCAATGTGTGACGGATAATGCTGTTCTTTACAAGAGTACATTGGAATGAAGTGTTTGATGATTAAATTATAATTTTTCTTAAAGATGTGATACGCGCATTTTAACTTTAACAATTTATTCTAATAATTAATAATACAATTCAGTATGGTACACTGCAGGACAGTAATGCCGTCCTTGGGTGGAGCTAGTAGGAAGCGGGAGTAGGGCGACCGGCAGTGGCGACTGGTAGCGAGCAAGCCAGGCCGCCGCGTAGAGAGGGTAGCCTATTCCCCTCGCTCGGGACGGCATGTCTGTCCAGAGTCCAGGCGTCCCGTATAAGAGTGTCTCAGACAATTTCAACAGAGTTCGCATAAGTCCCTCTCACTCGCAGTTAGTGGAGTCCCAGAGATAGCCTGCACTGTGCATAAGAGCGTCTCACTTGCGTCTAGCGCTAGTCGCCCATAAGACCCTCTCACTCGCTGGCAGCAGTGGCCTAATGCGCATAAGAGCGTCTCACTTGCGTCTAGTGCTAGTCGCCCATAAGACCCTCTCACTCGGAAGCCAGGCCGCCGCGTAGAGAGGGTAGTCTATTCTCCTCGCTCGGGACGGCATGTCTGTCCAGAGTCCAGGCGTCCCGTATAAGAGTGTCTCAGACAATTTCAACAGAGGTCGCATAAGTTCCTCTCACTCGCAGTTAGTGGAGTCCCAGAGATAGCCTGCACTGTGCATAAGAGCGTCTCACTTGCGTCTAGCGCTAGTCGCCCATAAGACCCTCTCACTCGCTGGCAGCAGTGGCCTAGCGCGCATAAGAGCGTCTCACTTGCGTCTAGTGCTAGTCGCCCATAAGACCCTCTCACTCGCTGGCAGCGCTGGCCTAGCGCGTATAAGAGCGTCTCACTTGCGTCTAGCGCGAGTCGCCCATAAGAGCCTCTCACTCCAAACATTAGGCTCTCTTATTATAATCCGCAGGCCACTGCTGCCAGCGAGTGAGAGGGTCTTATGGGCGACTAGCACTAGACGCAAGTGAGACGCTCTTATGCGCGCTAGGCCACTGCTGCCAGCGAGTGAGAGGGTCTTATGGGCGACTAGCGCTAGACGCAAGTGAGACGCTCTTATACACAGTGCAGGCTATCTCTGGGACTCCACTAACTGCGAGTGAGAGGGACTTATGCGAACTCTGTTGAAATTGTCTGAGACACTCTTATACGGGACGCCTGGACTCTGGACAGACATGCCGTCCCGAGCGAGGGGAATAGGCTACCCTCTCTACGCGGCGGCCTGGCTTGCTCGCTACCAGTCGCCACTGCCGGTCGCCCTACTCCCGCTTCCTACTAGCTCCACCCAAGGACGGCATTACTGTCCTGCAGTGTACGTCTTAAAACACGGTACAACACAAAGGCCAACATCACAATCTTCACATTCGTAGCGCGATCATCGTCTTTTGTGAAAACAATTAACAATTGATGTGAATGTAAAACAAATTTGAAACAATATGTGAAAACGATTACTTTATTCAAACGGTGAGTGAGTGTGCCAGTAGAGTGCACCAGTATGGTAGCGCGTCATTCAAAGAGATGGCATCTGCGAAAGCCACTATAGTGGCGCGTCGTTCAGAGAGATGGCATCCGCGAAAGCCACTATAGTGGCGCATAGTGCTTAAGAGGTTAATGTCGCGAATATAATGTCACGGATATAATGCTTACGGGACGTGCTACCCTCCTGAATATCCTCCCACAAAGCGTTTGTCGAAATTCCCAATGGTTTTTAAATGGAAAATGATTAAGAAGGATTTCCACGGGCTATGACTGCGTGGTGGAAAGTACAATCGTGTATGGCAAAAGTTAGCTGTTTCAGACGGATCACGCGATAAGGAATTGTTTTTCAGTTCAAGCGTCAAGTGCATTTGTTCATAGCCTGCCCATAATGGCTCGATGCAACATTGGTAGGGCGAATAACGTTTTCCTACCAATTCTTATTGTTAGTTCGTCTCTGACTCATGGCTTATCGTCAGTTCTTCTCCCCTACTTATTAGGAGAACTTCGACACCTGAGTAGTTTAATTCTCGATTTTCTAATTTTAAATCAATGAAGTGAAGAGCTACGAGTGTGGCGTTTCACTAGTCTGTAAACGAATGTACTTGACGCTTCAACCGTAAAACAATTGCTAATCGTATGATTCGTCTAAAGCAGCTAACTTTTGCCTTACAAGACTGTATCTCTCACCACACAGCTATGACCTGTAGAAATTTATAATACAGATATTTGCAGCCTGCGCACAAGCTCACACACACACTGTTTTTTGGCGATGGCTATTGCATCAGATATTCTTTCATGTTTTATGCGATCATGCCTAGTTAAAACAATTCTTTAGCTTCAATATTATGATGTTTTATGTGTCTGAATAATATTTGATTGATTGTATAGCTGTCACTCAACAATTTCCTGATTAGAAAATATTTCAGTAACGGGTGGCAGCCCAGGCCAACAACAAACAGGACGCACTATAATGTTGGGAACGAGTAGAGGTACGGGTGGAAGTACTACCACAGGAGGGCAAAAATTTGTCATTCTGCAGTCACGATCGCAGACTCCAACGACTCCCACTACAAATCCCAATCCTCTACAGCAATCTCAACAGCAACACCAACAGCAAATAAAAATTGCACAAGGTTCCACTGGTCAACAAAAGCAGCATATATCAAATTCCGCCCCAAAGTTAGTAGTTGTTTGTATGGCAACCAACAATCACACTAATACAACTACGATCTCACAGGTAATGCATTCTCTCAGAAAAAATCTATAAAGATTACTATCAAAAACTTTCTTAATTAATTTGTTTATGTTTTACTCTTATAGGCAAAGTCACAAAATGTTTTCTCTACACAACAAAGTATTGAGCGCTCACTGAGCCCAATGGAAGAACATTCGTTTCAATAAACTTCTCGGTTGTTCAATGAATTACTTTGCTGACATACTAGTTACGTAAATTAGTATAATTTTTACGTGAATAACATATTCCAATAATGTACAGTTAATTAACATTGTCTCAGTGGATTCATATTGGAAAAGGAATAAATTTTCTAATCGTCATTTCTAACAAGTTTTAGTGTAAAGTAATATTTTTGTATGCATTACAAAGAGTTTTATTTAATAATAACAACCATTAGCATGTACAATAAGTAAAATGCAGGTATAGAATACAGTATATTTTGTTTAGTAACAATTACGTGAAGGAGGTTATTTTCGGTTTGAATATTATTTGCATGCTTTACAGGGGTCTTAAAATTAGTGTATCCTAATGTATTGTTACGTCTCAGCCCTCCTATATACGACACTCGTTAACCCATACATATACACAGCCACTTATACCCATGGCCAACCCATATTATTATTTTACTATCGTTTTACCCCAACCTATACAGGCATTATACACACTACATATGCCAATCAATCATTTAATATAACTAAGGTTATTGATTCATACTTATAATTTTATACTTTTGTCTTGTTTTATATTCCGTTATATTATTGGAATCTTTAATTAAGTCATCGTTTATTTGACCGGAAAAATGTTACGCTTATTATTTCTATCAGGTATTATGTTCTTAAGGAATTTGTCATACCAATCCTTTATTATGTCTTGAAATAAAAGTTAAACCTGGAGCTCCTCGAGTCTAGCAGTACTCGCGAGGTTTCAAGTACAGAATTGGAAGACTCAGGTATGCAACAACAGATAGATAATTGTTAGTACTCTGATTCGTCAAATGATCATTGAGAAAGGGAATTAAAGACCAATCAAATTCATGAGAAGTAATGGAAGGGATAAGAAACAAAGTCCTTAAAAAGGGTTGGAGAGGCTAAAAAGTCGGTTTTTCTGTTCAGTCCAGTCTTGTTCAGTTCTAGTTCTAGTTCTAGTTCTTGTTCTTGTTCTGTGGTAGAAGGTGGCATTGTGAAGTACATCAAGAAGTCTTGTGCAAAGTAAAAGTCAAAGTTAGAGTCGAAGTCTAGAGTTCTAAGAACTTATATTCTCTTCAATTCAGTTCTTCGAAATTCATACAGAAGTAAAGCATACCTGGTGAATCTAATCTGCGAGTTGTGAACCATACTCATCACCATCATTTACAAAATCCTTGACTACAAACTCATCGGGACTGAGGGTCCATCCAAACCACCTCACTGAATCTTCATATTTCCAAGGAAAGCAATAAAAGGAAACGGTTGAATTCCTTAGAAACTATTGGGTAAGCTTATGAGTACACTCACATACAATCAGGTACACGCAATAATTCATTCATACGCAGAATATCTAACTTACATAAAAAGGATAAAGAATACCCGAGCAAAGAATCAATCAATTCGTTTAAGTTAAACTTCGTTCTAATTTCATAAATCAGGATATCATATCAGATCCAAAGAACAATCTCCCTTATATCGATCAGGGTATCCTCTGGAACCTATTTCCTATTCCTCTCGAATCTTATCCGCCGGAACAATCGACATAACGCGTGGACGTACCGTTTAGCACCGGCAAGTCTGACCAACGAACCATCCTAACTACCTTTTCTAAATCAGCATTCACGAAATCTCAATAACACTCAATCGGTCCTCTCGAATATTGAACGTAGGAACATAACCATATTCCGTGTATTTGGAGAGCGATCGTAACATAATAACGTTATTAAAACTTTTTGGTGGCAGCGGTGGGATGGTTTGATGAGTTCGAAGTGTTATGTCACGACCTGTTACTAGAGCATTTGCAAGATTAACAGAAGAGCTTAGATACGGTGAACGCGGATTGGACGAGCTTGAACGTCGCGAGTTAGGTATAGAGGAAGTTGATTTAACAATGTAGCAAGCCGATGAAAATTTGCAATCCAACCCGTCTACATCAACTCTTAATTATGTACCACCAGTTAATGTACAAGCTTCTCCATATCCACCAGTTTATTTACCCTATTCTTCAATCAAAGAAGCATTAGAGACAGTTCCCACTTTTGATGGAACTAATATTTCTGTAAGCACTTTCACTCGATCCTGTGTGTATGCCAAGGAGCTGATCTCTTCAACTGGCATTCCACCTTTTGTTAGATTACTACATAACAAACTCAAAGGCGAGGCTAAAACACTTATCATAAATGAAGGAATCAGGGATTTTGATGGATTTATTAAAGAATTAGAGAAATTCTACTCAGGTTTAGCTTCAGTGGGCAAATTTCAAGGTGAAATGGGAACTATGCACCAAAAAAGGGATGAACCTCTGGTATCATACATTTGTCGATTTCGTACTTGCCTAGAAAATCTAGCAGACGCCCTTCGTAAAAGGACTAAAACTGAAGGAGGCGTAGTTGATGAGGTCAAACTTAAGAGAGACTTGGATAGAGATTGGGTATTATCTTTTATTCGAGGACTGAAACCGGAAATAATTAATAGAATGGACTCAGTTAAATCACTAAGCAACCTTTCGGACGCTTTGGAAGCTGCAGTAATTGCAGATCAGGAAAATCAATTCTACACATCCTTACAGGATGGGATTCAGAATTCGGCAACAAGTAATAAACCAATCAAGGCGAAAAATTCTAACATAAATTCAGTTCAAACAAGTGGCATAGAATGTTCATTTTGTAAGAAAAGCGGACATGCAATTGAGAATTGTTTTAAACGAAAACGTTTACTAGCTGATCAGAATAGACAAAATCCTAATTCCAGAAATTCATCCGTTTCAAATTATAATTCCGGGCCAATAGTTTGTCGTTATTGCAAAAATATTGGTCATACAATCGATGAATGTCGTAAAAGAGCCTATAATAATTCGTTTAAGAAGGAAAATGCGGGCTTTGGGAATAATTCGGGAAACGGGTCGAATCTTCTACAACTGGGCGAAAGTCAGAAGATACATGGAATACGCCCAGTAACAGCAAAATCAAAGGAAGAATTGCAACCGTCCACCTCGGTAACCCAGCCCGAGTCCCAACAATAAAGTTATACTCTCCTGAAGTATTTAGTAATCCGGTTATGATGATAGACTCAGGAGCTGAACTTAATATAATTAAGAAAAGTTGCATTAATCCTGAAACACCAATAATAGATCCAAAAACATACTATCTCAAAGGAATCACACCGAATTACGTAGAAACTCAGGGACAAGTACTGATTCACATAGAAGAAGTCAACACTATATTTCATATAGTATCAGATGATTTTCCCATTAGACAAGACGGAATTATCGGAGAACCGTTTTTTAATGGTAATCAGGCTGTAATTAATTTCAAAGAGCGATGTTTGGAGTTTGATAACCACACCATTCCCTTTGAACCAGCAAGTTCGATTATACTTCCGGCAAGAACTAAAATTCAAATTCCTGTTAATGTCATAAATACTGAAGTAACCGCAGGGTATATGCCTCGTCTAGATGTGGGCAATAACGTATACTTAGGTGAAGCTTTAGTAACCAATCGTGAAGGCATCGGACATATTTTTGCTATCAATGTATCACAGGAAGAAGTGGTTATAGAAAAACCGTGGGTTAAGTTAGAAGAATTTGAGGATAAACCTTCTTATGCCGATGTTGCTAAAATTGCTGATAAATCTGGTACGCCTATTGAAACACATAACTTTTATCAACTCCATAGTATCAATGATATTGATATTTCACCAGAAAACAGAAATTCTCAACTCCTTGAACTCTTACGACTCGATCACCTAAATCATGAGGAAATGGACTCGGTAATAAAGTTAATCAAAAAGCATAGCGGAAACTTTCATTTACCAGGTGAACCCTTAGGGGCCACGAGTAAGTTACGCCATTGCATTCATACTACCGATGATCTACCTATCAACACTAAACAATACCGTTATCCGCCCGTGCATAAGGAAGAGATTCGCAAACAAGTCACTGAACTACTAGATAACGAGATTATTAAACCGTCTGAGTCAGCCTATAACTCACCACTTTGGATAGTGCCTAAAAAACCAGATCATCAAGGAAACAAAAGATGGAGAATGGTTATAGATTATAGGGGACTTAACGAAAAAACAATAGGTGACGCGTATCCACTTTCAAATATTACGGACATACTAGATCAATTAGGAGCCGCTAAATACTTTTCAGTATTCGATTTAGCTTCTGGATTTCATCAAATTGAAATGGCATCCGAGGATCGCCATAAAACGGCATTTACAACCCCACACGGACATTATGAATACAATCCAATGCCTTTTGGATTAAAGAATGCACCTGCTACATTTCAAAGACTTATGGATAGAGTACTTACGGGACTTCAGGGAAATGAACTCTTTGTATATCTGGACGACATAGTTATTTACGCTAAATCCCTAGAGGAACATCAAATCAAATTCGAAGCATTGATGTCTAGACTCAATAATGCTAATTTGAAACTTCAGCCAGATAAATGTGAGTTTTTACGAAAAGAAGTTGCCTATCTAGGGCACATTATTGGCGAAAATGGAGTCAAACCAGATCCAAAAAAGATAGAAGCAGTACGGAAACTCCCAGTTCCACGGAATCAGAAAAATGTTAAACAATTTTTGGGCTTAGCAGGTTACTATCGAAGATTTATCAAAGATTTTTCAAAAACTGCGAGTCCGATGAGAAGTCTTTTGAAGAAAAATGTCCCATTTTTGTGGAAAGAAGAGCAACAAAAAGCTTTTAATACTTTAAGGGAAACACTTTGCAAAAATCCAATACTTCAATTTCCAGATTTTAGTAAACCATTCGTGTTAACAACAGACGCCTCTAATTATGCGATAGGCGCTGTACTCAGTCAAGGTCCAATAGGGAGTGATTTACCAGTCGCATATAGCTCTCGTGTTCTCAATCAAGCTGAAAAAAATTATTCAGTGATAGAAAAGGAGATGTTAGCCATCATTTATGCCGTCAAACACTTCCGACCTTATTTATATGGACGAAAGTTTACATTAGTGACTGATCATAGGCCACTCACGTGGCTTCATAAGTTCGCTGACCCTACATCACGAATAATCGGATGGAAGTTTAAACTAGCCGAATACGATTACGAGATGCACTACAAAAACGAAAAAATTAATCTCAATGCGGACGCATTATCGAGAAATCCAGTTGAAACAGAACAAGCTCAACTTCTACCCTTAGGGGCAGAAGATGTCATCGAAGAGTACGAATCCGATTCAAGTTCATCAATACAATCATCTCACAGAGACATTTCAATTCCTATTAATCACGGGGAATCTGATGAGGATTCAGACACAGGTGTAACAACCGCGCTCGTTCATCAACCATTAGAGGGGAATGAGGATGAGACAAGTAATTCTAATCAGGAATGCACTGAAGAAACAATAGAAGGAAATCTTGCTATGAAAATGTTAGAAATAAAGGACAATATCGCCTCACGGGATGATCCAATTGCATATTTCGTAGACAAGTCAGGAAAACCTATAGGGAATGGAGGTGACCCCTTAGCTGAAGATGGTAGACTGTTTAAAGGACCACTTAAAGCAGGAGAAGTCTATGAGCATCAATCAAGAGGAAATCTTCATTTTATTATGGTGCTCTCTCATGTTCATGCTACGTCAGAAGAAATTCAAAAATTATTTAAGGATTTAATGCATCGAATCGAATCTCATAAGATTAGTACAATTAATGTCCCTAGGGAACATAAAATTGGATTATTGAAATGGGATCAAATCAAGGAAATAATGAAATCTTCAGTAGGTAGTCAACCGTTAAAGATTATTATTTGCACTAATCAAGTCAAGATGTTACAACTAAATCAAAGAATGGATGTTATCGCAGAATATCATTCATCAACGGCAGGAGGACATAAAGGAATTACTAAAACTTACAAACGCATACGTCAAGACTATTTTTGGAGAAATATGAAGGACGATATTAGGAGATACATACTAGCATGCAATAGTTGTCAAAAGAAAAAATTAGTGCGTAATAAGACACGCCAGCCGATGATAATCACTGACACACCACTCAACACATTCGATAAGGTTACTCTAGATCTCGTAGGACTTTTACCATACACTGCTTCCGGAAATCGCTATATCCTAACTATTCAAGATGATCTCTCCAAATATTCAATCGCTGTGCCGATAGGTGAAATGGATTCTAGTACAATAGCTGAGGCGTTTACTAAAAATTTTATTTGCCAATTCGGTACCCCTCAAACAATTTTAACGGATCAGGGTCGCAATTTCATCAGTTCTTTTATGAGAGAATTTGCTAAACGATTTCAAATCAAACAACTGCGAACCACTGCTTTCCGTCCACAATCCAATGGATCACTTGAACGCTCACACCACGTCCTAGCAGATTATCTGAAACATTATACAACAGGCAAAGACGACTGGGACCAGTGGCTAGAGATGGCGATGTTTTCACATAACACCAGTTACCACGAAGGAACAGGATACACTCCGCACGAGCTAATATACGGTAGAACAGCACGTATACCATCAAGTTTCGCGTATGAATCAGCTGAAAGAACCTATGATGATCACCTAGAAAGCTTAATGGATGATTTAGACAACACTCGACAACGCGCTAGGGAAAATCTACAAAACGCTAAACAAAGATCCAAGAAATATTATGATCGAAAATTAAACCCTAGGGAATTTAATCAAGGTCAATTCGTATTCTTGCTTAAAGGAAATGTTATAGGTAAATACGATGATCAATATTCAGGACCGTATGAAATTCTGGAAGTTTTAGAAAACGGGAATATCAAACTGAAAATATCACGAACTAGAACAAAAATAGTTCATCCTAATTTAATCAAAATTGCCCATCAGGCAAATGAATAAAATCATAATATCAAATTACATACCATTACATACATTTCTCTTACCAGGTTACACAGGAGCAATGGGGACTTACAGAAGTGAAATCGAACTTAGAGAACAACTAGATGAACTTTATCTCGAAGCTTTAGTTGACGTACAAGATCAAATATATAATTTACGAATGGATTTAATTATCCTTGAGGATGTGGAGAAAAAATTAAAAACCCAAGTACACCGTATACTGTTACGCCAACGTCTTGACCATCTGTGGTGGGAAGAATATGATGATTCACCTCTCGACTTATTTTTCCTGCACCGGCTCTTCAGGGAAGATAACGCTGAAATAGAGGAGTACGAAGAAGATGATAGCATAGGTTGGATAGATTGGAGAGATTACGGTGGCAATTGGGATGAAAATTAAAAATAGAATTCATAATCACAGTTTTATAGGATATATATGGTTTATTTTATAAAATATAGTGTATAAGATTTATAAAAAGAAGTTATTATAGTGAGGTATAAAAAAAAATTCATTTCGGGACCTATTTGGGCCCCTGTTTCCCCGGGACTACGGGGCTCCCCGAGGAAACATGAGGGCCCGAACCCCTTCCAATCGATAGGAATGGCCTTGTTGGCTCCTCAACTTCTGTTACTTCATACGTGGGTATTAATGTATAACGTTTCCCATCAATATCGGAAAGAAAGACGTACCCAGGGCTGTTTTTCTTTGCTTCTTTGAGATTTTCGAGTAGCCTCGCCAGGCGAACAGGGCTCTGGTTAGCCCAATGTGCAGGAATTTTAACGTTGGCCAAGTCGTTCAGGCACTATATAACAGGAAGAAGGAAGAATCACATTAAAATTATTCTCAAATTAATAAAAATAGAACATCACTGTAGAACACCGTTTTTGCTAGATTATAGAAACAAAAAAAGGGTACTTACTGCGTTTACGTTATTTCCTTCCATCTTTTCTTTTTCTCTTTTCCTTTTTTTTTATTTTGTCGGTTCGGAAATGATCCTGCGGTCACAGTTCACAGTTAAATGAGCTCTCGAGCAAATTTATGGACCAAGAAACAATGGGTCCCTTAGAAATTTAGTAGAGGGGATGCAACGTCACAACCCTTTTGACCAATCATCTTTTAGGAAGATGTTTAAAATTCTTTAGACAAGAACAACCGATGTTTTAACATTAAGATAATGTGGGGTACAACAGGTACATGTAATACCGTTCTATATCATATCTTACTCTGCATAAAGACATAATACATACCACTCGAGATCACAAAACACTGACCTAATCTATTTTAAAGCGTTAAATGCTTATCTTCGTTGGAAGGAAGAATATTATATTATATTAAATTATTTTAAGGGGCAGAAGCGGGTCAACCGAATTGGATTATTTGATGGCAATCTCAAAATGCATCATCATCAAGATCATACTTTTCTCAATTGGGATAGTCCATGCTCTCATAGCTTACGACTGCAAGGGGAACAATCTCAACATTACTACGTTGTCACTATTAAAAATAGGAGAATGCGACATTCCTCCCGTCCAACCAAAAATCCAAAATGTCGATATACAACTCTTACAATTGACCGATTTTACTACCACTGAAGTAATACAATGCAAGATAGAAATAGATCGCGATGTGTTACATTGTGGTATGCATTCTCACATTTCTGCAGTCGCCTTAGGGAAAATGCAATATCTACAGGAAATTTCGCGTGAAGAATGTCATAAAGTACATCAAACAAGAGCTTACCAAATTTCTTCAAATAATTACATCACGGGATTATCTTTAAATGGAACATCAACGCATCCAATAGTTTTCGCCGGTACAATTAAAACAGATGGATCTTGCAAGGGTATTCAATATTCCGATCCTTATGGCTCATGGTCTGATGTCATAGTTCAAGGCACAGTTAAAATATCACTATACAATTTCTATGCTATCGTGAAATTAAATGCTAATACCATTAGCATGCCTTCTGGTAAAACATGCACGCTCACAGCTGCAGCTTGTCCAGATGATGAAATGGGAAACTCGTTTTGGACCCCTATACCAAAAGACGATTGTCACTATAAACGCTATACAGTACTTTTTGAAGGTAGAGCAACACTTCTCCAAAATAATTCTACTACTGTCAGCCGATATAACAAGGAAATCTACACATTGAATCAAGAGGACTTCACCTTTGCATTGGCAAAAAGAGGGGAACGTAAGATCTGTGGTTACACCTTGATTGAAACTGAACATCCAAAGCTTTTCATAGTGGACAGTCGAGCAGATGGAACATTTGCAAAGAAGACATCAATCGATACTACCAACATGGATATATTCACGTATGTAAACTCTAAATTTGTTTATGTTGAAAAGCATATAAATCAACAGCTTACAACACTGTACCATGATGTCCTAATGCAACGATGCCTCTTACAACAACAAGTACTGGAAAACGCCTTAGTCTTAGCTGTGGTGGCTCCTGACGAATTCGCAAAGACTATCATGGACCATTCCGGATACATGGCTGTCGCCGCCGGAGAGGTCATTCACATTATCAAATGTATACCGGTAGAAGTAAAAATACGTCATACGACAACTTGTTACCAGCAACTACCTGTATTCAGAGGAAACAGCAGTTATTTTGTGACTCCAAGAACGCATATGCTATTATCAACCGGAACAGAGATTGATTGTAACGATATTGTCCCACCTATGTATCTAATTAATGACATTTGGTATAAATTCTCTCCACAGCCCAATAGAGCTATGGAACCAATTTATTTAAAACCAGATTCTGAACCCACTTGGGAGTATACTAGCATAGATCTTGCAACCAGTGGAATCTACACGGAACAGGACTTGGAAAAATTACGGGAACATATCATGTTTCCAGCCGAAAAACCAGCTGTTCTGAGCAACGTAGCTCGAGGATTCACCGGACATGGAACAGGGACACAAGGAATGTCTATATCGCATTTCCTGAATGAAGAAGTGATCGAGACAATAGCTAGAGACACTTGGGAAAAAACATGGGGATGGTTTACTGGTTTTGGAACTTTAAGTGCGGGATTTATTGGAATTTGGGTTTTTGTTAAATTTGCAAAATTTATTCTAGACACCATATTGCACGGACTAGCTTTACACACAGTGTATGGCTGGAGCCTATGCTTAATAGGATCATTCTGGGATTCCTTGACCAACTTCTTGCTGCATCTTGGACGAAACAAGCAGGCAAGAGATAAAGATGCAAGCCAACAAACACCTACAGCACCACAGCCAAATAATTTGGAAAAAGGAATTTCCATCAATGCAGATCAATTATTGCAACAACCTCAACAGAAGAAGACCATCTATCCGCAACTGAAAGCAGTATCACCAGATCAACTCAAGGATCAGCCAGGACCAGTCTACTACGTACACGTTGATGAAAACTGAGCAAACCGCTCAGTCTCCATACTTCAAGGGGGGAGGTGTTACGTCTCAGCCCTCCTATATACGACACACGTTAACCCATACATATACACAGCCACTTATACCCATGGCCAACCCATATTATTATTTTACTATCGTTTTACCCCAACCTATACAGGCATTATACACACTACATATGCCAATCAATCATTTAATATAACTAAGGTTATTGATTCATACTTATAATTTTATACTTTTGTCTTGTTTTATATTCCGTTATATTATTGGAATCTTTAATTAAGTCATCGTTTATTTGACCGGAAAAATGTTACGCTTATTATTTCTATCAGGTATTATGTTCTTAAGGAATTTGTCATACCAATCCTTTATTATGTCTTGAAATAAAAGTTAAACCTGGAGCTCCTCGAGTCTAGCAGTACTCGCGAGGTTTCAAGTACAGAATTGGAAGACTCAGGTATGCAACAACAGATAGATAATTGTTAGTACTCTGATTCGTCAAATGATCATTGAGAAAGGGAATTAAAGACCAATCAAATTCATGAGAAGTAATGGAAGGGATAAGAAACAAAGTCCTTAAAAAGGGTTGGAGAGGCTAAAAAGTCGGTTTTTCTGTTCAGTCCAGTCTTGTTCAGTTCTAGTTCTAGTTCTAGTTCTTGTTCTTGTTCTGTGGTAGAAGGTGGCATTGTGAAGTACATCAAGAAGTCTTGTGCAAAGTAAAAGTCAAAGTTAGAGTCGAAGTCTAGAGTTCTAAGAACTTATATTCTCTTCAATTCAGTTCTTCGAAATTCATACAGAAGTAAAGCATACCTGGTGAATCTAATCTGCGAGTTGTGAACCATACTCATCACCATCATTTACAAAATCCTTGACTACAAACTCATCGGGACTGAGGGTCCATCCAAACCACCTCACTGAATCTTCATATTTCCAAGGAAAGCAATAAAAGGAAACGGTTGAATTCCTTAGAAACTATTGGGTAAGCTTATGAGTACACTCACATACAATCAGGTACACGCAATAATTCATTCATACGCAGAATATCTAACTTACATAAAAAGGATAAAGAATACCCGAGCAAAGAATCAATCAATTCGTTTAAGTTAAACTTCGTTCTAATTTCATAAATCAGGATATCATATCAGACTCAAAGAACAATCTCCCTTATATCGATCAGGGTATCCTCTGGAACCTATTTCCTATTCCTCTCGAATCTTATCCGCCGGAACAATCGACATAACGCGTGGACGTACCGTTTAGCACCGGCAAGTCTGACCAACGAACCATCCTAACTACCTTTTCTAAATCAGCATTCACGAAATCTCAATAACACTCAATCGGTCCTCTTGAATATTGAACGTAGGAACATAACCATATTCCGTGTATTTGGAGAGCGATCGTAACAGTATATTATAAATCGATAATCATTTTGACTTAGCGGAACAGAAGTAAATTATGCTTATGAAAGTGACCTTCATTTTAATTAAACTTGCCTAATTTTTAACCAGACCTAGTAAAGGACAGAAATGACAAGTATGAGCTATTCTGAGTTTTCTTCCCCGCTGTTGTTGTTTGGATACAGCGAAGACACTGAAGCTAGCTGCAGATACTTACTAGATATTACGTCAGCTAACGGGTTTTTACTTTCAACCGATTGCGAAGCTTTAAGGGGGGAAACCACATTAGGAGGTTCAAAAAATCGTTTTTTTTTTATTGCATAAACTGTTTGCTTAACTATTCAAGAATATACTGTAAAAATTTCAAAGCGAAATTCACATTTGTTTAGATTTTATGAGCATAGAACCGAGCGCTCGGGTACAGGTTAGAGGCTCGAGCGCGCACAGCGGTAGGGCAGAGTTCTATCTCAGGTAGTCGCTTTATTGGCGTACCCTTGTAGCGGAACCCAACCATTGTTTTCAACTCTTTCTTTTCAAATAACGGTATAGAAGGTACTAAAAGCATCAACACAAGGGATTATGTCGGTTATATTAGGTAAAGCGACGCTCTGTTAGAGCGTCAGTCTTACTTGGCGTCAGTTTTGATTTAGCCTTCTACGAGTACGTTTGTCATTTTGAGTGAGCAATGTCTGCGTATCCGAAAGGTGATCATGAAAGTTACAAACGCCGTAGTAAGCCGCGTAAAAGAAGGTTCCATGGGAACCAGCACGACAATGTAGAGAGTGATAATGAGGAAGATCAAAGTGCTAGAGCGAAAAAAACTCGAGAGTTCTACGAATGAAAATGTGACTGTGAATCCATTGCATTTTTATCGGATCATTGAATTTTCCACTTTGTTTGCAGCATTATCGGACATATTAATTTGTCGGAGTTGCAAGCAAAATGTAAAATTTGAAGAAACTGGAATCCGAGGCCTTGGTTTCAAACTCGTTGTCAAGTGTAACTGTGGATCCAGACATATAAATTCAAGTCCTCTAATAAATACTGGATTCGAGATAAATCGCAGAATCGTGTTCGTCATGCGACTCTTAGGCGTGGGTAGACAAGGGTTGAATTTATTCTGCAATTATATGGACATCGGCAGTGGCATAGCTGAAGAAACGTACAATAGAATTCTCAGTCACATCCACGTTGCTGCGAAGACAGTTTTTGATTATTGTTGTACAAAAGCTGTCGAGGAAGAGAAAAAAGAGAATGAAAAAATAGGAAGACCTATTTTGAATTTCAAAGTGTCTGGAGACGGTACTTGGAAAAAGAGAGGATTTAAATCTTTGTTTGGAGTAACAACTCTCATAGCGTATTACTGTGGCAAAGTCATCGATCTAGATGTGCGAAGCAGTTACTGTCATGCTTGTGCAAAATGGCAGAATAAATCCAAGAATTCTCGAGAATATTTAGAATGGAAAGAAGACCATGACGACGAAGACTGTACTAAAAATCATGAAGGTTCTGCAGGAAGCATGGAAGTGGAGTCTGTAAAAAATATGTTTTTGAGATCAGAAGAAGTGCATGGCGTAAAATACGGAAATTATATCGGCGACGGTGATTCTAAGACATTTGCAGCAATTATCAATTTGAATCCTTATGGTGATGATCATGAAGTTATAAAAAGCGAATGTGTAGGTGGCCACACGCAGAATGCGAATGAAAGTTTTAATTCAACAGTTTGGCGATTTGCTCCTAAACATTTGCACTCCGGACTGAAAATCATTGAAGTGGCATCGTATTTAGCAGCGGGCTTATTCAATGAAGGAAATTCATCCCTTCTAATGGTTATGAACGAGGCAGGAATTGTAGTAGGCAGGCAAACCTTCAATTACGCCGAACAAATGGATAACCAGCGCGTGAGCCGACAGAATCGACGTAATTCATTGGAGTCGAAGGAAGGTCGGGAAGCTCGAAAAGCAATGCTGCAAGCGCAAAATGAAGCCTATGAGGAAGAAGAAGGATTAATATATGGTGCTGGAATAGCTGATTAATAGGTGAGCACTTTATATTATTGTTAAGTTCCTTAAATTTCTAGTTTTCGAGACTTTTTTTTTCAAACGCGTTTTTCTCGAAACTACATTTTTCAGATTTGCGGGAACTCTAGCTCAAAAAGTAATTAACCGATCATTATGAAAATTGATACTATGATTCTTTATAAAATTACGAACAATATGAACCAACTTTTGAGATGATATCATGATTTTAAGGGTGTTTTTTTTACATAATTAGTGAATAAAAAATGGTGAAAATTGAAGTAAATTTTTCAAACACCTGCCAAATTTTTAATTTTTATTATTTTCACCTGCATTGAGGTTCATATTCTTAGAAAATAAGTTATTAATGTGACATAAAAACCTTTTTAATTTCAGATGAAAATTGGAATAGCTACACGTCCCGCAATGGGAGAATTCGTGTTACGACCAGCAGCGGACATCAGTGCGTAACTTTGTTATTTTTGGATGAAATGTTTCAAAAAAAAATCACAAAGGTTGTTCAAAATATGAATAAAATGATGTCAAAATTTCATTGAATTCTAATTACTTTTTCCTACTCCAAAAAAATCTTAAAATATCACTGAAAATGAGCCTCCTAATGTGGTTTCCCCCCTTAAATAAAAATGCGAGGTTTCAACCACATAATGTTGCTTAGCCCTTACAGAGCCAACATATCTTTTGACGAGATCTTTTAAATGTCATAGCAGAAAGTTATTGTCATGATTAATGAATAACTTACTGTATATATTGAGCCGATTTAAACCCAATATATTGTCTTTCTGTCCTCTAAGTGTAAACAGACAGATGTTCCCATACAGCATTTGATATTCATAGGATATCCATAAGATGTCTACGATATCCAAAGTTCCCACTTTTTGATATTTAGAGTTTTTTTTTTGTTGGCATAGAAAAATTATTCAGCTTCATACTACGAAGTGTATCTCATGAATAGAAGATTATATAATACTCACAAGAACATTAGTAGTGTGTCATATTTTAAAATACATAAATGTAACAAAAATTAAATCTTGGAACAAAATGAAGGTATTTATTAACAGTCTTTCATAATAAAATTGTTATACATTTGTAACAGGCAGGTGATTAACATTAGAACGAAGATTTTTTTATTAAAGATATATTTCAAACATTAGTCGCGTTCTGTAAACAGTTAAATACTTCACAATTATTATATTACGGGTTAATAATATTTAGCAGACCATCAATTAGTAAAATAAGATAGCAATATCTTTAACCAAGAAAGGCTATACTTTATGCATTGGAGCGAAACTTGGCGTGACGCAACCAATTTTTTATAATTTCTTCATTTGTCTGGAACTTCACGATACTTTCTGTACCGTACTGCAGCTGCAAAAGAAATACTTCTATTTATATCGCTGTGCTTCTAATTCACAGGTAAGCAGGGAATGATTTTTTACGATAAGATATTGTTATTAGAATTCTTGTACTACAATGTAATCGAGCGCCGGTAGCGGACCGATATAATGCCGATTCTCAGGTGTATTGAACAGATGCGGGAAAACACCCTTTTGTTTCAAAACAACCGCATCCGCGAGGCCGAATGCTTTTGGTAGTGTACTCAGTGTCATATGAAAATAATTAAGGCTGTCTATGAAAGTTACACGATCCTTCATCATTATGATACTCGTACCGCTGAGTAACAGCGTCGGCCGTTTTAGGCTTCTTCTTTTACGCTTCACGATGTGTCGTAGTACAAACTGCGCGTCGAAACCCTTCGCGTTATGCGCCACGCAGATCACACGCTGAAACGATTTTCTTTTAGGATCGCACGCGAAATCTACAAACTGCCTTACGGGATCCTCTTCGAAGATGTACTCGTGTATACCGCTGGACGAGCATACCCTCGCAAGATCTGTATCATTTATGCATGCTGTACACACTTGCTGAACGACGCACAAGTTTGGTGTGTGGATACGCACCGCGTCGTCACCGGGCAGCTTCTGTATCTGCTGTGTTTCAAAATCATAGAAGATGTACAGAATATTTTTTTCAGCGGTAGTCTTTTTTTATCGGTTTGACGTAACACCGATGTCCAACGTCATTAACATTCCTGCAGACGCTGCAATACACCTTATCGCAAGAGTGCTTACGAGAAGTTCCTTGAAGAGGTCTAAGACACTGCGGACAGCTGCAAACGGCCTGGCACACGCTCTTTTCTTTTCCCTTCTGTTTACTAATCAACGTGTTTATATGATTATCGAAACAGATTTAACCAAAAAAGGACTTATGAATTGCAGGGCGGTTTTCCGAAACATCTAGCGCATTTGTGGGAGCACTTATGCTCTCCCTCGTGTATGTAAGATTTGTTACATGGTATGCAAAAACCGCACCCCGCATATTTAAAATAGGTTGATAATGCTGCGATTTATTATAATACAGAATGCGGAGCGTTTGTCGTGGTTTCCCTGAACCGTACGCGCTATCGACTATCTGCGATCCGTCGTATAGTGGTTTCTCACCGCTGCCTATACTGTCGAACTCGTAAACAACAATGGCTATATCATCCGGAGCAAAATACATTTGAAATTTATCAATTTCCGGAACACCGCAACCGTCAGACGGTATGTCTACACAGGCATTTGTCGCACGCTCGAGAGCTAATTGTTTTTAAAATTTACCCCGTTGACGGGGTACCTCTCCGGGGTAACATGGTAATGAGTATGCTAAAAGTAATAAAGAAGAAAGGTAAATTATCCAATTTTCAAAAAAAAAAAATGGTTCTTGTCCTGGCCGCTACGGTAAGCACTGACACTCGTGTAGTGGTTGCTATGCACAAGGACACTGAGTTCAAAAAGGGGTAGAATTAGTCGTGATACACAGGTTGGTTTTCTTACTCAGCCCTAAGGCGAGGAAGACAAGATAGACCCTAACGTATCTTGGCTAACACAAGGGGTTTGCACTAAGTTCGCCTTTGAATTGAAATTTATGGAGAGCAAAAATGTGACTTATTCAGATAAGGCTCCTAGGTAGACTGACTATTTCGCTGCTCGGTTCCAGTTCGAAGAGCGTCTGAACCCAGAGAAGGGATGGAAAACTGCCGATTCGGTGGATTCTGGAATCGTGGGGCCACCGCGGATTGCTCTTGATTCCCGCGGTCTTGCCACGTTATCAGCACGTAGTTTGGGGTTCATGGTCCTGAAATTCTCTGGTTCTTGCAAAGCCAAGCCACTCTCTCTTTCTCGCACCCACTGGTGAGCACTAGTGGGAACATTCCGTACGTACACTATTCCCATGGACTTACAATACTATGGTTATTAATATCCTATTTCTAGCTTATCCTACGGCGGAGCTAGGTGCGCGTAAGGGCCGATTACATTAAATGTTGCTCGCAAAAGAAATAGGGTACAGAGTATTTGGTGGGCATCCGAGGGTGCAGTTGCGTCGAACATAACACACTTGGCCTCAAGCTTTATCGGCAGAAGGCCGGTCTCAAATTCCAAAAGATATGCAAAACGCCGGTCCACGTGGGACGCCCCGCTAACGTCAAGAAGGGACTTACTAAAATATCGAAAAGGGGCGTAAAGGAGGGGGTATAGGAGGAATGGAAAACTCAATCACTCTATAAAGGTACTACTAACTCAATTCACAACTGAATACAATAATCCCAAAATCGCATTCGACAAAAAACACTCAAATTTCGCAACTAGCACTCGCTATCTTTCACTTTCGATGCCCTGGCTCAAAGTGATAAATTCTGCAGATTTTCGGTCTTCGTTTCCCTCGGTGGGCTTTCAGGACCTCGGGGATTTCTCGAATCGCTGAGCTGAACGTGTTTCGGCATTGATCAGCGGTTCGGGCATGGCAGGGCTCTGACGCCTTCTCTCTATACGGTGCTGGCGGGCCTCTCAGGATCTCGCTGCAGGGTGTTACGAGGTTGGCTTTGCTTGCGCGCTGGTCTGCTGTTTGCACGCCGGGTAACATGGCGGCCTCCATGGCCTATCAAATATTTTCCCGGGCACGTCCGCGGAGTTGAAGAGGGAGGACTTCACCGTTGTCACACGGCCCTAGTGACTACCTGCGTGACGGAACTGCATCGGGGCTGCATATACGTGGTGACGGTGGCTGGTTGATCCTCAATCCCCACATGGTAGCCTGGGTCAGTTGTTTCTCCTGCCCATGCCTGCCCCGCATCCCACTGCTTAAGCAACATGGCCACTCTCTCGACTTTCCCTGGTGATGGCTGTTGTTCCTCGGTGATGGTCTTCAATTGCTCCGAGCCAGTGGCCTATGGAATAATGAATGAGGAAGGAAGGGTGGCGGAGAGGGGTCTTACACTAAATAAAATTGTTCTTAAATACTCAAATAACACAATAATTATCAATAATCCACAATGTATACAAGACGTAACACTCGAAGCGAGTGGTACCCACGAGCGAGGTGACAGGGAGGAGTCTGTAGTAACATTTTTATTACAAAATGTATTTGTAATTACATTGGAGTGATGCCCACTGGCACACAACCCGATTGCGCACACGCCCAGTTGGACACAAATCATTGGACACAACACGATTGGACACAGTGTCCATTCCGTACAGCAAGATTGGACACAATGCCGATACGACACATTAGTTTTGGACACAGACCGTTTAGCATGCGATAACATTGGACACATTAGAACTGTGTCCAAACTTGTTGTGGCGAATTGGTTTCGTGTGCGATCTGACTACGTAAGGAGGTACTGTGAAATTGGACACAGATAGTTGTAGATAAATTTCAGATAATTCATTGGACACAAAGCTAGCTGCACAATAAAGTATATCGATTTAACCAGAACTCTACAAGAAGTGAGGGAATGTGAACTGCTGTGGTACATTTATAATAAATTTATTATATATCTTCTAAAAATGATCTTCCAATATTTGTAACTTTACAAAGTGTTCGCGTCAAATAGGTAGAGATAATCGTCATCAGGCATAAATGAATTCTATGTTCAATGTTTCTTGTTAATGACTTGGTAATGCATTTTAATGAAATTTTTAATTATTATCTTAATTATAACATGATAATTTACACTAGCCAATGGGATTTATTCGTGAGTTGAAAGTCACACGTTTTGTAAAGAATACGACTATTGATAAATATTTTATAATAATGTAATAATGGGCCAGATTTTTACCCCGTAACCGTACAGAACAGTTATACGTCACAATACTATTTTTTCACTCATATTTGAATCCTTGATATTGCAGCTTTTTAATATGCATATATGTATTTAAATGCTGTTGGGATAAACTTATGAGCGTTCACTTCCCTATAATCTAGCATGTAACATTTCTATAATAACTTCAACATTATTTCAGAAAAGTACGTAAGAACCTGTTCCATTGATCTCGTATGTATAATATTTGTGCAGCTAGCTTTGTGTCCAATGAATTATCTGAAATTTATCTACAACTATCTGTGTCCAATTTCACGGTCCGTCCTTACGTAGACAGATCGCACACGAAACCAATTCGCCACAACAAGATTGGACACAGTTCTAATGTGTCCAATGTTATCGCATGCTAAACGGTCTGTGTCCAACACTAATGTGTCGTATCGGCATTGTGTCCAATCTTGCTGTGCGGAATGGACACTGTGTCCAATCGTGTTGTGTCCAATGATTTGTGTCCAACTCGGCGTGTGTGCAATCGGGTTGTGTGCCAGTGGGCATCACTCCAATGTAATTACAAATACATTTTGTAATAAAAATGTTACTACAGACTCCTCCCTGTCACCTCGCTCGTGGGTACCACTCGCTTCGAGTGTTACGTCTTGTATACATTGTGGATTATTGATAATTATTGTGTTATTTGAGTATTTAAGAACAATTTTATTTAGTGTAAGACCCCTCTCCGCCACCCTTCCTTCCTCATTCATTATTCCATAGGCCACTGGCTCGGAGCAATTGAAGACCATCACCGAGGAACAACAGCCATCACCAGGGAAAGTCGAGAGAGTGGCCATGTTGCTTAAGCAGTGGGATGCGGGGCAGGCATGGGCAGGAGAAACAACTGACCCAGGCTACCATGTGGGGATTGAGGATCAACCAGCCACCGTCACCACGTATATGCAGCCCCGATGCAGTTCCGTCACGCAGGTAGTCACTAGGGCCGTGTGACAACGGTGAAGTCCTCCCTCTTCAACTCCGCGGACGTGCCCGGGAAAATATTTGATAGGCCATGGAGGCCGCCATGTTACCCGGCGTGCAAACAGCAGACCAGCGCGCAAGCAAAGCCAACCTCGTAACACCCTGCAGCGAGATCCTGAGAGGCCCGCCAGCACCGTATAGAGAGAAGGCGTCAGAGCCCTGCCATGCCCGAACCGCTGATCAATGCCGAAACACGTTCAGCTCAGCGATTCGAGAAATCCCCGAGGTCCTGAAAGCCCACCGAGGGAAACGAAGACCGAAAATCTGCAGAATTTATCACTTTGAGCCAGGGCATCGAAAGTGAAAGATAGCGAGTGCTAGTTGCGAAATTTGAGTGTTTTTTGTCGAATGCGATTTTGGGATTATTGTATTCAGTTGTGAATTGAGTTAGTAGTACCTTTATAGAGTGATTGAGTTTTCCATTCCTCCTATACCCCCTCCTTTACGCCCCTTTTCGATATTTTAGTAAGTCCCTTCTTGACGTTAGCGGGGCGTCCCACGTGGACCGGCGTTTTGCATATCTTTTGGAATTTGAGACCGGCCTTCTGCCGATAAAGCTTGAGGCCAAGTGTGTTATGTTCGACGCAACTGCACCCTCGGATGCCCACCAAATACTCTGTACCCTATTTCTTTTGCGAGCAACATTTAATGTAATCGGCCCTTACGCGCACCTAGCTCCGCCGTAGGATAAGCTAGAAATAGGATATTAATAACCATAGTATTGTAAGTCCATGGGAATAGTGTACGTACGGAATGTTCCCACTAGTGCTCACCAGTGGGTGCGAGAAAGAGAGAGTGGCTTGGCTTTGCAAGAACCAGAGAATTTCAGGACCATGAACCCCAAACTACGTGCTGATAACGTGGCAAGACCGCGGGAATCAAGAGCAATCCGCGGTGGCCCCACGATTCCAGAATCCACCGAATCGGCAGTTTTCCATCCCTTCTCTGGGTTCAGACGCTCTTCGAACTGGAACCGAGCAGCGAAATAGTCAGTCTACCTAGGAGCCTTATCTGAATAAGTCACATTTTTGCTCTCCATAAATTTCAATTCAAAGGCGAACTTAGTGCAAACCCCTTGTGTTAGCCAATATACGTTAGGGTCTATCTTGTCTTCCTCGCCTTAGGGCTGAGTAAGAAAACCAACCTGTGTATCACGACTAATTCTACCCCTTTTTGAACTCAGTGTCCTTGTGCATAGCAACCACTACACGAGTGTCAGTGCTTACCGTAGCGGCCAGGACAAGAACCATTTTTTTTTTTTGAAAATTGGATAATTTACCTTTCTTCTTTATTACTTTTAGCATACTCATTACCATGTTACCCCGGAGAGGTACCCCGTCAACGGGGTAAATTTTAAAAACAATTAGCTCTCGAGCGTGCGACAAATGCCTGTGTAGACATACCGTCTGACGGTTGCGGTGTTCCGGAAATTGATAAATTTCAAATGTATTTTGCTCCGGATGATATAGCCATTGTTGTTTACGAGTTCGACAGTATAGGCAGCGGTGAGAAACCACTATACGACGGATCGCAGATAGTCGATAGCGCGTACGGTTCAGGGAAACCACGACAAACGCTCCGCATTCTGTATTATAATAAATCGCAGCATTATCAACCTATTTTAAATATGCGGGGTGCGGTTTTTGCATACCATGTAACAAATCTTACATACACGAGGGAGAGCATAAGTGCTCCCACAAATGCGCTAGATGTTTCGGAAAACCGCCCTGCAATTCATAAGTCCTTTTTTGGTTAAATCTGTTTCGATAATCATATAAACACGTTGATTAGTAAACAGAAGGGAAAAGAAAAGAGCGTGTGCCAGGCCGTTTGCAGCTGTCCGCAGTGTCTTAGACCTCTTCAAGGAACTTCTCGTAAGCACTCTTGCGATAAGGTGTATTGCAGCGTCTGCAGGAATGTTAATGACGTTGGACATCGGTGTTACGTCAAACCGATAAAAAAAGACTACCGCTGAAAAAAATATTCTGTACATCTTCTATGATTTTGAAACACAGCAGATACAGAAGCTGCCCGGTGACGACGCGGTGCGTATCCACACACCAAACTTGTGCGTCGTTCAGCAAGTGTGTACAGCATGCATAAATGATACAGATCTTGCGAGGGTATGCTCGTCTAGCGGTATACACGAGTACATCTTCGAAGAGGATCCCGTAAGGCAGTTTGTAGATTTCGCGTGCGATCCTAAAAGAAAATCGTTTCAGCGTGTGATCTGCGTGGCGCATAACGCGAAGGGTTTCGACGCGCAGTTTGTACTACGACACATCGTGAAGCGTAAAAGAAGAAGCCTAAAACGGCCGACGCTGTTACTCAGCGGTACGAGTATCATAATGATGAAGGATCGTGTAACTTTCATAGACAGCCTTAATTATTTTCATATGACACTGAGTACACTACCAAAAGCATTCGGCCTCGCGGATGCGGTTGTTTTGAAACAAAAGGGTGTTTTCCCGCATCTGTTCAATACACCTGAGAATCGGCATTATATCGGTCCGCTACCGGCGCTCGAGTTTTGTTCGCCCGATACAATGTCGTCGGCTCAGCGTAAACAATTTTTAGCGTGGTATAAGGAGCAGTACTCTGCGGGATACGTGTTTAACTTTCGAACCGAGTTTATATATTACTATAGATCAGACGTTACCATTCTCAGGTAGGCTTGCGTTTCTTTCCGCGAAATGTTTCTTCAGCACGGCAACGTTTGCCCTTTCTCGGAGAGCACCACCATAGCCTCGGCGTGTTCGAGAGTTTTTCGGAAAAACTTTTTGCGGGACGAGCTAATGGCTATTCTACCGCCGGGCGGATATCGATACGGTGACAAACAATCGCGTAAGGCTGCCTTATGGCTTCTTTTGCTGGAGCATCGTTTGGGCTGTGCCATAGTTCACGCAGGGCGCACTCGGGAGTATCGTCTACCGGAGGGTACACCCGTCGACTGCTACTAGCTGGACACCGACACAGGCCTGCGACACACGTATTTCAGTTTCAGGGTTGTTTCTGGCACGGTTGCCCGAAATGCTATCGTATAAACAGAGATAGTCGTCTACACACGGGTGGATCCATGGACGCGCGTTTCGAGAGAACGCAGGCTACGAACGATAAGATTCGGTATCTAGGTTACGAGCTGACGGAAAATTGGGAGTGCGAATTCGACCGCTGGAAAAACGATCCTGAACAGGTCGATTTATACAGATCGCTGAATGAGAACCCGCTGGTATCGCAGGCACCGCTCGAACCCCGCGATGCTTTCTTCGGTGGTCGTACAAGGAACACTGTCAGTTTTTATGAAGTGGGGGGTCTGAGAGGATACACTACGTAGGTGTGTGCTCGCTCTACCCCTTCATTTCGAAAACGGAGAAATTCCCTGTAGGTCACCCTACAGTGTACGTGGGCGATGACTGTCGCGAACTAACAGGCGATCGCAACAACATCGATAACGTGGAGGGCTTGATTAAGTGTGTGGTATTACCACAGCGCGATCTATATCATCACGTGTTATCGGTACGTATGCACGGTAAACTGCTCGTTGCCTTGTGTCCTTCCTGTGCAGAGGCCACGCTACAGGGGTCATGTCCTCACAAGATTCCCGCGGATAGAGTATTCGAAGGGACCTGGGTCGTGGACGAGGTCAAGTGCGCCGTACGTAAGGGGTATGAAATAACACTGATGTACGAAATATGGCAGTATGATATTACCCAGTACAATCCGGCGACACGGACGGGCGGTCACTTTGCCGATTACATAAACACGTTCCTAAAGATTAAGCAGGAAGCTAGCGGCTGGCCGCGCGAGTGTGGCGACGATGATGAAGCCAAGAAGTTGTATAAAGAGGAGTACGATCGGATCGAGGGCATTCGTCTAGACCCTAATAATATAAAATCAAATCCCGGTCTGCGAACAGTCGCAAAATTATGTTTGAATTCCTTTTAGGGCAACTTTGGGCAACGCGAAAATCTGCCTAAGACGGAAATTGTAACGACTCGTCAAAAGCTCGTAAGTCTGCTTACGTGTCCGGAGGTCGAGATTACAGCTATTCTGCCCGTAGATGACGGGATGCTCTACGTCAGTACGAGTAGTACGAACGAATCGTTGATACCCACAGCGTCCACAAACGTTGTTATAGCTGTATACTACAGCTCAGGCACGTCTGAAATTGTACGATTACCTCGAGGTATTAGATAGACGCATTCTGTATTACAACACCGACTCGTGTATATATGTGTCGGGTGGTCGTCACGCTGATAACGTCTACCAGCCGCTACTCGGCAGTCTTTTGGGCGATTTAACGGATGAGCTGGAGTCTTGCGGTGCTGGTAGCTATATCATGTCTTTTGTCTCGGTAGGCCCGAAATTTTACGCGTACCGGGTGCGCAAGCCAGACGGTTCTTACGCTGAGGTCTGTAAGGTCAAAGATATCACGATCAACCACGCGACGAGTTTAGTCATTAATGACAACTGGATACGCTCTTATGTAACGGGAGAGACCAGCGAGCCTATGGTTTTACACTATGACGCGATACGTCGTACTCCGTTTCACGACGTAGTGACGCGTCTAGAATCAAAAACGTGTAAATCGACAGAGCTTCAAAAACGGCGGCGCGACGGTCGTTTCGGATCTCTGCCATATGGGTTTATGTAGTTAATATTACAAAAAAAAAACTTGTATAAATGTATATATGCCCCCTCTACAATAATACTAATAATAATAAAATGTATTCGTTTGAAAAATACAAATCTCTTTTATCGATCTATTCCCGAAGGCTTTACCAACCCGGCCACGTTATTTTTTTTGTCAGCGACGCTTTGGACATGCTAGCCGTGCACGATGGCTAGCAATACGCCTGACACGCATACATGCGGGCGATTAGCTCACAGGTGCAAGATGAGCTCACCCGGGCGAGGGGCTAGCAGCGTCACCGATAAGAGGTAGCACGCGTGCGCCACGTACGAGCCTCACGCGTGTCGCGCGCCCGCCGCGGCCATGCCCCGCGATGGAAGGGGGATGTGTGTAAAATCAAGTACACTCTATAACAGTATATTCGTAAAGAGCACCGCCAAATAGCCTCATTTGGCATAATGGACATGCGGTAGAAGCATCCGTGGACGTCGATCGTCTGTGGGCCAACGGGGTGCGGGAAGACGTTTTTCGTAAAGAAATTCCTACGGTTCATCGAGGACATAAGTGACAATTCGCGCGCGGTCTCTTTTACCATGCAGAGTGGCAGGAGGGGCACAGGGAGTACGGGAGCGCTATAGAGTTTTACGAGGGACTGTCGCAGAACACCAATTACGGCAACGACCCGCGCCCCAAACTCGTCATCATCGACGATCTCATGAGGGAATTGTTGAATAACACGGTTGTTGACCTTTTTACCAAAGGCAGCCATCATAAGAACATCAGCGTTATCTTCATTACGCAGAATCTCTTTCATCAGGGACACGGACAGCGCGATATCTCGTTGAACGCCAACTACATCGTTGTATTTAAAAATCCACGCGACAGAGCGCAGATACAGCATCTGGCCACGAAAGGTGTTTCCTGAAAATCCGCGCTTCGTACAGGAAGTCTACCGCGATGCCACGGCCCAACCGCACGGCTATTTACTACTCGATTTGAAGCAATCGACCCGCGATAACTGCCGCTTTTGCACGCGCGTGTTTCCTTCGGACCCATTCCACTGCGTGTACGTATCGCGAAAGGGTATAAAGGGGGGGTACACCGATCGAGACGTACCAGTCATTTCCTGTGATAATCATCCATTCTCGATGATGGATACGTCAAGAACCCCACATAAGAGTGCATAGCGCATTGTGGATGTGCAGAACAGTATCTGAGAGAACTCCTCAAATCCTAGAATTCTTCAATAATCCTGTCGACCTCTGACAGCGACGCCGATAAAGGAAAGGGAACATAGGACTTTTAAAATCTCTAATATTGCGTAATTCTGTTGAAACTAGTCACAGCGACAGTCATGAGGAAATAATATTAGAAATTATTACATTCAATATTCTTAGAATCCGAAATACAGTCGACCGACTGAAATCAAAACAAACAAGTGCCCAGACGCTATAAGCCAGCACGCGCCGAATACAATAGAAATACCAGTAAGCCGGTATTAGAAGATACCGCTAATCCAATTAGTCAAATCAATTAATCAAATCAAATAATAAATCAAAATATTGAATCTAAAAAGCGACGTTAACACCTCGGGAGGATAAAAATCGTTATCCCCACTAGATTTAACATATGCCTATCAAAGATATAAGCAGCGGCTTCCTCGATAGGAGAGACTCATTCGTGTCTTTCTAGGTGAATCAACTAGACACTTGTACACCACTAGACGACAACAAGCAGTAGAATTTGCAAAATATTCAATTGTTAAGAAAACCTGCACTCCTTAAAAGAGTTCCCGCAGCGACGTCATAGTACCGACGCTGTCAGCAATTCTTCAGAATCCACATCACCAAAAACCCTTCCAAAGTAAAGATACAGCGAACGGAGGTCATTGTGACCATCTGTGGGTTCTGATCTTTGCGATACTTGTGTCCCGCTGGACCACAGTCTTCGGACGCATTGTGCACTCTGCTGTATTGTGGCCCCAGCTCCTTCTTTCCTATTACCTAAGGTAAATGGTTCGGCGAACGGAGATCATTGTGATCATCTGTGGGTTCTGAATCTTTACTACACTCACTACCCGCTGTGTCACATTCTAAAAGGCTAGCAGGGAGAATACGTAAACAGAAACACTTCTTGTCGCCTACGGTACGACTATCAAAATAGAGACAATTATAAAGTATGTGTATGTGTGTGAGAAAGCGAAATAGAATATTAAGGATACCTAGTCTGTAATTTATAGGACAATATATAATCATCTTTTTATTTTAAAAACTCGAGTGTCTAATTACTTCTGAAGGCGCCTGCCCAGTGCACAAACCCTACAAAAAGTCTCGTGACTCCTAAGGCTCCAAAATCACGAAACATCTCAATATATATAATTAAAATAAAGTATATTAAAGAACAACTAGGAATAATAACATGTAATTAATAATAATAGATATAGCGTATTAAAAAAATAGGGATAATAAACATATATGTAACAAATAGGAATAATAGCGATAATATATATTGAGACGTTTCGTGATCTTTGAGTCTTCAGAATCACGAAACTTTTTGTAGGGTTTGTGCACTGGGCAGGCGTCTTCAGAAACTATTAGTCACTGGATTTGTTAAAATAAAAAAATAATGATATATTGTCCTATAATTTACATACTAGGTATCCTTAATATTCTATTTCGGTTCTCACACACACATTCACACACTCTATAATTGTCTTTTGTTTGATGGTTGCACCGTAGGCAATAAGAAGTGTTCTTGTTTACTTGTTCTCTCTATTGACTTGCTGGGAAGGAGAGGTGTAGCTGGAATCACAATACAGCAGATTGCACAATGCGTCCGAAGACCGTGGTCCAGTTGAAGGTGAGGATGATAATGATTCAGTACCCACAGGAGATCACAATGAACCCCGTTTGCTGAATCCCTTATCTTAAGGATAGGTTAGACGCAGACAGCTACTAATCACAATGATATTGGGAGCTGAATCTTTTCAAGGTTGGTCGTTTTTACGGTTGATCTGCAACCCTGACAGTTCTATTACAATAACTTCACTGCAGGAGATTGCAGAGGGAATTGGGATGCCCTTCCTGACACTAGGGGGTATCACAATGATTCCTTAGGCCTGGTAAGAGCTATGGGATGCTCAGACAGCTACTAATCACAATGATATTGGGAGCTGAGCTTTTTAAGGCGTGTGGTTGTTATGTAGTGGTCGATTTCTGACAGCTCCGGCACAATGGTTTTGATGCAGAATATCTACAAGGATGGCAGATTCCTGATACAGGGTGGAGACACAATGCTTTCCAAGACCAGGACTGCCGAGGATGAGTTCCCACAGTTTGCAGTACAATAATGTTCACTGGTTCGCTCTGGAACAGAGGATTGGTTTTCTCCTAGCCTTTTGATAATTTATACTTTCCGATTCTTTTACTTGCTTCTTGTCGTCTTGTGGTGTACAATGGTCTTGTCGATTCGTCTAGATAGACACGAGTGGATCGAGTCAGTTCCTATCGAGGAAGCCGCTGCTTATATCCTCGATAGGCATACGTTAAAACTAGTGGGGATAACGATTTTTATCCACCTGAGGTGTTAACGTCGCTTTTGGGAGTTGATATTTTGATTTACGATTATTTGATCATTTAATTTGACTAATTGGATTAACGGTTTCTTCAAGTAACCGCTTACTGGTATTTCTATTGTGTTCCGTGCGTACCGGCTTATAGCGCCTGGGCACTTGTTTGTTTTGATTTCAGTCTGTCGACTGTATTCCGGATTCTAGGAATATTAAATGTAATAGTTTCTAATATTATTTCCTCCTGATTGTCGCTATGACTAGTTTCAAGGGAATTATGCAATATTAGAGAATTGAAGGTTCTATATTCCCTTTCCTTTATCGGCGTCGCTGTGAGAGGTCGATAGGATTCTTGAGGAATGTTAGGATTTTAGGAGTTCCCTCAGATACTGTTATGCACATTCACAGTGCGCTATGCACTCTTATGTGGGGCTCTTGACGTATCCATCATCGAGAATGGATAATTCGAAGAAAAAAAGGATGAAGGATAGGGGGGTATAAGGCCGGAACGTTACAATATATATATATATATATATATATATATATATATATATATATATTGTATATATATTGTGACGTGGCACTTTGTGCACGTCACAAAAGGGAGAGGAGAAAGGCGAAATAGGAGCTACACCGTGAGGCCCGCAAGGCAACCTAACATTTGCGTCGAGCGTGGACTGGACTTACCGTGTAGAATGTTTATTAATTCCCTTCGGGGTCTGTATTTCGAATGTTATTAGCGGTGATCGGTCCCGTAAGGGAACCGATCGGAGAAAAATAAGAAACTGCAACGGCCCTGTCTACGGAAAAGGGGCCCGACCAGTACGATCAACAGCACTGACGTGACGTAGCCAGCAGGAGGAGGGCCGGCGCGACCGCAGAGCACCACTGAGCGAGGCCACCTACGCGAAAGGACGCCGCGAGAAGAGGAAAGATTCCAGCAGCATCCGAGGGTTGCAGTGGCGGCTAGGGGCCGTACATCGAGGGATAGGGTGCGGATGAGATTCCCGCACCGAGAAAAGACACTGCAATCGCTCAGAAGAGGAGAAGATGCGCGGATCTATTTTTCTAGGAGCGCGTAGACAATTGAAGATCGCGGGCGAATTCGGCCGCGTAGGGGCTAGCGCAAATTTGATTGGGCCCAAGGGTAATGTTCCTCCGCGCCACTAGGGCACGTGAGCGGGCGGGCGATCGGGTAGCGTCACTTGCGGTGTAGCTAGCGTCTAGTGCGTACGTGTGCCACAAAGTGATTTTGGGAGTAAGAGTTAGAGTGCGTGTGAGGAAGTGAAAGAGAGAGCCAGAGAGAAAGGAATAACGAGCGGATGGTATGGATCCGGACCAGCTGGACGATCTAAATAGGAAGATGCTAGGTGAGTGACGCTACCGAGCTTCTTAAATTTGTAGTTGAGCGAGATTGATTGGACTATAGAGTTAGCTACTGGATCTTGGATCCAGATAGCACGGGTCGCCTTCCGCTGACTGGATCGCTGAGATCAACTCGTGGTCATTCGGTGACGATCTGGAGAGTCCGAGGTCTCGCCTCAAAATAGAGTTCCTAGTTGTGTTTTAGAATATTCGTAGAGCATGTTTGAAATACCTGCATGTCAAGTAACCTTCTCTAGTCCACGCTACGCGTAATCGCTTCGGGTTTGCGTCGTGTACCGTACGTACCGTGCCGTGGCGCGTAATTCTCCCGGGGATATTCGTAAAGACAGGTCGGGGAGTGCGTAGGGTCGGGCTGATATTTTCAGTCGACACGTAGGGCTCCAGAGCCGATCTGGATCACGGAAATCTTCGTAACGGGATAGGATACACGCACGTGATGGTTCGTGAAACCGTGACATTCCTAACGGGGAATCTACGGATTCGGTAGGTCAGGGACCGTTAGAATTACCGAGCGACAAATTGTAAATATTGTGAGGCCGATGAGCCAGGCACTAGGCCACGCGTCAGCTGTTTGGGTAAATATTACGGTTTAGCTTCGTTGCGCGCGGATTATCGAACGCAAGTATTGTTGCCGGAAGTGTCCGGTTTTCTAGGAAGGAATTCACCGCAAGGAATTCAAACTCAGTTAATCCGTAAGGGAATTATTATTTGTGTTGTTGCGGTTATTGCATTTTCGAAGGGACCGTTGTCCCTATTAACGTTTATTAGTTTGGAGCGGTGATTCCATACCGCGTTCTGTTATTGCGCCTATTCACTATCTGATTTGTATCTTTTAAATGTTATCTCTTCCGTTATCTTTTATTGTTTTGTGTTAAATAAATCGGGCCCGTTTGTGGTCCCGTATTGTTAAACGAAACCTCAGCTCTGTTTGATTTCTTAGAGCCCCGTTTGTGTTGTCTGGTTGTTATTAATTTTCAGGTTTCGTTATTGTCTCCCAGACCCAGGACCCCACCGCACAAGAGCTGGCCGGGGTATCCTCTGGAGACAGCGGTGTATCTCTTGATATACCTGGCGCCCAGTAATCTTCTAATTATTTCTAGCGGTGCCTTTATTTGTGCGATTCGTCGTTACAAAATTGGCGCCCAACGTGGGGCCACGTTGAAATATTTATTTTTGCTTTTTCATGGAAAAGACTGAGGTTTCGTTACGTTAAGAGTCACGTTGATATTATATTATTTAGGATATTATTTTATATTAGAAATCCGACGTCGTTATATTGTAAATAATTTTCTGGCGTAGCTTCGAAAAATTCTGGCTGGGGATAGAATATTCGAGACTCTTAGCAACATTGTAGCGCGGAGAAGTTTGGCGTCCTTTGTCGGATCGTGTGGGTGTCCGTGAGGCCCATACGTGTGATAGGCGCGCACGGGTTAGTTGTTTAGAATATTCTAGAACTAAACAAACGACAGTCGACATGGCAACAGGAGACTCGGGTAGGGGAACCAGCGACACGCCGAAAGGGGCATGGGACGACTCAGCGGAGGGGGAAGGATATCCCCTCAAAACAACTGCCACAGGCGCACGTACTCGAATACCGAGCGGCGTACGACTGTTTGGAGATAGATGGCCCGATGCACCACCGAGTCAGCTCACCTTTAGGACCCCTACTACGACAACCGTCACCTACTCGACTGGGACTCCCACGACAACAAAACATACGTCGATTATGACGACGCGATCGTGGGAATTGCCCCGGCAGGAGACGGCGAGCCAAGAAGATTCAGAGGAGCTTACCTGGTCCAGATTGGACCCGCCGAAGGGAACGCCAAGAAACTCCTTGGAGAGTTCGAGGGATCCGAGGGCCATAAGAGGATCCAATCCGAGGGCCATGAGGGAACAAAATCCGGCTCCGCTGTCGACACATTCGGTTGCGAATATGCAACGAATCCAGGGCTACGCGAAGACTATTAGGAACTGGAAAATCACGTTCGATGGACAAACGGAGAATAATGTTGAAGAATTCCTTACACAACTGGAGGAGTGTCGGCAATATACACTGTTGACGGACGCGGAGATGTTAAGCGTCCTACCCTTAATTTTATCGGGGATGGCACGTCAATGGTACCGCATCGAATGTAGAAATTGGGTTGTCTTCGAGGATTTCGTTGAAGACTTTCGTCAACAATATAGCCAAGATAACTTCCAATAGCAACTGGAAGAAGAAATTCTGAGTCGCACACAGGGGGAAAAGGAACCGGTGAGGGATTATCTTGTGTACCTACGACGCTTATACGCCCAGATGGACAGAATGGTCCCGGAAGGGGATCAATTGAATCGCGCCTACAGGAATCTCCTCCCGAAGATCCGCAGAGGGTTCCGCCGACAGGAGTTCAGGACCTTCAATCAGCTTCGGGACCTAGCAAGAGAACGGGAGCAGGAACTAGCCTCGGCCGAGTGGCACAAACCTCCCCGAGCACCAGAAAGAAGTCTGATACCGGAATTAGCGTATCGCGAGAGGAAATCCGTGCAAGTGGCCTCGATGGTGCAAATTGAAGAAGTGGAGGAGGGAATATCCGTAGCGGGAGCGGAGATCTGCAAAGAGGCTCCGAAAAAGGTTGACGGCACCAAGGCCGATTCCGAGATAGCCAAACAGCTGATCGCCCTTACGGAGAAGTTGGACAAGATGGCGAAACAACAGGATCGGCTAGAAACGAGACAAGGGGAAATGAGCAAGCGATTAAATGCGTCGAGTCCCAACAGCAACAATAAACCCTCTGGATCCGGGAAGAAAAAGGAAGCTGTGACGAAGGGAGAAGAGAAAGAGAAGGAGAAGGAGTCGAAATCCGAATTTAGTTCCAACTGTTGGAACTGTGGCGAAAAAGGGCATCGTTTTAGTAAATGCGAAAAGGAACGTGCCCTATTCTGTTATAAATGTGGACAGAAGGGAGTAACTAGCCAGCGCTGTAGCCAGTGCTCGGGAAACTCCAAAAGGGACGAGAAGTAGAGGTCTCTTTCGTTCCAAGGGTGTCACAAGTGACCTCAGTCGTGGCGTCTACCGATTCTTTTATCTCGTGCGTTCCCATTCATGCTATAGAATCGGGATCGCGATGGTATTTGAACGTGAAAGTAGGCGGACGAGGGGTACACGCATTAGTAGATCCGGGATCGTCGCGGACTTTCTTGGGATCCATAGGAAATAGTATTGCGCAGGAATTAGGAAAACCTATAGACCGGCCACAATTTACAACTATTCGCTTAGCCGACGGACACACCGCCAGTGTTATCGGGGAGATCGGGTTGGAGATCGAGCTCAAGGGAGTGTCCCACGAACTCGCGGTTCGCATCGTCCCCTCACTTTCGGGTGAATGTGTTCTAAGCATAGATTTCGTGCGGCAATTTGAGATGGTATTAGATGGGAGTCGCGACACTTGGAGTTTCGCGGCGGCGCCAAATACTCGTTATACGTTCGACAAAAGTCCTCCCCAGGGTTTCAAAACTGGTGGCTCCGTATGCGGGATCGCCGAACTCGGTAGATCCGAAGAAGTTCGCTTGAAGGAGTTCTTAGAGAAGGAACTGCCTCCAGGGAATTCACCTTTAGGGTGGACCCAGTTAACCGAGCATAAGATCGACGTGCAGGGGCACGAGCCGATTAAGCAACGGTATTACATGGTGTCCCCCAAGGTAAAGGAAGCCATCAATGAGGAAGTGGATAGGATGTTGAGCGAGGGAATAATCGAGCCATCCCGAAGCGCATGGTCGAGCCCGATAGTGATGGTCCGCAAGCCTAACGGGAAATATAGATTTTGTCTTGATTATAGAAAGGTAAATACGGTGACAAAAAAAGATGCTTATCCGATCCCCTATATCAACGGGATATTAGATAAATTACGTTCGGCAAGGTATATCTCCACCATTGACCTAAGTCAAGCGTACCATCAGGTGCCAATGGATAGCGAGAGTAAAGAAATCACGGCGTTTACGGCTCCAGGCCGCGGCTTGTACCAATTTACTCGAATGCCGTATGGCCTGACGAACGCGCCGGCGACATTTCAAAGACTGCTAGACAAGTTAATTGGGCCTGAGATGGAGCCACACGCCTTTGCATACTTAGATGACGTAATCATTGTGACCGAAACTTTCGAAGAGCATTTGGAGTGGTTGCGCAGGGTGCTGCAGCGCATTAGTGACGCGGGACTGACCATTAACCCAGACAAATGTGACTTTTGTTGCACCGAGGTGAAATACTTGGGGTTTTTGGTCAATCAAGAGGGCTTGAAGGTAGATGCCGGGAAGATCAAACCGATTATAGAGTATACGGTTCCGAAAAATATTCGACAATTGCGCCGATTTCTTGGTATGGCCTCTTGGTACCGCAGATTCATAGATAATTTCGCTACCGTAAGCGAACCACTGACCAGACTGTTACGAAAAGAGAAAATATGGGAGTGGGACCAAGAGCAGGAGGATGCCTTTCAGGGGCTGAAGAAAGCCTTGGGGTCTGCACCTATTTTATCATGTCCGGATTTTACAGTGCCATTCGTGCTACAAACGGACGCGAGCAGTTACGGGATTGGGGCAGTATTAACGCAAACAATCGACGGGATAGAACGCGTGATCGCATATGCTAGCCGCACCATGACAGATGCCGAAAGAAAATATTCCGTTACAGAAAAGGAGTGTTTAGCGGTGATCTGGTCGGTTAGGAAATATCGCGAATACTTAGAAGGATTCCATTTTACCGTGATAACCGATCATAGTAGCCTGCGTTGGCTGCATAATTTGCACAATCCAACGGGCCGATTAGCACGATGGGCGTTAGACCTTCTTGAATACGACTTCGAAATTATACATCGCAAGGGTGCAATGCATCATGTGCCGGATGCACTATCGCGAATGTTTTAGGAGGAGGTAATAGACGAGGTAGAAGATACATGGTATCGAAAACGCCTCCGCGATGTAGAAAAATATCCACGCAAATTCTTGGGGTGGAAGGGGGTCGATAATAGATTGTACTATTACCGCCCAAATAAAAAGACAGATGACGTCTTGCCTGACTTAGACGGCTGGAAGCTAGTGATTCCTAAGGAACAACATAGGAAAGTCTTCGAGGAGGTTCATGCGGAACCACAGGCTGGACATTTAGGAATCGAGAAGACCTATTCCAGAGCGGCAGTATTGTATTACTGGCCGGGAATGTATAGGGATTTGGCAAAGATGGTACGCGAATGTCAAGTATGTCAATCTAGCAAGGTAGAGCAAGCCTTACCAACAGGTTTAATGGGAAGGAGGGTAGTAGACCAGCCATGGGCGGTGGTAGCGGCTGATGTAATGGGTCCGTTTCCCCGAAGTAAGGCAGGCTTCGAATATGTGTTAGTGTTTCAGGACCTTTTCACCAGGTGGATAGAGTGCGTAGCATTAAGAAAATCTAATGCTAAAAATATCTTAGCGGCGTTTGAGGACGTAATTCTTTCTAGATGGGGTACTCCGGAGGTTGTCCTGACAGATAATGGTACCGAATTTGCAAATAGGGCCGTTAAAGAATTCACAAACGCGTACGGTATAGTACATTCGCACATTCCACCTTATCATGCGCAATACAATCCGGTGGAGAGGGTCAACCGAGTTCTGAAAACAATGATAGTAGCCTACATCGAGAAGGATCATCGGGAATGGGACGTACATTTGAATGATTTTAGATTTGCATTTAATTCAGCCTGCCACAGTTCTACTCAAGTGTCTCCAGCGTTCCTTAACCTAGGTCGAGAGCCGAAAGCTAGACATTCGTTGCGGCGAGACACAGAAGGGTCCGCCAATATAGCCACGCCGAATACAGAGAAATGGAAGGACCGGGTGAGACAATTGGACGAAATCCGAGACTTAGTAAAGAAGAATATAGATCAGGCTTTCGATCGTCAAGCAAAATATTATGACAAGCGTCATCGAAATATAGAGTACGCGGTAGGGGATCAGGTCTGGAAGCGCAATCGGATTTTATCATCGGGACAACATAATATAGCAGCCAAATTAGCTCCGAAATATGCAGGTCCATTTAAAGTAGAACGGGTAGTTTCTCCTATTGTAGTAGAACTAGCAGATACGAGCGGTAAACATGTAGGTCGACACCATGTTACCGATTTAAAACCGTATATCGTCGAAGGAGGCGAGGATCCCGGATCCGACGACGAGAGCATAGAGGAGGGTCCGTCTACTTCTAACGATGGCGCAACAGCATGATTCCCGTAGAACCTAAATCCCCCAAGAGACCTGTAAAATAGTGTGTTTTTGTTAAGCGTAGTCATTAAATAGTTTTAGTTACCTATAGATATGTCCCGATAGTACTTCCTACTCCTATATCCTTCGAATACCCGGCGTGGGAAGGCCGTAAGGAAACCTCGTTGCATGCAGAAGAAGTCTTGTAGTAGTGGGAAAGCGTGATTTGTGACGTCTACGTAAGTGATCCTAACAACAAATGGGCTGTCCTTTTAAGGGAGGAAAATGGACCTCGAGGACAGCGGGTCCGATACTGGCTCCGAGGAGAGCTGAGTCACGGCCCAGAGAGAAGGGGAGCCCGAAGGGAGTAGCGATCCCGTGGAAACCGGGGATAAGGTGGAAGCGGGCCAGGATATGTATCTGGACCCGGACACGGGCCTACTGAGAAGAGTCGTCCGAGTTCAAGACATAGACGAGAAGACGCAAGCCGCGATCCGTCGGGCCCGTGAAAGAGGACCCCCAAGGTATGACCCCTTCGGAGCAAGGGACGAGGCATGGAAGAGATTGCGGACCAACCTCGCCCTGGCGGGGATAGAAGGGGCTGAAGAGTGGGACCACCCACCACCACCAAGGGGAGGACTCGTAGTCTCGGTGCGGGAAGTGTCCGGACTACTGGCAATCCCGGGCCCAAGCAGCGGGACCGACGGGGCGGCCCCTGTCCCAAAAAGGGAGACTATGTGGGAAGAGATCCGGAGGCGAAAGGAAGAGGCCAGTAGGCTGAGGCGGCCCTGCTGGAACTGTGGCCGGTTGGGACACCGTCACACAGAGTGCAGCAGGCCATGGGGGCGGTTTTGCCGTCACTGTGGAACGCGAGGGGTGCTGGCGGAGGAGTGCCCCGTGTGCGAGTACGATAGGAGGAAGGGCACCTTCCGCGGGCCCAAGGCCCCCGTAGAGTAGGATGGGGGGGATTTGTAAAAGGGGGGTGGGGTAGGGTTGTTCATTTCTTTTTGGTGGGTAGGGTTGTCGGGAAGGGGGGTTGCTTGTTTTTTTTTGTTGTTTTTGGGGAATTGGGGAATTAGCATATTAAGGGTATCGAGTCGTCTGTAGAGTCTGGGATTTTCTTTTGGCCGGGGGGGGGGGGGGGTGAATAAAAATTGTAAACTTTAAGGGAAGGGGTTAGCGTGTGCGTGTAAAATATAAATGCGATCTATTAAGAGTTAGATATAAGAAGCGTTATTATTCAATAGTTGTTAGTGATATCTTTTGGTACCGCCTGTATAAGTCCGCGGTTGGTACGACCGTCCACGGTCTGTGTATGGTTAGCTCATTAGAATAAGTTTGGAGTCTAATCATAGATTTAGTATTTGAAGAATTAGTAATGAGCCTAACTCGAAGCGATTCCGGAGCGGTGTAGTACGTTAGCGTTTCCGATCTGACGGGATATCCACAGGGATGAAATCCGAATTCCGAAACCCTCCAAATCGAACACCTCGCGTCGTTATCATGCAAGTCCTATAAATATTTTGACTCGGTGCCTCACTCAACCCCAGTGGCAACAGCTAAGGGGGGAGGAGTTGTGACGTGGCACTTTGTGCACGTCACAAAAGGGAGAGGAGAAAGGCGAAATAGGAGCTACACCGTGAGGCCCGCAAGGCAACCTAACGTTTGCGTCGAGCGTGGACTGGACTTAGCGTGTAGAATATTTATTAATTCCCTTCGGGGTCTGTATTTCGAATGTTACTAGCGGTGATCGGTCCCGTAAGGGAACCGATCGGAGAAAAATAAGAAACAGCAACGGCCCTGTCTACGGAAAAGGGGCCCGACCAGTACGATCAACAGCACTGACGTGACGTAGCCAGCAGGAGGAGGGCCGACGCGACCGCAGAGCACCACTGAGCGAGGCCACCTACGCGAAAGGACGCCGCGAGAAGAGGAAAGATTCCAGCAGCATCCGAGGGTTGCAGTGGCGGCTAGGGGCCGTACATCGAGGGATAGGGTGCGGATGAGATTCCCGCACCGAGAAAAGACACTGCAATCGCTCAGAAGAGGAGAAGATGCGCGGATCTATTTTTCTAGGAGCGCGTAGACAATTGAAGATCGCGGGCGAATTCGGCCGCGTAGGGGCTAGCGCAAATTTGATTGGGCCCAAGGGTAATGTTCCTCCGCGCCACTAGGGCACGTGAGCGGGCGGGCGATCGGGTAGCGTCACTTGCGGTGTAGCTAGCGTCTAGTGCGTACGTGTGCCACAAAGTGATTTTGGGAGTAAG